>CM077106.1:7266983-7291006 GCA_039619505.1 Cimex hemipterus | reverse complement strand
GCTTCACCATTGGTACCAACAATGTTGGTTTGATAGTGTTTATAGTTGATCATAAATTGAAAATAAACAAATTATGCAGAATTGTTGAGTGTTAGTTTATTGTCTATTTTGGGAGTCTCCAATCGTAGTAAATTTGAAAATATCGACTAATGAGATTTGGAAACCGCTCTTTCTGAATTTATAAGGATTAATGAAAAGCTGTTGTGCCTTTTTTCACTTATGCAGAAGAAGTGACATGTTGTATTCTGGCTGATAAAACCCCATGAGTACCAAAATGTTGGTAGTGCTTATAGTTTATCATAAATCGAAAATAATTCTTATTTTATTAAATTATATAGAAATATAGAATGTTTGTCTATTTTGTGAACCTTCCAACCCTTGTATAACCTACAAATGTATTGATATTATTTATCACAGTTATGACATATGGAAGCAACTGTACCATGGCGTATGGCGTCCTGTATTATTTGTTTGTCACAGTGAACGTCAAATTTTTTATGTATTTTTGAATTGAGTGTAAATTACCGGAATAAAGGTCCGGGTGGTCGAGGCGTGTGTTGAGTTCATCCAGGTTGACGAATTCGAAATGTACAACCGGCAGGACGTGGCAGTGGACGCCGATGGACTCGAGTTGCCTCGCGTACGGGTCCCTTTCGCCGAGTCCTTCGTCGTTCGACGCCTTGAAGAGGATCGCGTGTCTGCTCTCGTTCATCGTCGTTCGGATGCGAAAGGCCGACGAGCGAGCTGCGAGGCGACGGCCGAGGGCTATTTCCTCCCAAGTCCACCTCCGCCTTCGGTATAAACGCTGCTGCCCTCTTCGACCCGCCGACCGCCCGCCTTTTTACGGACGGATAACCCCACGGGAGGTTACGGACTCCGATCCAACCATTTTACAACCGGAACCAGTCGCAGATCATTTTCACTCAATAAGAGGTAATTATTTAATTATTTATTGTAAAAAATTAATATAATTTCATTTTACACAACAAATCAAAATTATTAGCTTAAAATCGTTCTCTTTATACTACTGGAGTTTAGTTTTTCTTTGTTGAAAGGTTAATGAACGCAGGACTAAAAACCATTTTGCAACAGCCAAAAGTCATTATATATATCATAATTTGCTTATTTGACCTCTGATTTTACTCTATTGCCACCAATCCTCTATAAGATGGAATTAGGAGAAATTAAGAATTAATGTAAGATCATTTAGAAACAAGAAAAAGAGTAAAGGTCGAAGAAGAGAGCCCTGGGGTACACCAGTGAGAAAGGATTAAAGACAGAATATGAAGCTTAAACTGAGTTCTGTCAGTCAGATATTAGATTTAATCTCATCTCCTACAATATCAGCTGGTCTACCCTAGGGCTTTATTCTCAGGTATTTGCTATTGTCTATGTTTCTAAATAATTATTCAGAAATTGTGGCGTGCGGTCTGGTGTGATGTAGATTTCAGAAAAACATTTTGTTCGCCGTGCCAACGTTTCGATGTTTATTGAGATCATCTTCAGGGCCTGGGATTTACAAATGAATTTTACAAATACATACAGGATGTGAAAAAATGAATGTATACAATGGTAGAATCTTTTTCCCTCTCAACATGTCGCAAGAATGGCACAATTACACAGAAGAAAAACCGTTTGAGCCCTGGTTATGATCTCAATAAAGATCGAAACGTTGGCACGATAAAGAAAATGTTTTTTTGAAACGTACATCACACCAGACCCGCATCTCACGATTTCTGAATAATTCACGACTAACGGTCACTACTCACCACACTTTTCTAAATAATGCACTCTCAACACGACACGCAAGAATGGCACAAGTACACAGATGACAAACACTTTGAGTCCTGAAGATGTTCTCAATAAAGTTCGAAACATTGGCACGATAAAGAAAAAAAAAATTTTTTTTTGAAACGTACATCACACCAGACCCGCATCTCACGATATCTGAATACTTTCTAAATAATCTTCCAACAGTTGTTAAGTTCTTTCAATCTTGATGCTGATGACTGCAGTCATCACTATCCTACATACAACATCTCTAAAGCTATCTCTTACCCCAAAAAATGCATTCTTTTTAGTGGTCTAATTGACCAAATTACTTCTTTCAATTAATTATTCTTTTTATGTCTTGGTTGAGATAAAAAAGTTAGTGCTGCTCTAACCTCTTGAGCTATCGTGAATTCCACAGAAAAGTTAAGCTCTATTTATTCAATCCTTATAATTCCTTTATTCTCATACTATAGTGGTAGATTGAGAGACTAAGAAAAGTGACACATTCTTAGTCTCTCGATCTGCTCATTGTCATCAAACTTCATATCATTCTTTCATTAGATATTGTTATGATCTTAAACTGGGGGGGGGGTCATATTTCTTCCTGAATTAAGATCTTGTTCCTGGACATGAAGGCATAGAAGAACAGGCTGACCAACTAGCCAAAAAAGGGGGCACCCTTTTACCCATGTGACCAGAACCACAACTAAGTTATTATGTTGGAAGTGGAAAATTTGATTGAAAAAGAAAAAAAATCAAGTTCTCCAGGTATGAGGCAAGCTAAGAGATTTATAAATATCTCAAAATGAAAGGCAAAAGAATTCCTCTCTCTCTCAGTAGGCAGGATTTAAGATTTATGAGCCTTTAGAACAACCACTGCCCTCTGAATTATCACCTAAAGAAGATGGACAATGCTAAGGTGGAAAAATGCAAACTGTCAGGAGGAACAAGAGACATAGGCATATATTCTTTGCAAATGTAAAGTGTTAGTCTATTTATGGTACAGTCACTTTGGTAGGACATTTCTCTTATCCTATCCACAAAGAGGTACCGAGAGAGCTGTTTAGGTTGCAATAGTGGAAAGAACAGTTTTCTGCATCGACCCCTCCTAATTTTTTTTTTAAATTAAACCCTTCCGCAAGCTAACATTCTAAGCACTTATGTACTTAGAGTTATAATGTATTTATGACTAAATAAAAATAAAAAATCCTCAATATCTACTATTAACTTTTTCCACATTATCCAATGTCCTTTTTTTTTTCAGATCCATGATATATTTTAAAAACATTTTCTTCCCTCCGTCTTTTCTTTTTCCTTTTCCTACTTGCTGTTAATATTTCTCCTTGAAGCCTGTAGTGTAAATGTACTTGATCATTTCAGTTTATTTAGTGTTTGTTATATGCGTTTATTTTATTTTTATTTTTGCCAAACTTTCTTCATCTTGTGCAGTTTTAGTTTTTCTCATTGTAGTCAATACATCAACTTCTTTTGGGATAGAAACCCATTTGCCTGTTGCAGATTTTCACTTTAAAAGATACATCAAAATGTTTTGGAAATGGCTGTCAGGTGTATAAAGTTTTCAACAAGAAAAAAGGTAGTTTAGATTTTCTTATACATTTAACAAATTACAATGGTGGCTGTCGTCTTTGTCATGGGTGAAAAAAAGAAAAAAAAGCCAATGAAAAATGTATTCGATGTTACGGATAATTTATATGTAGCTTGTTTTTAGCTCCAATATGCCTGTTTTCACAGGTTTTGTCTGTCAGACACATTTTGCCATTCCGTTTATCTTTGATGTGGTCTTAACAAACTAACAAAACCATACCTGGACTAACCACTTAAGATGGCAGAACGCCAAAATACATCTGACAGACACAACAAACTAGAATAGAATGATTTGAGTTCATCACCCCACTCACCTTCTCACCTCAATTTTGTTTGTTATTAGCAAACTTGTGAAAATATTTTTACGAGCCTAAAATGTAACAAATAATCACTGAAACGTTTACCGAATAGTGAAATTTTCTTTGGAAGTAGGTAAAGCATGTGCTCATAAGACATTGTCATAAGACTTGTTTGTCACCAGGTATTATTTTTATTGGATTACTCTGGACTTGAATCACTTTCCTTAAAATTTTCAATAAAGATTTTTTAAAAAGAAAATTTCTGAGATGAAGAGGTGGGATTGTGCAGTGACATTCCTGACCATGTACCTCCTTTCTGAAAGTGTATTTTTTTTTTTGACTTTTTCAAAGTCACAGAAAAAAAAAACATTTTTGTCACAACCAATGCTAACCAACGCAAAAGTATGAAATCTGCTGTGCCTCACCATCCTGTTTTTATTGTTTGACATTTTGGTGTTATTTCAATTCTAACTATTTTTTTTAAAATAACTTTGCTTTTATTATCTCCTTCACTTGTAACAATGTCTCTACTTTCGTGGTTTTTATCTTCATTTTTAACCTTGTTTTTAGTATCTTCTTCACTTGTAACAATCTTTCTACTTTCTTGGGTTTTCATCTCTATTTTTTGAAAATCCTTGTTTTTACAATCTTCTTCACTTGTAACAATCTTTCTACTTTCTTGGGTTTTCATCTCCATTTTTTGAAAATCCTTGTTTTTAGGATCTTCTTCACTTGTAACAATGTCTCTACTTTCATGGTTTTCACCTCCATTTTTTGAATAACCTTGTTTCTTCACTTTTAACAATGTCTTCTACTTCCAGGCTTTCCGTATCTATTTTTTGAATAATCTTGTTTTTAAAATCTTCTTCACTTCTAACAATTTCTCTACTTTTATGTTTTCATCTTTTTTGTTTTAAATAACCTTATTTTTAAAATCTTCTTCAGGTTTAACACTATCTCTACTGCAAGGTTTTTCCATCTACAATTTTTTAATAACCTTGTTTTTACAATATTCTTCACTTTGGATAATGTCTTCTACTTTTCTACTGGGTTTTCATTTCCTATTTTTAAATAACCTTGTTTTTACAATCTTCTTCATTTTGGATATCTTCTACTTTTCTATAGGGTTTTCATCTCCTTTTTTTAAAACCTTGTTTTTACTATCTTTATAACTTTTAACAGTATCCCCTACATCCAGGTTTTCCAGCTCCATGTTGTAAATATTGCTTTTATGTTCTTCTTCTGCCAAGAACTATCCTGGTTATTTAATGGACAAATATTTATATTTTCTTATGCTAGAATGTTCTGTGTTCAGGAGAACAGTTTATTCTTAGTTCTCATATAAGAGAAAATCACCTTTGGCAAACATTAAGGTCGGTTGACTTTATTTTCTACTATTAAAGTAAGTTTGAAAAGCAACCTTGGTCACTTTTGTATGTATTGTTTTGTGTTATACCTTAAATTTTAAATATAAATATAAAAGTAAGCATAGAGGACTAGGCCAGTATTTGAGGTTCACCAATTTGTTTTCTAAATTAAGGTATTATTTAAAAATTAATTGAAGTGAATATATTTATCATCCTGTTGTAGAAATAAACCAACTAGTTTTTAAATTTTTTTGTCCTACTGTAATAAATAGTCTGTGGGTAGAATTGAATGTTTTTGGAGGGCCAACAAGAATCATAACGTGTTGTTTATAATCTACATGGTTTGAAGGCTTAAATGATTTGTATTTTAGTCACTCTGAAATTTAACTGCAGTGAGACGGTGAGACAGAATGCTCAAACACCAAGCTTTAAGAACTTTATGTACCTTGTATAAAACAAACAGTACAATTTTATTAGATATAACCCAGCAGAAATTAAATTATAGATAAAATGTAATTTACAAGAAATTGAATTTTCTTCTTGGTTTGTTTTTCAAATAATTTCTCTGCCATAAGTTCCACTAGACTATTGGTGTATGACATCCGTTGATTTGTAAGTTTTCAGTATATTAATTTATTTTATTGATTTGCTGATCTCAATTTTTTCTCTCTCTGGACATAAAATTTCTTCTGCTATGCTTTGTTGATTGGTGGCTTGAAACAAAGAGAAACTTTGTTCACTCATGTGATTATGACAGTTTAGAAATAAAGGAATAAATAAATTGATAAACTGTATTGAATCAATATTTTTGAATTTATGAAGTTATTGATTATTCTGTTCAATTTACTTTAACAGGATAAAGTTGTCCACCATATATGGCCAAATTAATAAAACCATTGTAATATTTTCCAATATATGCATAGTTTTTGAGCATTATCTAAATTACATTGATTAGTAGTAATCATAAAAAAATTTGTCACAGTCAACACGTGTGGTAAGAGGAGGGTCAGATTTTGCTTAGTTGTCCAAATGAATATAAATTATATTTTTTTATGGTAACCACAACCGCTTAGAAGTAAGTCAAATAGTTCTAGATTGCCTTATAAAAACACGAATGCGATGGTTGAAGTGAATCATTCATTCAGTGCGAAAAAATAATGATGCTTCCTCAGGACTTTCTGTTTCATTCAAGTGGAACCAATTTCTGTTAGGAATATATAATTAATGTCAAATTTCCTTTTTGGAATTAATGAATCCCCATGTTCTAGGGCGTTGAACGTTTAATTTGGGCATTTCTGATCATTTTGTCTATTGGACACATTTCAGCTTGTCTTCTTCAGTGGTGGACATGTGAAGGGGTTCAATAGATAAAGATAACTCAACTAAACTAGAATCGCTCCATTGAAGATGGCGAAAAGCAGATGAATCAAAAGAGTGAGGATGAAAATACAAAATAAAACATTAAGTTAAAAATAGAAGATAGATCGAACTTCCATTATGAGACAATAATGACAGTTCTGTAGCGAGAACATGTAGACCCAAAATAATTCTCAAGAATTTGTTCTAAAAACAAAATGGTAAAGGTACAAATTGTACAAATAAAAAGTACTTTAAATAGTTTTTAATCAAAAATAACATTATATACACAATATAAATAATTTGTTAATAAAAATGAAAACTAAGAGTGAATTTTTGGTGTAGGGCTGGGGGAAAGGTGGAAACGTTTCCGGAGTGCTTTATTTTAAAAGGTGAAATTGGCATTGGGACAGATTCTCGAGAGTCGATTGTAAACAAATGCTCTAAAAATAATTTTGAGACTCAACGTTTCCACCTCGGGCACCGATTTAGGCGTAGGGTGCCAATCCTAATAATAATAACCATTTCGTACTCGGCGGTAGATGTGGTTGGTTAACTTTTGAACAATTTACAGTTGGTTTGCATTGGTATTGGCGTTTAAAAAATATAAATAGGTTGCTTTTAAATCTGTCCAAAGCAGTCTGACAGCCCTTGACTTCTCCTCCAGATCGCCACCCTCTGGATATACCACTCCTGAAAAAGAAAACCGCCAAATAATTAATAAGCAAAACATTTTTTAAATAAACTTGTCTTAAAAGAGATAAGGCAAAACGCTAGCCAGTTCGGAATAAAACAGTCTATTTGCTGCTTAGTACTGTTTTATATCGTAAAAATAAAAACGCAAGATTAGCAGAAAGATTAGATTGGTGAAGGTGTTGTTTCCCTCGTTTGCAGAAAACATTCTGGAAGGTCGACGACCAACTTAAAATAGCCCAATGAAGTAGCCCACAGTGTATCACTTTGGGGGGGGGGGTACAGCTCATAACGTGGGGTAGTTAATTTTCCCATTTACAGAAAACTAATCCGAATCAATTAATTTATGTAGGTTTTTGTTTTCGAAGGACCAAAATAAGAAATTTTTGTAGATAGTTCTGCGTAACATTATAAATTCTATATATACAAATCGTCAGTCATCTAGGTCCTTTTTTATATTTCGTGAGCGCACTACTTTCTTTCTCCAGTTTCAGTACGCCCAACAAGATAAATCATACTGCTTCGACCATAGTAAAATGTGGTGAGTGGCTCACAAATATTTTGTCAAACAATGGAGAAGTCTGGTGAATCCACTTGTCAAACCTCTGATCCATTTAAATTAAAAGAAGAAAGTTACTAACATCACTTTGGCTAATAGGTGTATTAACATACCACTTAATAAATGGGATTATTAAAAGATCCCGGTGTAGACTATTTCAAAAAGAGACTGTGGCAATAGAGCATATCCTATGCTACTGCCTGAAATCCATTGCTGAGCAATGAAGACCTCGTAGTCAAAATCCTGCATATATACAGAACTGCTGAAGGAAGGGGTTTCTTAACCCCGCCCCGAGGAATACGGATTACTTTGGGGTTTTGTGACGACTGGAGAGTAAAAGTAAGTTATTAGCGAGAATGGAGAGGGTTCAGTATCGAATGCTGGGGGGGGGGAGTGAAATGACCAGACGTCTGTTTATATCGTGTGTTTATAGGAATGAATGTAATTTATTACCGTGAAAGGAAGGGGTTTGTTAACCCTGCCCATTGGGATATCGAGAACTCTGGGGAGTGAATGTTACTAGACTTCTGTTTGTCGACCCCTAAACTTTCCACGTATACAGGTGGTCAAGCATAAACCCGAAAAAATTGCGTTATAGTACATCCTAAATAGAATAAAATGAAACGAACGGAACGAACGTATTTCAATCCGGTCGGAAGTTATGAATTTTTACATGTGTTCGAAATATCCCAACCAAGCCATAAATTGGCATTTTTTTCGAAATCTAGAGCATCTGTTCCATTTTCCATATTTTGAATTCTGCATTAAATTTTAAAAAAAAGAAAATAGGATCGTACAAAAATTACCGTTGGACAAATGAGCAAACGGTACAGAGCGTGCGTCAGGCACCACGGAAAGCATTTTAGACGTTTGTTGTTTCTCGTCTTTTTTTAGTATTTTAGTAGTAGTATTTGTAAAAAAAAAAGAAATTTGATTTATTAATATTACATGTCATTTCTTTTTTTTTAAATTCTGCATCATCCACACTGCTATTTAAAATTTTCGAAATTGCCCAGTTCACTCCACATCTGTGTGCGTTAAATTTGCACGTTTCAAACACGTTTTTTAACATTCCATTTTACCGTTGAAGGGTTGACGTTTTTGGAACTTCGAATAGAACGTAGGAAGGCTTATTAAATGAAGTTTTTATGTTTGGTACCCCTACAAATATGTTTGTAATGTTGAAAAACTGTTATTTTTTGGAAATTTATCAACCTTTCTCCTTTTTTAAAATTCTTTACATTGGGTAATAAAGGTACATGTACATAAGGCCATAAATTTCCTTAAAGGAAAGCTAAATAATAGAAAAAACAACTTACATGTATTCAACAAATTTCAAAAGGTTCATAACGCCCGACCGGACAGAGATTGGTTGCATTTTACTCAAGTTAGGATGTACTAAAACCTAATTTTTTTCAGATTTATCATGGATCATATTATGTACTGCAAGTAAAAAATAAACTGGATCATTGTTAGTTCGTTGATGACTCTTGAAAATATTTGATCTCAGACCGTGATTGGTCATAGATTTGCTTGTGCAAAATTATTTTATAATTTATATTATAAATGATTTGTATCAATAAAATCGGTAATAAGTACTGCTGGAACTTTTTAGCCAAAAGGTCGGGAAATTGAGGATGAAGGGATGGAGAATCTACTAGAAATAAATTTTACAAAATGAGAAAAACATTATATTCTTATGAACTTTAGAAATTATTTTGTTTGGGAAATCGAATCACATTTGTCAATTTGTAATACTTCTCTTTAGAATTTTTAAAACTGATAAATACCGTTTGCTAAATGCTTAGTTTCAGGCTATTGAATTGGCAAAATCGAAATTCTCATGGGGTCACAAAGATATCGCATTTTTTCTAGTCTGCATTTAATGATCTTTCACGATACCCTTGAAGACCTCGGAGAGATAAAAGCTATAGTTAAATTTTTTCATGGAACATAACGCCACCCGGTTAGAAAACAATGGCAATTGACAAATATTATTTATTTGCCTGTACCATATACGATTGTTAAATTGGCTTGGTGTTCTTGTGTGCCTGTATGATCCTTACGATATAATGAGGAAACTGAAAACGGAAAGTTCTAGTGTTAAGAAAAAATTATTCTGGTTGATGTTGAATATGCAAAATATTGAAATTACATGATGTCATAGTCGGTCAGAGGATATCGTATGACTAATATCAAACGAGTAAATCGAATTTGATCAGTTAATTAAACGGCTCTTTAATTAATCGTAAATACAAATTGACGTCAGAATGTAATTAGCCATTAGGTCGAACAAGGTTGTACAGCGATGCTTGACGGACCTCGAATGAGGACAATGGTCGGCGTTGACGCAACGCCAATTCGTTCTCAATTTCGATTTCGTCAAACAGCATTTGGGAAAATGAAGGGGTTTTTGTGGATAAATGATGGCTCGTTATCGCGTGGTCGGATCCGCCGCTAACTGGACCACATTTAACACGATCCGGCTGAGGCACAAAGGGCCAATTGTGGCCACGTCCCAAGGGAAATGAAAAGTCTATCTGTCCCTCTTTCCTTATCAAGGCCTTACGACGGTTATAAACCCGACCCAAGCTTCGAGGATATTTTCAAATAGATTTTTTTAAAAACAATGTCAAGTCCTAGAACGACCGTCCATGACCGCAAATGTGATACAAAGCCAAAAAATATAACGCTCAACAAAATAAGCAATGGGACTAAATGATGAAATGGTTCTTTGGAGTTTCTGTAATCCTTGGTAATCCTATTCACATTGAGACGGAAGGTCCTGACTAAATCAGTACCGTATCTATACAGAGTCACACGACTGACCTGTGAATAACACTATGAAATAAATATAACTTGAAAACTAGACAAGTTTGATCAAATACTTGCAATTTTTGTACGCAGAACGCTATTTCTGAAATGCCAAAAGCGGTGTGGGTAGGCGGACCAAAATGACCGACTTCGACCAAACTACAGATTCCTCAACTCGCTGACAACACAGAGAATATCTCAAGTTATTTAAATTTTGGGAGGTAGTAATAACATTTGTCATTATTTTATAGTACCAAACATTTTGTCTACATTAAGTAGGTACATAGGAATTTATATTTCATAATATTTGGTGTTAGGTTATCAGTGGGTTTTTACTTTTTATTGTTGAAAAGTGAATATATAACAATTTAAAAAAATGATCAAAGAGGCCGGTTTCTATTTTCAAATCCGCCTTTCCAATCGATAGATTTATAATAAGACTTTCACTAATTTCTTCTTAGGACTAATAACAGCCTGGAGTAAGCATAAACTTCGCAAACCGGGTTCAACTCGACTGTGAAGTATATTATATTGCTATAAATTATGTTGTTTACGTAAGGAAGCTAAAATAAGATATGAGCTGTGCGAATATTATTTGTGTTTTAGGATTTCTGTTTTTTTTTCACGTTAAATAACAAAATTTAGTTGAACTACGAAACGACCATATATTAATAAAATGGTTCTTGGTTCGAAACCAAACATAAACCATTATCAAATGGTACAAATATTAAAAACAATATTATACAGATTCTAAAGATATAAATGAGATTTTATCAGATTTGAATGTATATTTTGTTAAGCAAACGTATAAACAGGAACAGTCTGATTGTTTGCATAAAGGGAATCGTGCCAGGAGAAATATCAAAACAGTGTTCGATCATTGGCCATAAAATTTAAATTAAATTCAAACATAAAGAAATTTTGAGGACTTAAAAAGATACAGGCTATGAATTGCGGGCTACACAAATTCATGGCTGTATATCTATTAAAATTATAACCCCTCAAAAAAAAATTATATTGTCGCTGGGTTGACTTTATAAGTTAATAAGAAATTTAAGTATTGTGAAATAGCCGGAAAAAAGCATATACAAGAATAGATCGCCGTAAGCAATCACAAACACGACGAAAAACCAAATCATACAACACCCTTAATGAATTATACCTAAGACAAATCTACGAAATGCGAAAAAGAAATAGTACAAAAATGGCCTTACACACAACATCAAGAAATCTAACACATAACAAAACCTCATCCAAGCAGTAATAAACGAAGGTACGGCGAGAAACATTTTTACCCACAGAACAACATGAACCCACAAGACACCTAACTGCCCATAACGACGAAAAACCCCTTAAAAAACGTAAACACAAATTAAGGAAAAATGACTCAATCATCAGAGGAGTAGACTAAAGTAAGTCACCTATCATAAAATATAAGACTCCAATGACAAAACTATTTGAGAAAAAATTAATTATGAAGGCTAACAGACTTCACAGATTCAGCCCAGGTTGATGGCGGAACAATACAGTTAGGTTAGGCAGATAAAGAAAATCGGAAACGACCGAATTGCAGGTTCATCATCTTACAGTGAAATCTTAAAAAATAATTGCACATTTGTACAAAAATTTGTGTGGATAAAAGAAAGGAATGTTTTTACTGAGATTCGAACTAGGTTTCGTTAGAAATTTACATGCTGATGGTAATAAATAGGCTGAAAGAATATAAATCAATAAGGAAGTTAACGTGTAGAGATTAGTGACCATTAATAGATAATTATTCAGATATCGTGAGATGCGGTCGGGTGGGATTTAGGTATCAGAAAAGCATTTTCTTTATCGTGCCAACGTTTCGATCTTTTATTGAGATCATCTTCAGGGCTCAAAGTGTTTGTCTTCTGTGCCCTGAAGATGATCTCAATAAAAGATCGAAACGTTGGCACGATAAAGAAAATGTTTTTCTGATACCTACATCACACCAGACCGCATCTCACGATATCTGAATAATAATGGAATTTAACGATGAATTAAAATAAATATAAATCTAAATCCTTTTGCCTTTTGGATCAGGGCCGATCGAGATTATCTGCTAGTATGCTTTTAAACTAAAATGCAAATATAAAAACCCTACAAAATTGTTTACAGTTTGACCCTCATCCACTAGTTTACGTGTTTAAGCTGTTCGTAAAAATCTATTTATTTTGGTTCAAAGGCGTTTAGTTTTTTCCAAGGTTCAAGTATCACACAACTACTAATTTTAGAAAAAGAAGAATGTTCGCGTAATCCTTCAGGGAAAGCTTCGAAACAGAGTAATTAATTCATTCATTTCAAATAGTCAGACGATGGTCCAAATGTCCACCGATTGGTGTCACTTGAAAACACTAGGATACATAATGTGTCATATTAGAGTTTGAAATAAACACAGATTCATTCATTTTGAAATGTTTCGGACTACAGACCTTCAGTACTAGTCGATCAATAAGCAACGAAATGATAAAAATAAAGCTTAGAATTTCAATTGGTCTGTTTTCCTTTCTCGGTGTCCCTCATCAATATTCACTCATTACTATTATTCGTTATTGCTTAACTTATAATAATTTTAAATGATACCTTTAATCATCATATTGCTGCTTTATTTATTTAAGTTGATTAAAATTCAAAAAAGAACTGAGGACTTTTATTATCACAGTGGAAGGAAAGGAACAACGGTTTATGATGTGCTTTGCTTTTTATGTCTAAAATGAAGTAAGAGGCAATCGTTTCAATTGCTTTTCTTGTGTTAAGTCCAAGTCGTACTTCGTTATGATTCAAATCGTACCTGCATTAGGTATACTCGACATTTAGACTCAAACATGGGTTTTCGCCATTATCGACGCCCACGCTGATAATCAAGCCCTTGTAGCTTGCAGGATCAGGGAAAAAGAAAAAAAAACCATACATGCCGAATACAAATAAGTTTTTGAACCTGGAATTTCAACATTCTCGTAATTATTTATATATTTATGCGAGCTGTTGAAAGTTGTGCTTTCCTGACAGATGCTGAGGCGAAACGCTCGAATTCCTTCCTAGCTGAGTAAACTCGGCGGGCGTAAACAGTTTATGAAGAGTGGAGAATTCTTTTGAATCGACTTTTGAAAAACCGCCACTATTCCTGCAAAATATATTTATTTATCATTCCTCCGGACAAAGTAAATTCTTACCAAATACGTACAAAAGCATATTTGTTTGGAATCGTTTACGAAGAATAAAAGAGGAAGTAATTGTAAAAAAAAAAGAGGCAGTTAGAATCGTTTTTAATAAGTTCCCATTGCCTCAATTTACCCATAACAAAAGAAAACGGTTCATCGTCGAAAATCGTTCAGGTTTTTCCCAACGGGGTAATAACTGCTACTCGCCGAGTTCCAGTCGAAAAGGCTGTATTTCCAGTCAGTTTTGCAGAAGAAAAGTCGTTATCGAGCAGGTGGCCTTTGAGATATCCGGAGCTATCGCGGCGAAACTAATTGGACCCACCAGCTAAGAAAATTTTTATTAGGTTCGAAGAACTACGGACAACGACACTATTCGAAGTTTGAAACGAATGCTTTTCTACTTGAATTCTCATTTTCTAAAAATTAAAAATTAGAAAGTAAGTCTAATCTTATTCAAATTGAATGTTTTTACTCTCTCTACCTCTCAAATAAATTCTGGTTTGAGGTCATCATTAAATCACTAAGGATCATATCTTCTATACACCATATATCAAATCATGTTCTTCTTGCAAATAAAACAAAAATTATTTTTTGAGAAATCTCTCCTACTGGTGAGCATATTTGGTGGTTCCGTTTCCTCGTTGTCTGGGCCTTCAGACACGGTTCGGCTTCTCGCCATATTTTATGGTGGAAGTATGTTCATAAGCAAGACCGTATGTATTTGCTTGTTACATGCTAAGAAAAGTCGATAGAGTTATCGACTATGAAATACCATGACAAAACTAATTATATTATATTTTCGTTTGGAATTTTATAAGCGCGACACATGTGCATAGCTGACAAGCCTGTGACTTCTTGTAGTCCACCGGGAATTCCAGATTTTGTAATTTACAATAAATTATGCGCAGAACTCGAGAATTACGCAACTCAAGTGTTGGCAATCCGGGACATCGATCTTATCCTTCCAGCAACCGAGGTTGGGCTCTGGGGACTGCCAGTAGCTAGGTCAATTCAGAACCCACGCATGCAGTTCCTAGATTTTCACACACTCGATCATTCTGCATACATTCTTTCTTAGCTACCTTTCACTCCATTAGGGTGGTGGAGTACTTGATATTCTTCCATCACCCATTCCTCTTAATTGAGGATCGATGGAGTTCTCAATATTCCGACATCAGCCCACACTACACAATAAATACATATTAGGTATACAAAACTATAAGTAATATAATAAAATAACCATGTTTCTACGAAAAATAGAAACAGAGATACTCTGCCATGCTCGAGCACGATTCTTATTTTGGATGGCATTCTTACGCGCTCCCTATATGGACCTAAGGAATGACACCCTTTAGTCGTATTGGGCATGTGTTCGTGGGTCAACCAAGTATGGCCACTTCTCAGTCCGGTTAGAGGTTCGGATATTAAATTTAGAAATAATAGTAAAACGTCAAACCGCTGGATGAAAAAGTGTTTTGATTTATGAAACATTGAGGTCTGCAAAAGGTATGTGTCTTAATCGTCTAAGATAACTTCGTCCGTCAGCTCTTATATATATTTTATTTTATTATTTTGCCCATCAGAAACAATCGCTCACTGAAGATGGCGTGTAGCCTAACGCGTATGAGTGGAATGTAAGCAAGCAGCGAGAATCGATGGAGCCGTAGAGTGATCATTGACGATCTGGTTCAGCCTGAAAATTTCCGTACAAAACCAGTGGATTTGTTTTTGTACTGAAATACATGACGTAAATTCCTTGATTAAGTTATCTCAGCCTTTTTTAAAAATTAAACGTGGCATGTTCCAGTTGATATCAAAGACCTGAAAGTAGTAAAATGGTTGGGACTGATAACGTAAAAAAAAAACAAAAAACAGTAGAGTTTGCTAAATTGCCTTTTCATAATTGCTCCAACCTATTTTTTAAATTTATTTTAAGATTCCAGTTCTGCTGTCGCGGGGCTATTGGTCATTTTAAGTTAAAATAACACTCCTAGCTGCTTTGTTCTATCAAGCCTTCTTAGGTAGTTGGTCTGTGCGTTACTTTGTCAGAATTATCAAAAACCAGTCCGACAGACCAAAACACTAAATCGGAAAGAAATGATATGCGCTCATCGTAGTTGAATCATTGAGTCTTATACTCTGTTTATAATTCTTGAGGTTTGCACTGCAGTTTGTAACTTTTGAAGCTAACAAAACGTTTTTTGTTTGTTTCAATATTATTTTCATAATCAGATAGTTCTAGTATCCAGGATGGTGAGGGAAAAAAATCGTAGGTAGAGGGACACGCAAGAAACTCGTTTGTGGTGCGGCTTATTTGCGCCGAAAACGTGCCATTTCTTTAAAAACCAACGAAAACTGTAAAAAAATTTAAATGATCTCCTTTTTAAACGAGCTATTAGCGTGCAAAATGCTATAACGTGTCACCGGTTAAAAGGAACAATTCAGAAAGCTTTTGGCCGACTTTTGACTTTTACATATGATACCTTCCTACGAAGGATCCTGGATAAATTTTAATAATGAATTGAATTTATTGAAATTTTAATACAAAGTTAATAAAAAGACACGGCTAATGAGCAATTTTCTAATTGATATTCACAAGACGTCTTAAGAATATTTTAACCAATCGTTTGAAGACCTTCGGCGTTCTCCAGTTCCTTTCCTCCAGATATTGTAAAAAAATGATAAAATAAAAGACAAGGTTTTTTATTCATCCTATGCGTTTTTACTTTACAAATCGTTTTAAAGGATTTCTCAAATCAGCACTTTATATTTTTCTATTTGTTTCCATGACGCCCAAATAGGAGAAAAATCTTGAGTTTAAAATTTGAATAGTGTAACAGCAATGGAGTCGCATGGTTTCCATTTAAAGATAGCAATCGTGCTCACCAACCTTTTCGGTCTTTGGCGCAATAAACCCTGAAGCTGTAAGCCAAAAGCGTAATTCTTCGAAAGGAAATTTGCATATACAGTTTGCAAGTGATAAGCTCGATTATTTCTATATTGAGATTTATTTCTGTAGTAAAGGAAAGTTTTAGTTCCAAAATCTTCCACTTAAAAAAACACGCTTGCAGGAATTCGCACAATTTTGAAGTTTTCCCGTTTCATTATTTTCATCCTTCGTCCATTTTCGACACGTACATGTTGCGAATCTCTCTTAATCAGTTGGAACAGTTGAAAATCATTGTCAGTTGATAATAAGCATAGCTCGGATTAGGGACGGATGAAGTTTCATAAGGAAGAGAGCGAGGGAGAGAGAGACGGTTAGACAGAACCGAACATCAACAAAAGAAGCACGGACACAATTTTACTCTTCGCTGTTTATTTTTCAGACATTTTTATGAACGATCGTTTCAAACCTGTTCATTACACAAACGCGATAAGAGTTGTTATTCAAAAATATTTTCAGTTTGCCGAACAAATACGAAAAATAGAGTAATACGGTCCCTAATTGCTCGTTATCTGGCCGAATGGTTGTGGCCTGGTTTCAACTTTAATTCCTATCCTTGTTTGTCATTTGGGCTCAATTTTTATCCGAAGTGTTAAATTGCGCTCGTAAAAACGTTACCTGAATTTTTTTGTTTATGAAGTAAAAGTTTGAAGCGGAATCAAATTTCAACCGTCTGATTCGAAGAGCTTTGTAGTAAATTTTACACCTTTTTTTCACCGTCTGGAAAAGATAGTTCTACTCACAAAAGTTTAGGCTATCCGGATTTCGAGTTTTAAGTACTCATCATGCAAACACTACTTTTTTCAAAAATTAAATTGCCATACTCCACTTGAAACTATTTCTATTGTGTAAATTGTATATAAACATAATCTAAATATAAAATAAAACCTTAATATTAGCCCGTAAAAACTGGGAAAATTCCCTCTCCTCCCCCCCAAAAAATAGAGAAAGTAGATATTGTGTGAATGAAGTTTTACTTTCATTAAATAAGTCATATTTACATATAAAAAAGAGAGTATAAAATATAATATCGTACCCTTTTTTTCATTCAAATCTAAGGCATGGTTATTTGACCGTTTTCAGAATCTTAAATATCAACAGTTAACAATTAAGGAAAAAAGATGCACTAAACGGCAATTAAAAAACAAAATTAAGAAATCGTGAGATGCGATCTAGTGTGATGTAGGTTTCAGAAAAACATTTCCTTTATCGTGCCACTGTTTCGATCTTTATTGAGAACATCTTCAGTGCCTGGGATTTACAAACATTGTCTAAATTTTAACCAATACATGTAGGATGTGGAAAAAAATGAATTTATACGATCCAAAATATATTTTTTATATTCAATCACTACTCACCACACATTAAAAGTAAAAATTGAACAATTAGAAAAGTTTAAAAAACCCGAAAAAAATAAACTAATTATTAAATCCTTTCACAAATATGTTTTTTTTTTATATTAAAGATGCTTTAAAACAAAACCAAACCTTTCCACTTATTATTATTAAGTAATGAAAAAACATCATCAACTGAACGTGAGTGTAAAGTTTTTTTTTCACTTTATTTATACTGCATAAACAACAAATAAATTACGCCTATCAACCAGGGTTTGTAATGGTGACACTGCGTCTTCCCCCCATACTTTGAAAATGAGCTGTATATATTAATAATATAAATTTTTAAAGCACTAACGTCATAATTTCAACGTGTAAGGTTACACTTCTTTCCTTCAAACTTCTTTCTTTGACCCAGCGCAATTTTCCTCAATAGTTGATTCGCCCCATTTAAACTGGGGTGAGCGAAAGAAGTTTTTCGACCTGTCATAAGCTTCACCCAAGACCTGATATCCATAGCTCATCACTTCGCGCATAACAACATCAAACACATTATATTTAGCTACTAAACCGATGAGCCTATTCATGCTGAAAATCCTTCTAAACAGTTCCGATACACCGTTTTCCTCTAGTAGTGTTTGATCTGAAGTTTAGTGTAGAAATTGAACACCTAGATATGTTTAATTTGCTACCACCCCTATGATCTCGATTTTGTTGGATTTTTTCACGATTCTACGAGCTTTGATTCGCCCATTCGCCACCGCATCTTTCTGTTTGTGTCTTTTTTTTTCTGTCTGTCTATTTCGATTTCAAATTTTCAACAGACGGTATCAACACCCATCCGGGAGAAAACGTGTGAAGATCTCAGCCGGGTGTGTTTCTCCATGGCACTGCTAACTGTCGTGTCGGATTCGAAAGTGGCGTCGTCTTCTAAAGCTTTCTGTAGCCCGCGTCCGGTGTCGGGAATGAGCGCGAGCTAGTTTTGTGTCGCATTGTTTCTACGCAATTTCCCAACGGAGTTAAACAAAAAGGATTACCGTTAATTTTAAATGCATGTTGGAGATTTATAAACGTGTTGGAGTGTTTATTTGTTTTTTAATTAAAAATGGCCAAATGAGACTGATCATTAATTTTACGATGACTAATTTAGAAAAAATAAATAATAAATACACTTCAGTATATTCATTAATGTCATGGTTTATCTAGTTGAGTATCGACAGGATGATCTTAAAAAAAAAAAAAATCTGAAAACCCTTTTTGGATTTGAACGTCATTTTCTGTCTAAATTGCTGTCTAAATTCTTAAACAGGTGAAAATCTTTGAGACAAGTTTGGAGAATAAGGTGGATGGTAAAAACTAAGGACCTTTCCCATTGACCAATGCAAAATGTTTTTTCGACGCGTTTCGACAATTTCCTTGCAGCACGATGTAGAGGTCTCACCTATAAGCAAAAAGGAGTAGTGAATAATTTCAACCATGGACAACCGTACGGTTACCGTCAAATTTTTTGATGGCGTAGATTTGGTTATGGCATGTGTCCTAGTCTTCCGTCGATGTTTAGCCAATGCCCTGACCGACGCTGATTGCCACATGAAATCCATTTTTCATCGCAATTCTTACTTTAAAGGTTTTTTGTCCGGCGAGGAACGAAACGCATGTCTCACGGCGCTTTAACTCCCGTCGCTCAATGAGCTCATGAGGACCCATAGATTAAGATTTTTGACTTTCCCTATGGTCCTTAAAAGTGTTGATAAAGCAGTGCTTGCATTTAGTTGTGCTGCGAGTCTTCACACTGTTTAGTAGTGGCTCTTCTTCCACCTGAAGCTTAAGGACATGGTTGTCATTTAAGTTGGAGGTTTCCGCAGGGATAGTTTTTCCGATTCGGTATTCCCTTCCGAAAACTTATCAACCAAGGGAGAATGGTTATTTACACTCCCTTCCCCGAACTCCTTGCTGATGTTTCAAGAAGCATCAGCTACCGAATGACATTTGTATTGACAACTCGTACCATCGTATCATACTTATATGATGTAGTTCGGACTGCATTCAAGACAGAAAAATAAGTTTATGCTTTAAAACCACACTCGCTGGGAAATTTAGTCGGATTTTTTTGCCGATCCTCGACCGTGGTAATTAATGATTTAATCTCGTAAGAACTTCAACGTTCAATAACTGCGTGCCGAATTGTAAAAGCTGAGGCAATCTGCTGGGAAGATGAAAAGATTAAATAGAAAATGAATGAAAAAAAGAAATCCCATCGTCATTTTTTAATTATTGAATTAATTAAGTCTTTATGTCCTTATCTAATCTAGTAAGCGCATTTTATGTTTCTTTATATTTTCTTGCACTTACTGAATAAATTATACTCAGTGGTTTTATGTTTTTATATTAATTCTTCAGTGTGTTTTAGTTTTAAGTAACGCGCACGTTGTTTTTGTAAAATCCCATTGGGAAAAAAAGTCTGAGGGTCGAAAACAAAGTGTTTAAATGTTCACATCATTTTCTAAACTTGGCTTTTTCAAGGCTTTAAGTTGATTCGTTATTGTGTTCGGAACGTGCGTGATGAACGTTCGACCCTTATGGAAGTTTCTAGGGAATAATGGCCTATAAAATCGGTAAATTATACACATAAAAAAAAAAAAAAAAAAAAAAAGTCACATTTCTGACAAAAACCACATTGTAGATATGGCGTCGACTTTCACTCGGACATAGTACGGCCGGAATCTCCGTGATAAATAGAAAAATGGAGCGGAACAATCAAAATGAAATATGCCAAAAAGGCGATTTACCGTGCTTAACTGTTTTTCTAAACTCTCCTTATCATTTCAACCATTTTCAGACTACTTTTAGGTCTTGAATATCAACTAGAAAAAGCAGTTTTATTAATTTAAAAAAAACGAGGTTACTTAATAATTCAATTTACGTCATATAGAACCTTTATTGATACAGAGAAGAACTTGCGAACGACACGGATCTTCCTGAGTCTATTCTTGCCGGGTTCTTAAATTACACCTATACGCTTAGGCAACACGCCATCTTCAGTGAGGGCAATTGGCAAAAAAATAAATTATATATGAGAACCGGACCAGGTTGATCATAGACGATCAACATAAATCTTGCGACCATGTTTCATAAAGAAAAAATCCATACATGTTTAGCGGTCATAGTTGATTATATTAATTATTTCAATTAATTATTCTGTTTATCTAAGGACTTGGAGACGAAAGCCGAAGGTAGTGGGTTCGAATCCCGGTCGTGACACTAACTTTTCCTTCTCGACCAAGACCTTAGAAAAAAAGAATAATTAATTGAAAGGAATATAAAAACAGTTTTCATCCAGTGGTCGGTCTTTGATACATTTGCTTCGGTTTTATAATTATTTCTAATTTTAATATAATCCAGACAAAATTTTGGCAAATCATCGGACCTGTGCATAGTCTTCGGGCACTGAAGCGGACACAGATCTCTGCTGTTCCGGTTTGCTGATGAAACAAACATTCCATACTCAAACGTAATAATTGAAATACAAGTTTCACACTGTTCAAAAGAGTACTTGACAAGCGATCCAAACTTGCATTAACCAAAAAAAAAACAAAAAAAAACAGACACTCTTCTGCTTGCCCCCCTAAGGACAAACCCGTTCCGTTCCAATCCTACAAACCATACAATTTTTTTTTTTTTCACAGCATAAACATGTAAAAGACATGTAGCTTGGTCTAGCTTGTGCACACGATGGTGAAAAAAACACAAAAATCTACCATTGAAGATGGCAGTGAAGAGACGCAAGGAGCGAACATCTTGACCTCAAATACCAGGTTGATCGGAGTCTATCAAGCTCCAACTTTCAGACCAAAATGTTTTATAAATCATGAAATATTTTTTCTGCATTTGCCTAGATTATATGATTATTTCACGCGGACTAAGCTGGTCTGTCAGCCGGCTCGATGAATTTTCCCCTGCATCCGCGGAAATTAAACGAAAATTAGACGTTTTTCCTATAAAAGGTTTTGTCAAATTTAAAATATTCTACTGCTTTTTTATAATCACCTTATCAGTTCAACCATTTTTAAAGCTATTTTCGGGTTTTAAATATCAACTGGCTAATGTGGGTCACGTTTAATTTTTAAAAAAATTCCAAAAACGGTAAAACTGTTATTTTCAGACTGAAACAAATAGACACTATACTAAGTCCGTACGTTCTCGCTGGTTTACTCTCTGGTCCATTCGCGTAATCGTATCGGCTTCACGCCATCTTCTGTGAGCGACTGGGTCTTCCGTTTATGGCAAACACTCCGTGAAAAGAGACGTTGAACTGAACGCCACTGGTTTGATTCTCACTGGGTTCTTAAGTTTCACTCATGTGCGTGACTTCTCGCCATCTTCAGTGAAATTCGTGCCCAACGTGCATTAAAATACATCAAGGTCGGTAATAATTCACTTTTAATCCCAAATTGTCCAAATCTTCCTATGATCTAGAATATTTCTATTTTCTAATTTTTTATAGTGCTGTGATTATTAAAAATTCTGACCTGACTAGCTCATAAATTTTGATTGTTTGTATCATCCATAATTATTACTCTTTATTTATTAATTTTCTAATTATTTATTTTTGTAAAGACATTACAAATTGTCTTGGGTTTTTAGATTTTTTTCTCCTGTAGCTTTAAAATTATATATTACAGAACTGTCAAGTTAGGTGATCAAATTGCAAAATAAATTTCCCTGGAGCCAGCCTTCAATAATCTAAATTTAAATAAAATTGTAGTATCTTTTCACTATTATGGCAATTGTTTTATGATTGCGCATTGTATTCCCGTCGCAATTAATAAAAAATTACGAAATCTTTTGTAATGATGAGTTTAAGTTTGTTTTGTGATTTTCTAAATAGAATTCTAATAAACCTGGACACGAACGTCTAGAGACGACGCTTCAAATTAGAGGCAGGCGGACGAACATTTATGCTCAATAACCGTGAAAATTGTTAAAACTTTACAATGGATGTAAATTGCAAAATTTCACTTGAAGAATCTATGAAAAAGTTGTATCAAAGAAAGATCTAAATTAACATCGACCCGTAAAAAAACACCTATAAATCCTTCTTATATTATGATATTACAGTTATTTAAAAAAGTGGTTGACTTGCCCTGACGTCGGTCTCGTTAGCTCCTATTTCGGCTGCAAGCAGTGCCAGGTCCGTTTCGTGTAGTGTTTTCCCCTTGCTGAATTCCGTCTCGAGGGTGGCCTCCTGCTCCAGGGTGAGCCTGGAGACTCGCTGTCCGTGGCTGCGTGCTCCTGTCTTCAGCATTTCCGTCTCGTTAGGCCGAGTCTTCGTGAAGATGTGAGGACTGAGGAGCGGATACGAGGAACGGCACCCTCCCACTTCGCACTACGACCGCCGGACCCCTCCACCTCTGCACCTTTTATCAGTTTACATGCGTACCCTGCGACCTTCTAGCCAAACGGTTTGCCAATATTGATCCTCTTTGGATGAACTTTAGAAATATTAAACATATTTCATAATACTTATAATACCAAACTATTTTTTACAGCATTTGCAGTAAAATGTATTACAGTTGATTTTGGACATAATTTGCAGAAATGCTGTCGTAGTCATCTTCATTTACATCTCTGTCTGTGTTACACCCTATCTATATAACTCAATCTCTCTCTCCCACTTTTATTTTTGTTTATTTCTTCCTTCCTCTTACCCCCTTTTCCTTCGACTCGTTCTCTCTATTCGCTTTCTCTACCTTAGTTTATCTTTCCCCTTTCTCTTTTTCTTTATTGTTTTCTTAACACTCTCTTGGTCTGTTTATCTTTCCCGTTACTCACTCCCTCGTTCTTCGTCTACTTCTTCCTTCGTCTGTTTTCTTTTCTATATTGTTTGCTATTTTCTATTTTTTCTACATTCTCCCTTTCCCTCTCCCCCTCCCTCACCATCGTGAGCGTTTCAATTAATTTCTCTCACTTTTTCCCTTTATTATCTTTTTCTTTCATTATTTTGGTCATACTTTCGAAATAACTCTAGGCTCTTCTGCGATTCTAAATAAAACCTTCTCTCTCTCTCTCTCTCTCTCTCTCTCTCTCTCTC
>CM077106.1:7227469-7266583 GCA_039619505.1 Cimex hemipterus | reverse complement strand
TCTCTCTCTCTCTCTCTCTCTCTCTCTCTCTCTCTCTCTCTCTCTCATATTAATAATTATAAGAGAGTTTTTTTTTAAATAAAACTATATTCATGCATTCTTTCTTTTTCTCTTTCTTTCTTTCTGCCTATCCCCTCTCTTTCTCACTCATATACACATTTTACCCTCTTTCCCCCTCACCATCTTTCAGTCACGCCCTCACCCTCTTGTTTGTGTTTTCCAGACCCCTCTTTCTTTCTAATATTATTGATTGGGGTTCCCTAGTACTTTCGTCCAAGGAGTTCAATACGGCTCCTGTGGATCCTCAACTCTCTGTGGATTGCCAAGTTACGGACCTCACCTGTGCAGCGTTCGATTTTTTGAAGAAGGAACATCCTGAAGTTCCTTACGATTTATATTTCGACAACGTTTTAGATTTCTTCCAGGGTGTTATAAAACAATTGTATTAGTGTAACAATGTTCTCTTTTTGAGGTTTTCTTTTAGTTTGTGGTTACACTGTAGTAGCGGGCGTCTGCGGTCTCTCATCCATTGTCTCTTATTATTATTTTTTTTTTTTTGTGTGTCGCGGTAATAAATAGCATTATGCAATTAAAATTTGTGTTAGTACTACACCTACCAAATGATATATATATGCGGACGGCCTGAAATCATTCCTAACTTCAAGAATGCGTTGATGCAAGAAAAAAAACGTATAAAGCCAGAGTTGGACTGGTTTCCATTGGTAGAAACGGCAAGCATTACACAGGCATTAGTCATCAGTATTACTGAAACAATTAATTTTTGTACTCTTTCAACTTCGGTTAGAGGGTGGTTTGCACATAAAGTATTAATTTTGAACGTAGTGTACATCGCAATTGAATTGAATAAGATAAATTATACTTGCCATAACATTGAAAGAAGACAGAAAAACATCCTTGTTTTAATAGAACGACCTTGACATTGACTAAATTGGCATAAACAAATAATATAATCTATAGTCAATATAATCTGGGGGGTATTTTATTTTACCAGGAATAAAAACAATTAATTATCTAACTGTTTGAACGTCGCTGGTTTTCTGTAAACTGTAAATAGTGGAAACTCGGCCGACCTCCAAAGTTTAAAAACCGGGAGTAGAAAGTAGACCGGGATGTAGATGGGCGGAATGCAGGACCGTAAAGGTAGAAACATTTCACCGAAACTGCTGTGGCATATGTCGCATTTCATGGAGGAAGACGTTCTCTCGACTTTTTTCGAGCAAACCGGCCGACGGTGAAATCGACGCGCTTTTTAATAAACCAACTTAGAAACGCGAGGAGTCGTATTCATGTCATGAGAGCTTAAAAAGCACTGTACCCCTAATTACGCTTAAATGTACTATTTTCCAATGAATTGTGCCATTGGTAAAACGATAAACATACTCTTTTTTTTACTGTCGTGATTGAAAGTTGTATTGTTGGATATGGTTTGACAAGTTCTTTCTAACTTCATTTTTTTTCTTGTTAAAAGCTATCCTTCTCTAAATGGATAATGCTGGGTGTTGGCCTGTGAGTAGGTGAAATTATGCTGACCGGCATTAGGTCACTTATTGTGTCTCCTCAACTCGAACGTATTTCGGCATAGCGTCATCGGTGAGGAAGATTCTCTAAATGGTTCCACCAGTTTTTACTATTTCGTCAGTCAATTATGTTGACAGTCTTCTAGGACTTCGATTTTGCAGTTTTGGCATCCATACTGGTCCATATAGTTAAAAAGCTTGTTAATGTTCTTCTTTTTAAACTTCTAACGTTTAGTTTCATCATCGCCCAAGCGTATACACCTCATTGGGACTACAAATCATATCAAAAACATTTTTTTTCTTCATTATTGACAAGTTACCTATAAATATGTGTCTCAGTGTCTAGTATTTCTCCCAGTTACAAAATCTTTCCCTTACAGTAGATCAACTGACCTATGTATGCTGTTGGCCTGGACAAGTTTTTCTTGGCCCAACTTATAACTATACTTTTATTTTTTTGCCTCTTTGATATTATATCTTCCTTTTGTTTATTTTAGGACCTACCTTGTTTGCTGCTTTCTTCCTGTCAATCCCAGACTAATCAACACGTTTGCCAAATATTTTGCGAATTCTCTATCATGAGGACATTGTCCGCAAAACCGCAGATTCTTCAGCCTCCTGGTTATCTTTTATACTTCTTGTTTTTATCTCTTAACACTTGTTCGAGGACACAGTTACATATACTTGGGATATCGGACCGCCCTGTTTATTCCTTTTTAAAATTGGAGTTAATCACCGTTAACATAATTTTCTCTTAAGCATCCACTTTATTACATGCCCTCCACCACAAAGTATTAGTTGAGGAAATTCCTCCTGACTGGTTCAAAACCCTATCCTACCTGGATTTCAAATCTATCTTTTTATCGCATTGTTTTCTCTTTCTCTCTCATAATCAAATAATTTAAAGTGGATCTCTGCCCTTGCTCCATTCTCCTCAAATACCGCTTACCGCGTGACCCTTGCCGAAAATAAATTCCAAAAGGGCAAGAACACATCGCGTGTCGACCTCGGCAAGGCCGAGCCCGTTTTGCGTTTTCACCACGCCCGCCGGTCCAAGAAAGCCAGAATTATTTCGGCAGATTTGGCCCTCGCCCTGGCGTGGCAATAAACCTATTCCAAAAATGAAAAAAAAGGCCACTCGGGGGCGAATTGGGGCCCAAGGGCATGGTTCAAACGGTCTGAAGTTCACTAATTAAATGATATACGACCATTTCAACTCAAGGGGCACGCGTTGGCAGAGGACGTGGAAGAAATGTCTAATAAAACGGACATTTTTATATCTAGTCCGACTAAACATTAAAACTGTCAAGTTGGCCCTTGTTCAGGCCTCCACCCTGAAACTTGGACTCAGATCAAAACGATCAAACGTTTGTGGCGTGTGCCAGTCATCTCGCAGGAACGAAATCATTCGAAATTACTCTGAAAATGAGTTTGTACATCAAATTTTGACATCCTTAAAAAAATAAAGCGCCGTTAAAGCACTGAGTTAATTTTGAAGACGCGAACAAATTCTTCTGGTGTTTACAATTTTTTTATAAACTCATGTGTACCTTAGCCAAATTAAGTCTACATTTGCCATAAATAATAACAAAAACTGTATTAGATTAAATAGTTGGAAGTTAAGTAAGCAAATTTAATAGGTAAATTTATTAAGTGTTGTTTTACCAGTGTAGTACAAAAAAAAAAAATCTCGTCTTCATTTATTTTTATCAATAACTGTATATGTATTTGTTTGGTTCTGAGTGACTGTTGTCTCATAATTTGTCATCTAAGTCGTAAGAGGTCAAGAATGAGGTAGTTTAGAAAAACACATTTTTAATTTTTTACGATGTTTCGACCTTTACTCGGGTCATCTTCAGGTCATAAAGTGTGATGCTATTTTTGTGGGGTCATATTGAATTTGTGTGAAAGTGTTGTGCTAAACGAAACCGAAAACTACCAACAACCACAGGATCTCTAACAGAACAAAAAATCATTTGGGTCAGTTTTTGGTTCCGTCTTCAATCTCGAGTTTATTGAAGTACTTACGTTTCGGCTTTGTAACTGACTTAACTATGACAGTTGTGAATAAGATTGGATTTAACCAGTATATTCGTCTCCTTTAAAACATGAATCATAAAAGGCAATCTGTTATCACCCTAGAACATGTGTTAAGTGACAAAACGGTAGGAAGAAGTTTAAAACATAACCAAGTGAAAGAATCTGCGGTTTAGCGGACGATGTCCTCATGATTGCACAAGCTTGCACAAGGCTGGCAGACGTGTTGATTAGCCTGGGATTGGGAGGAACAGAAGCAGGACACAAAATAAACAAAAGGAAGATTAAAAGGAGCAAAAAGTAAAAAAACGTAGTTGGCCCAAGAAAAATTATTCCCAATCAACAGCGTACCTGGATGGGATGGATGATCAACTTTTTGGATTTTTTTTTAACTGGAAGAAATCTCTGAGATTTGGTCTTTGTGGTATGAGTTTTAGTCCCATGTCTACAATAAGGTAAGGTGCATTGGTCGATGTTGGGAATTAGGGGAGAAAATAGTAAAGTGATTAGGGAAGAATGGAAAGTAAAAGAAGTCGTGTAGATAGTAAGAACACTAATGTGAAGCATTTTAACCATATATAGCAGTGTGGATCCAAAAACAACAAAATCGAAGTCGTAGACGGACAAAATGGTTCACAGGAAATAACAAACAGTGCTGGAACCATTTGGACAAGTTCCTCACTGAAGATGGAGCAATGGTGAAACAAGTTTGTGTAGTGAAGAGACTCAATAACGGACTTATTGCCTGTTCAGTATGAGTTCACCAACTTGCAGACTAACACTTCTCATTAGAAAGTGAAAAATGTCTATTATCTTATATGTTATCTTCCGTGATTTATATTTTCAATGTTTAAACCGTCCAATTTTAACAGATTATTTGCATATTATCATATAATACATCAAAGAGCTGAAGGAAAAAAGGAGGATGTAGTTCAGTATAAAGAAGAAGTTTCTGCCTTTTAGACGAGCATAATTAAGTAAAACACAAAATTTTCCATGAGTGGTGGAGTAGTTAAACTAATTCTTTCATAAACAAATGGAAGCGAACTCGGACAGCATATTATAGTTGACCCTCTTTAGAAGGGGCCGAGGTGAAAACATAATTGTGGTTTTTCTGGTTTTCTCTCGGGTCGTTTAAAAGAACCCACACGTTCGAAGTGTACCATTGGGCCCGACAACTTTCTTCGCGACCGCTTTCGATTTCGGTCCAGAACTCACAAGTGACACGTCCCGTTACGTTATCATCATCACCAGAGATCATATTTCGATTCGAGCCTTCTGTGCGCGTTTCTCCGTGGCATCGACGCTTCTGAAGCAGCTGCTTGAAATAAATGGATGTACGGTTTGTGTGCCGTTTTCAATTTCCTACTGGAAAGTTAATTGCCCTCCCAGAAGATAAGAAGACCTAAAGTTAAGTTTATCTACTTCGTTTACGTGAGAAAATTAACATGTCCATAAGCTGAGAATTTCTTTTTTACCGAAAGAATTACAAACGCGGTTGATCATACCTTGATGTAAAGTGCAAATAATCTCTGGATGAAAACCATTATAAACATCTATCTTTTTACTGCACTATCTAATCTTTCCCCCAGAGCAAATGGTCAAAAATTGCAATGAAGATAGTTAACGTTGAAGTTAATCGTTTAACATTTTGATGTCCACTTCTCTGCGAAGTGCGAAATAATTTGAATTTTGATACACTGCATTCCCACTGGTTAACAGGTTTTATTTTAATGTTATTGTTATGGAGTAAACAATGTATGGAGTTTTTTGAGTGTTGTCGAGATCATTTCATGTACTTTTTGTCGTCTTTTAGCTTTAAACTTGTGTGTGACATTAGGGTTTGGCATTACATTTTACACGGAAAAAATATATATCCATATAAACGTCAGCGTGTGCAAGCGAAAATTCATCGAGCAGTCTGGTATGCAAATAAAAAAAAGTATAAGAAACAGAGCAGATCATTTAAAGTAAATGGTGAAAAATCCACCAGGCTACAATGAACCTGAATCATACCAACTACTCTAATATTAATATTATCAATAATAAATGCTTGTAAACTGTACATAAAACAAACAATCCATCTATTTATTTGTTTCTGTCTGACTCTCTCTCTTTCTCTCTCTCTCTCTCTCTCTCACACACACACTCTCTTTTTCTCTTTCTCACTTACTCACCCTCTCTATCTCTCGCTCCTTTTCTCTTTTCCAAAACCACTTTCTTTTTAATATTACTATTTTTATAATATTATACATAATAATATATATTAGAATATTCTCTAAATACTGAAAACTCAGTTTTTCAAACCGTATAGGAATAATTTTTCGACGTTCAAAAAAGTCAAAGTTGAGTTTTTCAATGTAACACATAACATTGATTTAACAAAATCATCAAACGAGTTGAGCAATCGCTCAACAATTTTATAGCAATAAAAAGTTACAAAATAAAATTAGGAAAGAAGAAAGAATGAGAAATAATAAAGAAGAAATAATTTTTCGACCCACTTTAAAAATTTTTGTTGTTGGATCCATAGATGAAAAAGAGTTTATTTGAAACAAACTGCGCTTAATATTACTTAAAAATTAAATTGATTACGTGCAAAATATGTATTGCAGTTTATACAATTTTAGTCTTCTGAGTCTTCTGAACCCTTAAAATGACATCACGAGAGTCATCATGGATCGAGAAAGCAGCACCACCCGGCAACCTTCCTTCAAGTAACCTCCAGTATAATAAACAACTCCTTGTTCTCCCCGTTGACTTATTTTTCCGGTTTTGTGCCTTTTTGATTTTCCCATCGAATCGAAAAAATGTCAGCTCCACCGAAAAAACAGTCGCTGGGGTATGAGGAGAGCGGTAGCGACTCGGACGAAGATCAAAGCGAGAACGAGGAAGGGATGGAGTACACGGGTGACGAGGTGAGCCACGTGCTCTTGACGGCGGGTCACCGGTAATTTTCCAAATCCTTCCCTCCAGTAATTTTGACTGTTTGACGTCCAGGAGATCCAGGTGGACTTCGAAGGCCGAAGCCCGACCGACTCCGACTACCACGGCATCAAGCAGCTCCTGGCCCAATTGTTCCTGAAGGCTCACCTTAACCTGAGCGAACTGACGGACATCATTATCGGCCAGAGCAACATCGGAAGTGTGGTCAAAGTAAATTAACAGTTTATAAATTATAAAATTCAATTTTTCACTTTTCCGATTCTCCTGGTCAGCCTACATTTGCTTCTTTTACCTGCCAGGCTTTTAATGCCTTCAGTTATCATCACAAACCGACCTATGAAGATGTCAGTACTCCTGGAAAACCGTCTAGATTATATGTTCATCACCCTGCATCTTGAAGAATAAATCTCCCAATCTATAAATTATCTAATCATCTCACAACAATTATAACATTTTACCCTAGACTCAGTATATTGTCAGTCTTCAGTACAAACCTGCCTCTGAAGGTATAAAAATATTAAACAAAAAGTGCATTGCTTAAGATGTCAGTAGTCCAGGCAAAATTCCTAGAGTATGTAGTTCATCACCTTTCATTTCAAGAATAAATCTACCAATTTATAATTTTTTTAATAATAACTCACAACCATTACAGCATTTTGTTCTAAACTTCTGATATCTCCAGTCCTCTGCATGGACCCATCCCAGTAGTTGTCAGTAGTCCTTCTCCTGCTGTATTTAGATGAAAAATCGTTGAATCAAGTAGCTTCTATTCACCATGAAATATCTGAATTTATTTGCCGGACCTCAGGTTATTCAAGCATTTCCCACTATTTTTCAGTTTCCCATAACAATTTCTGTCCGTATCTTATTTTCACATCATTTAAATTAAGGTACTATCGTCATAGTTGTATTAATTTAAATTATTGTTCCTTAAAAATCTTTGTAAAGTCTTGCTTTTTGACAAATAAATGTAAAGTATATTAAATTGTCAAGTTATGTTCAAAGGTTTTTTTTTTACATCTTTGAGTAAATTTAGCATTAATATTATACACAGTTAGATACTAGTTATTCACATTTTTATTAAAAGGAAAAACTTAGAACAAAAATTTCAATAACTATTAAAATATTAAATTACCATAAATGTAATCTTAAGTATTATATAATTAGTTACCTTGCTTTTGCATATCAACACTTCTACAGTGCACTCCAAGCCTATAAAACATTGAATTGAAAATAAGGTAGGGCTTTAGATTTTTATATACAAACAATACTATGCAAATTATAATCCTTATCTTTTAATGTTAAATGAACTTTACATGGCTGAGTCCCATAATTTAATTAAAAACCTATTTAATTGTGCAAAACTTGATGCAAGTGATGAATTTACTTCTGAACAAAACATCACAATATTTTACATGAAATAATATTAATTAGTATTTAATTCCCTAATTTCATGGTCCGCTTGACCAGTTAATACATTACAATTAATTAAGGTTTTTAGTTAAGATAAAAAGTCAATGGCATGAGTTCAAGTGGTAGAACAGTGGTCTATCAAGCCAAAGATCGTGGGTTCGAATCCCGCTTGTGCCATTGACTACATTATCTCAACTAAAAACCTTAATTATTTGTAATTAATTTTGCTATTGTGGACTAATATAACTGATTTATCAGGTGAGGGGAAATAACCGGAATGAAATAAATTCCAAGAATCATATAGTTTTTTAAGATTATAATTTACATGAGGAAAACTGCATTTTATCTGAATTTCGTTCAATTCTATGAGAGGTTTTTCCCTTTTTGAGAAAATCAGGTTTTATGAGATTATAAATTTCACTGAACTTGACTATTTTTTTTACTTTACCTGGATAGTAATAAATATTTTTTTAGCATTATTTTAGCAAATATTTTTCAACACTGCACTCGTTAAAGTGCGAATAGTCAAACTATTTTGCGACAAAGTACAATTGAAAATAAAATTGGCCCTTTTTTAGTACTTCAAACTAGAATCTCAAAAAAACAAAATTCTTACTGATGTGATCTTATCATGTTTAATCACAGTATCTATAGTGATGCGTTAAAGGAGTATAACTTTTTCTCACACCAATTATAGCATTATCTGACTTTTGATGTATAATGTAAAAATAATAAATTAGAAATTTGTTTAATAATTTGTTTTATAATCACTGAAAAATGTGTTACATAATAAAAATAGAAGGCACATCTTCATTAGGGGTGGTTAGGCAACCAATCTTCATTCCTTCCAATATTTTGGCAAACTTTGTGCTATATTAAGGCAAAATTATTTTTTAATCGTCATAATTACAGGAAAATAAATTGCGAAAATTCCAAGCTTGAATTTCATCCCCGATTGTCTGTTGCAGCAAAGTGGTGCAGGTGAGATAAATGAAGATGATGATGATGATGACGACGATGATGACTTGATGGGAGTGTTCGCAGTTACAAGCGCCGTTAGCCTATCTTCAAAAAAGGTTGGTTGTTAATTTTCTCTAGCCAAATATTTTTTCCATTTTCAATTTACCAAGGGTAGCACATATATGAAATGATTCTTTTAAGAAAAGTGCCAAGTACTTTGCAGTATAGCTTCCTCACATTTTGTGCATGCACATATATTAATCCATTTGGAATAAAATTCATAAGGGATCTTCTAGAACGCAACCCTTGATATCTCTAAAAATTACATAAGAATCTGACAAACAGTTAAAGATATAGCTGTATATGCAATTGTATGATTACGCATGTGCAGGCAATACAATACCATTGAGACGATTCAATGAAATTCATATTGGACTATCTGTAAACCAACTTGCATAATCCCTGCAAATTTCAAAATACGTGTAATGGTTTCTCAGTTTTGTCGGTTACAAGGAATTGGCTACAAGGAATCGAATTTGTTCAGAAAGGTCTGAAATTCAAACTGCGAGTGTAATTTTGATTTTGGAGAATTTTTTTGACTTCCCGCATGAATACAAGGCTTCCCTACTTTCGGTAGTTTTGAAGCAAAAACTAATGGGTTTCTGTTTCAAATTTTAGAAAGTTGAAGTAGTTCAGCAACTGAGGTCATTGTTGGTGGAGCTGAGTTCAACTCATGCTACAGAGGAATGTAAGACGTTTATCAAAACAGCTATCGAAGATGCAGACGCGCCTCTTGGTTTGATAATAAACGAGAGGTTCATAAACATTCCACCACAGCTTGCTGTGCCGATTCTACAAAACTTAAGGTTAGTTATTCTCTCAAATCGTATATTCTTATTATAACGGGATCAACTATTTCCAGCAATGAGCTTAAGAAGGCTGTCGAGAAGAAAGAGCCGTACAATTTCTCACACTTAATATTCATCTGTAAACTGTATAAAGACGAAGAACGGAAAGGAAAGAGGAAGAAGATGCAGGATGATGTCATCTGGTCAAATCCCGAGGAGGAAATCATTGATCAAGTAAGATAAATATTTAGTTTTATTATTAGCTTATAAATAAAGACAAAATTAGTCAAAATCCTCCTCCCCACTAACTTGCTGTTACCTAAGATGTTTGCATGAGTAAAAGATATGACCATCAGTGGTCACAGTGGGTACGAATCCAGGGCTGCTGATTACTTACCTCTGCCCAACATTCTTGCAAACGTTTTGTTCCCAAAAACACCACCACAAGGATTCATATAATTTTGTAGGTGAAATACTTTGTTTAAAAAAATTTTTTTAGGGATGGTTCGGGGCATCGGTGGCGAGGTTTTGTCTTTGACACGGCGCTCATCACTGTAAGGTCAAGGTCCCGGGTTCGAATCCAGCGGCCCTGCATTCGAACATACATACTTATTAATGGGCTTTTTTTCAAAAACACCAGCACCCTGAGGGTTTATATGACCTCTGCTGTTGCGAACCCTCATAAAAAAAAATAAAAAAATTAATAATAATTAATAAAAATTAATAATAATAAAAATTAAAAATAAATATAAATTAATCTTTAGTTAGTGTTAGTGGATATTAATAGTAAGTTTTGTTCCACTAATATCCACCATCACTACTGATTAATAAAAACATTACATGTCAAAGGCATTACATGAATTTACCTTTTTTTTTCAGATGGCCGACTACAAGTTTGAGTTTTGTGTTAAGGATGAAGTTGACTCAGGTCTCAGCGGAAACTGGCTCTCGGGCGATGACACAATGATACCTTACAGGCGTGTCTTAATAATTGAAGCAAATAAGTTCGATTCCGTCATAGAACAGATCAAGATAGCCGTCCAACGTTAAAACTATAAAAACCCAACCTTTAATGGATGTACCATAACTGATGTATATTTTTGTATTATTCGAAAGAAACGACAGCCAATGATGATTCCCCCTCCCATATTTTTATTTAGTTGTTATTTTTAAATTTTATATGTTATACCATATAAATTTATTTTGCAAGCATCCTATAAGTGTATTTCTAATGATGTAATCATAAGAGTCATTCTTTTCGAAATACAATATCAAAAGTTTAATTTTCTTCTTGTTTAAATTAATTATTCCTGAATGTTTGACTATAATGGGACTTATCCTTGCCTTTAGGATAACTGTTTGGGTGAATTTTGTTTCAACACATAATCACAAACCAGTTGCCAACTAATTTGTGATTTATGACTGCATCGGCTGATTGTGGATTCTTAACTCTGATAGAATGCATTTTTACAATCTCGGACTTCTGCAGAAATGAATGTCAATCCAAGCAGTCAATTGTCTCTCATGTAGCTTTTCTTATGAATAGTTTCATTTTTTAGTACTTTGTAAACTTGCTTCATGCCAGCATATTCTGGTTCCCCCTTCCCTGCCCAACCAAAACACAAGCTATCCAGACATCTACTGCACCAGCAAGAGCATTTTTTTTTAACGAATAATACTTTGTTTTAAGAAAATTAATGATTATTTGGAGGAAATGAAATGCAATCTGAAGTGATGTAGGTTAAGAAAAATATTTTCTTTTTTCTGGCCAACGTTTTGATCTTTATCTATTTTCTAAACCCTCATCACACCAGACAACATTTCACAATATACAACTTATCATTAACTATCACTAAACACATAAATTTAAATAAATCTGAAAATTAAATATTTTTTTTGTTATATTCTCACTTTTTTCAACTAATACACGTAAATTATAAAATTATTTTAAAAAACTGAATGTTTATATTTTATTTTACATGTAAATCCAGTCCCTAGTTAAGTCAAAACAATTTAACAAGAGTGAAAGTGCTGAGAATTCTCACATGCTAACACAATGAAAAGTTACTAGGAAAATATATATCCATTTTAATAAATAAAATGAGCAGTTTGATTGACTTCAGTTAATTTTACGTCAACAATAATTATGATATATGTTAAAAAAAAAGTTGACAAGGGAGATATAAAAGAGCGAGTAAAAATTTAATTAAAATATATTTAATATTAGGCAACTTCTGTACTTTCATGTTCATCATATTCATATTCGATCTCCACCTTTGGCCTTTTCTTCTTTGAAAGCAGCCTCTTTGATGAAGGGCATGTCTCTGTTTGATGTTCCATGTCCTAGAAGCGAAAAATACAAAATATGATTAAGAATAAATACAAGGCTGAAATTATGTTTGTGGCAATTACCTCCATGTCGCTTTCGTGTTCGGAGAGTTCGAAGTCAGAGCCCATTCTTTCTCTGATGCCACTTTCGTCGTCAGATTCCTGCGAAAGAATTTTTCGTTACAAATTGTTTGAAATTTGTTCCAAAGTATGACTTACATCTTCGCTATCGCCTTCAATGTATTCGTCGACTTCTTCGTTATCTTCAGTATTGAGCTCCATTTCGAGCTCTTTCTCAACTTCTGTTTCTTCCTCCTTTAATGACAAACATAAAAATAAAACTAATGAAGTTGAGACGCTTACAGCGAAGTACTTACGCTTTCTTCTGATTCTTCTTCCATCTCGTCGTCTTTTTCTATTTCCTCCGCTTCTAGGGCTTTGTCAAATACGGTTTGCGGGAAATTATAAATGTCTCCATACTGTAAAAGCGTTTTGTTTTATAAAACAATATTTTCATTAGTTGAACAATCATACATTTACGAATTTTGCAATGAATAAAATAAATTAGTAATTTGCGCTTTGTTCAACTTGTTGAACTTTTACGTTATTCATCTCATGTTGAGAAGGCCTAAATATAAATGCAAAAATTGACTGAAATGGACAACTTCCATTATTATTTAACTTCGAAAAATATAAGACAGGCAGTATAAAATATACTGCTTACAAAAAAAAATTAATTAATTAATAAAATAAAATAAATAAATAAAATAAAAAATTGGCCACTTTGGAAATGCATATTTTCTCAGCCTTTAAGTCACAGACCCGCACTGAATCTCAGTTTTTAGAAAATTTTACACAGTCCAGACCTTAATCCAATCTCCATTGTGGAGCATGCCTTGTCACCAGATACTGATGCTGAATGAGATTTTTAAAAGAATTTCCTTTTCATTGTTTTACAAATTAAAACTCGTTTTTTTTTGTTTTTTTAATTGAAAAACCGTTTTAAGCAACCCCCCCCCCAAAAAAAGAAGTTGCCCTCGGAACAAAAGTTGAAGTAGAGCATAAAATTTGGGAAAACATGACGGTTCAAAATTTATGGATTGTTGAAAATGGGGAGAGAGAGAAAGAGTGTGTAAGTGCGATCGTCCCCCCCCCCACATGAGCATGTAAAAACCATATTTATGTCCAAAAATTGCAAATAATGGAAAACGGTTGAGAAATCAGGAAAATGGAAGGTGACCAATCAAAGCTTACTAAAATTTCCTATCGATTGCTATAGGAGGCCTCTCCAAAGATGATTTCCTGACTCCACTGCTCAATTTGAGGTTTTTATAAAAAGTGCAAAAATTAACATGTTCCCAAATTTTTGAATTTTCTGATGAAAGACTAGAGCTGGGAAAACATTTAATAAAATCATCTTGTTCAGTGTAGAATTTTCTTAAAAAAGAGACATAGTGCACTTTTTTGGGTACCTCAACTACCACTGGGTATCATGGGCAAGGGGTCCAACCACTTTACAGCGTATTTTTCATACATAATAAATTAAAAAGCTAGGATCCGAACCCCAGAAATATTACAGTGGCGAGAGATCAGACCCCCTACCCATTCTGCTATCACAGATTAAAAAAAAAAAATTGTTTATTTGTTGATAACTAGACTAGAAATCTATATAATGCTTACAAATGTTGTCAGAAAAAAATATATTGTCGAGATAGGTTGGAAAAAGAAAATTGAAAGTGAAAAGAAAGAGGCACGAGTGACATCTTTTCCTTTTCGGCTTATCTACAAATACTATTGAAATCTGGATTGTATCCATACATTTGAGTAATGATATATATGCACATACCGTTCCTTGTTTCAACCTCTCAACGAGCTGCTTCTCGATGGCCGAATCAAGCTGTGCAGCAATCAGCGCCTTTTCTTCCCTGCGTCTTGTTCTCCTTTCGATCTTCCTCTGGAGTGGTACTATCTTCTTCTGCCGTCTCAGCCTGAGCTTTCTCATACGTATCAAATATTGCGTGATCTTGACAAACCGCTGTTTACATTTCGACCGGATGAAGTTGGACCAGAAAAGGAGATTTTCGTTAATCTGGTGAATCGCTTTGTCAAAGTTTCTCGACAGTTTGACCCTCTCCCATTGTTTGTCAGGAAAACAAGAGCTGAAATTATTAAAATATTCTAAATGTGTGCTGTTTCTATTAACACTCTGTTACGGCTATGATTTGTAAAGACTCTCACGGACAGGAAAATGTTTAATAAACATTTTTTTAAATTTCAAATCATAAAAAAAAAAAAAAAAGAGTCAAATGTTCAAATTGAAGAACAGCTAAGGCAGCAGTGTATTGAGCTGAAAGTCGTGGGTTTGAATCCCCCTCATCACAAACTTTTTCATTCAACCAAGGCCTTATGTACAAAGAATAATTAATTGAAAAAATTTACTTACTCTTAAATGCTATAGTTAAATGTAAAAAATTAAACAAAATATTGATGTAACAAAATACAAAGTTAGAGAAAACCTGTAATCATGATGGGAATGGGTTAAAAGAAAAACAAGTTCCCCACTGCAGGGTTACTGTTGGGAGACCAAAAATGTAAAAAATAAATAAATAATTAAATCTTTGCAGTTGAATGTTATTACCGTTCGGCAGTTTTCAAATAAAGATAGATGATCCCACTCTCCTCTCTAACGGTGGCATACTTGCTGTTTGCCAAAGGGCACGACAACCTCGAGCAGAGACCAGTCAAATTGTTCTCATTCCTACAGAACTGTTGGCCCTTTGTGCTAAATTACAAAAAACAGTTTAAATTATTTAATTGTCTGTACGCTGACCCTGTTTTTGCATGACTACTCACTTGACTTTAAACGAGCAGAACGTCTTGTTGATGATGCCCCAAACGAGCTGAAAAACATACAATTTCTTACTGTATTCGAGCAAATTGTTTAAAAATTTCGTAAAACTTTTTAAAACTCACATCGTCCTGGTTCATCATTTTGGACCGTTTTTAGTGGTCCACAAAGAGTGTAAATAATGGATAGACCCCAGGAAGAACACGTTTTCTACTTGAGAGGTTACGAACGTGTTACCTGGAATTATATCGATTATTCTAGATAGAAATAAATTGATAATTATATCTTAATTAATAATATTAGATGTGTGATTAATTCATGAACTTAATTAATAAATTGTTAAAACTGTTGAGACTAAAATGATGAATAATAATTAAGGATAATTTGATATTTGAATTTAGCCATTACACAATGTTGAAATTTTGTTAGAATTTACATCTTTTCATACAATTGAACGCTAAGATAATTTAATGATTATAAACGGTATGCTATTAATCACAAATACATTATTAGTTATTATTTTGATTTTTGATGTTTTGCTCGGCCGGCAGGAGGAATGAGGACCGTCCCAAATAATTATAGACGTGAGGTTTTACATTGGTTATCGCTTGTAGTGTTGACGTGTTAGCAAACGTTGAAATCCATCGGCGGCGTTTGTCAGATCTGGAAAAAGTGTAAAAATACCATAAAATCCGGACCTCCTCGGGCTGTAAAAACTTGTATAAACAATGGCGATAAAACGAGATAAAAAGGAGGAGGAAGACGGTAAGCGTCTGGTGGTGTACGCGTACTGTCAATCTGCCCATTGCTGATAACAGGGCCAGTCCAGATACGAAAATGGCATTTAAGAGAAAATCTATGGTTTCAGGTGCAAACCCATTCCAGAGCATGGACAAGACGAGCGTCCTCCAGGATGCGAGGACCTTCAACGAGACTCCAGTCAACCCGAAGAAGTGCACGCCCATACTCACAAGGATCCTGTACTTGCTCAACCAGGTGAGACATGCATCAAGGTTGCGAAGAAAGTCGTTACGACGCATCTCAATCCCTATTAGCATTAATCCATCAGAAGCTAATAAACAGTGTTTTTATTAGGTTGTTTAATATTTTGTGACCCTTCAGATCAAATCGACGGTGTAGAAACTGGAAAAGTGCCGAAACTAGTATCCAGAACATCCTCTGTGCCTTTACGGTTTCTCCTCTATCGATTTGATCCGAATTTTTTATTAAGATGTTTCAATAAGACCAAAATTTTGTTCATTCAGGTCAAATCTCCTTATGTTTCAATATTCACTAACATTTACACCTCAATAAACATCCCAGATAACTTGGTCTGACATGGACGAAACGCGACAGTGTAAATAATACCAATTTTAGGTCGTCATGGTGTATTTAAGGTATACTGGTGTAAGTGGCAATGAATAATCTATCTATATTTCCTTGCTTTTCTCTAAGTAATAACAGAGTAGTAAACGCTTCGCTACTTATTCTTGTGATGGGGAAAGTGAGGTTCTAGGATTTAATAAACCTGAGAGTAAATCCTTCAAAATTTATTTGAACACAATGCTGTCTTTTAAATATACGTAAACAACACAGTATTTTTAAATCAACCTAAAAGTCAGCCCCAAGCATAAATCAGGGATGAGTATTAACAATGGGACACCCTAAATAGTGCTCACTCTGACTAGTGTCCACAGCATTACCAGTGCCTCTTTCTGGTTCCTCCAGTCGATTAGGCCTGATGGATTGCAATGGCTGGTCCTTGGTGGCTCTGCCTAGTTAAGTCTTTTAAACAGTACACACAATCATAGTCAATCTAAAAAGGCAGCCGTAATTCTAAATCAGGGCTGAGTCTGTTAACAAAGGGACTTACCCCGAATGAAGTTCTCACGACTAGTGTACATAGCATCCCGAGCATCTTTCCAGTTCCTCCATGTTGATTTGACCAGATGGATTGCAACGGCTGGCCTTCACTGGCTGAGTACCCTTGTTGAGTCCCAGAGTGTGGTTCCTTCAGTTCCGGATCAACTCCTGGAGTTGATTGTTAGTGACTTACCCCCACTGCCTGTACGAGCAAATACAAATAAATCTCATTTTTCTGATGCTTATTTTTCTTTTTCATGACTCTGCCCTTCTGACAGTCGAACTTTCCTCAGAGCCAATAATAGCAATAATAAATAATAACTTTTTTCTTCTTAAAAAATACTGTGTAGTGATTAGTGACCGTGTTGAACACCAGACCACATCTCACGATATTTGAATAATTAAAAAATACTGTTGTCTTTCCCTACTAAATTTTTTATCTCTGCAGGATAATGGTATAATAGAAAGGATTATTTGAGGGCGTATTTGGTATAGTAGAGGTGGTATTGGGTGGCTTTTCTGAGGACGGTGAAAACATCTCTACATTGGGCCATTGGAACCGATTTGGACAGCCAATCGGACTGTCCAACAAATTCAGACCTTCTAATCTAAATTCCATAGAGTCATAGTCATAGTTGCATCTCCAATACCATCCTACACAAGAACCTCAACATACCTTTTGTCTCAATGTTGTTTTAATACCCCACCAAACTATCTAAATTTTAAAATAAACTTCCCATTCATCCCCACCCAAAATAACCAACCTATAATCCTGCCAGATGACTAAAGCTGAGATGGCCTCGGGACCTCCTCGCCAAGGACTAGTCCTTGAGTAAACTTGGGAGAACAATAAAAATTTCTACTCAACATATTACTATGATGAAATCACATAAAGGATTGTTGTATACAGATTTAAAAAATATTTTGTTAAAATAATACTAATAAAATTAAAAAATGGTATTATCAGTTGACCATGAATTGTTCCAATCTGGTTGTTTACGTTAGAAATATAGTATTAAATCTTGTTGATAGGGAGAGCAACTTGGTACGACAGAGGCAACTGAGACGTTTTTTGCCATGACAAAGCTTTTCCAGTCAAAAAACGCCGTCTTAAGAAGAATGGTCTACCTTGGTATAAAAGAACTGTCCACAATAGCTGAGGATGTTATAATAGTGACTTCTAGCCTTACGAAAGACATGACAGGAAAGGAAGACCTCTATAGGGCTGCTGCCATCAGGGCTTTGTGCAGCATCACAGATGTAAGCTGTTTAGTCAGTCATCTTATGAGCTTTTATTTAAAATCCGTATTCTAGGCGACGCAGCTTCAGACTATTGAGCGATATATGAAACAGGCTATTGTTGATAAAAACCCATCAGTTGCAAGCGCTGCTCTTGTGAGCAGTCTTCACATGAGTAAAATTGCAGGCGATGTCGTCAAAAGATGGGCGAATGAAGCACAAGAAGCTACCAATTCTGATAGGTACTTTTTTCTTTTTCTTGTGGAAGTGTGTTTTCAGTAAAGTATTATTTTTTTTCCTGCAGTGTAATGGTACAGTATCATGCATTGGGTCTTCTTTATCACATAAGGAAATCAGACAGGCTTGCTGTCTCTAAGCTTGTAGCCAGACAAACTAAGTCACGTTTGACGTCATCTTTTGCTGCCTGCTTGCTTGTAAGCCAAAAACATTATATTCAGTACAAAATGGGTAGTATTTTAAAAATTGTTATTTTAGATAAGAATTGTATGCAAGCAACTTGAGAAAGAAGGAGGGGATTACGCGGATTCCCCGCTTTTCAATTTTGTCGAGTCATGCCTTCATCATAAGTCAGAAATGGTCGTTTACGAAGCCGCTGCTGCAATGGTGAATCTCAGGAATACGACGGCAAGGCAGGTTTCACCTGCCGTGAGCGTCCTTCAGCTGTTCTGCGGTTCGTCCAAGCCAACGCTCAAATTCGCTGCAGTCCGGACTCTCAACAAGGTCGCCATGACTCACCCGCCTGTCGTGACTTCTTGCAACCTCGACCTTGAATGTCTCATCACTGATCAGAACCGTTCAATCGCGACCCTGGCCATCACGACCCTACTGAAAACAGGAGCCGAATCTGCAGTCGACAGGCTAATGAAACAAATTGCATCATTCGTATCAGAAATAAGCGACGAGTTCAAAATTGTAGTCGTCCAAGCGATCAGAGCCCTCTGCCTCAAATTTCCCAGGAAACACAGCACCCTTATGACATTTCTGTCAGCGATGCTCAGAGATGAGGGTGGCCTTGATTACAAAACTTCTATAGTCGACACTATCATAACAATCATTGAAGATAATCCTGATGCCAAAGAAATCGGCCTAGCACACTTATGTGAATTTATTGAGGACTGTGAACATGTCAGTCTGGCTGTTAGGATTTTACATCTGTTAGGAAAAGAAGGTCCTAAAACAGTACAGCCTTCCAGGTAATTTTTAAATTCTGAATTTTGCACCCTAGAATAATTGTTTAATTGTGTTTATTTTCTTTCAGGTACATACGATTTATTTACAACAGAGTTATTCTTGAACCTGCGGTTATTCGGGCTGCTGCAGTTTCAGCTTTGGCACAATTTGGTGCTCAGAGCCCCGACCTTCTTGCTAACATATTGGTAAGTGACGCGTAAATTCACATTTTGCATAAATACATAATCAAACACTGACTTATTTAGGTGCTTTTGGCGAGATGTCAGATGGATACAGACGATGAAGTCAGAGACCGTGCAACATACTACTACAACATTCTGAATAATCAGGACCGACTCCTAATTGTTGAATACGTTGTTGAACCAATTCAGGTTTAGATTCTTTGATTAATAAAAGTTATGAACATTATTTTTATTCTCGTTTAATTTTATAGGTTTGTTTGGTTAGCCTGGAAAAAGCTCTTGCACAACACTTAGCTGAATGCCCGGAAGAAACATTTGACATCAAGTCTGTTCCTCTAGCGCCAGTTGTGACTTCAGAAGACACTCAGAATACAAGTCAACCCGAAGGACCTCTTAGTACTAGTAATTATATCAACACAACATTTACATAAAATGACATTAAAAATGCTACTTATTTTACTTTGTACAATTAATCATTCTATTTTAGTTTAACATTCAGATGTTTTTGACTCTTGATGTGAACATTTCTCTTAGTTTTTTGCCTGTAATAATAATCACTATATAATTTGTTCAGGTGAGACTACTACAAAGAAATACAGCAAATCTGTTCATACAAATTCCCTCGCTGCCTGCGCAGAGAAGCTGCGCCAAGTTCCAGAGCTGCAAAACATTCCTGGACAGCTGATCCATATGTCTGAGCCAGTTGAACTTACAGAATCTGAAACAGAATATGTCGTCACATGCGTCAAATACTGTTTTCCGAAGCATATTGTCTTTCAGGTATTTATAAAAACCTATATCGCTTTCTTCATTTTAAAATCATAAATGTTCAATTTCAGTTTGAGTGCAAGAATACTCTCAACGATCAACTGTTAGAAAAGGTCTACGTGCAACTAGAACCTCCAGAAGGGTTCACGGTTTTGAGGGAAGTTCCGATCCCAGTCCTACCGTACAATGAGACACACAACGCTTATATTGTCATGGAATTTCCAGAAGATATGATGCTGTCAGTTAGTAAGTGTCCGTGTAAATTCTTTTTTTTTCCTTCTTTTTTCCCTAATTTTTATGTTTTATAGCCTCACTGAGTGCCGTTTTGCGGTTTGTTGTCAAGGATTGTGACCCAGCTACCGGCGTTCCAGATTCAGATGAAGGCTACGATGATGAATATACAGTAATTTAAATATTATTTATGATTATTATAGTTCAAATGTATTTTGTCCCTCTTCTTTCATCATTCTGGAAAAACACATGTGTATTGGGTGGGCTTAGTTCATCATTCTGGAAAAACACATGTATATTGGGTGGGCTTAGTTCATCATTCTAGAAAAACACACGTATATTGGGAGGGCGTGCTTCATCGTTCTGGAAAAACGCACAAAAATTTCATTTCAATTTTTTTATTTTTTATTTACATAAATAAATGTAATTTAATTTTACAGCTCGAAGATATTGAAATAAGCTTCAAGGATCAGACTGAAAAGGTGGATTTGGACACAGAATCATTTGAACAGATTTGGGAGTCGTCCATGGCCAACTACCACCAGAACGAAGGCACGTACTGCCTTCCGGGAGTGTCCACCATAGACCAAGCACTGGCCAAAGTTGTCCCCTTCCTCGGCCTCTCTCCAGCAAGCTTACAAATGAAAAAGGCCCCGGAAAAGACGTCCCACATGCTTTGCATTCCAGGTACTTGTATTATCTAAACAAGTATTTTCCAATACATCCTTAAAACTTATTGACGTTCGGATCCCGCTCGTGCCATTGACTTTTTTTTATCTCAACTAAAAACCTTAATTGATTGTAATATGTCAATTGGTCAAGTGGAACACAAAATTAATGAAAATAATGGGATTTATGATAATAAATTAACGCTTACTTTTTTTTAGGTATCTTCCGTGGCAACATTACGTTTCTGATAAGGGCAAAGCTGGTTGAAACAGGCAACTCTGTATCGATGCATCTTGTAGCACGAGCTCCCAACGAGGATCTCGTCAATTTAATTTGTGCAGTGGTTGCATAATTCTTTTATTATTAATTATTATTATTAATTTTGATGTTTTATTTTACATAAATATATATGAAGTGAAGAAAAGATGTACAGATAAAAAAATGTTATAAATATATTGGTTTTTTTATATGTAAAAACATTGCTAAACTTGCTGATGGATGAATTAAAACAATAAATTAGTTATATAAAATTTTAATTTAATTTATTTATTAAAATAAATTATATATGCACTTTTTTAAAATTCAAGTTGTATAGATTATTCTTGAACATCAGGTCATTGTGAGACTTCTTTCTATTTCAAAATATTTTCAGATCTATAACGCATTTTCTTCAGTGCCAGTATTTTATATTAGTGTGGTAAATAATACCTACTAGCTTTATTTACATTGAATTATTAAAATAAAAGTGTCATATTTTCTAGAAGTGGTCAACCTATATCGTGATCCTTCCTTTGCTGGTTTGGTCTGCCATACGTGTTCAGCAGGCAATAGGTTTATTAATAAAATTGCATAGACACTTATTTTTTGTAAAGTTAGATAATGAGAAAAATCTGTATTAGACAACCCGGTCCAAAGGAATATTTGTCTTGAAAAGCTTCATCACCCTGCCGATAACATCACACAATTCATTTGCTCCATTCCCTTCGTCAGAATATGAGAAAAATTCGTAGGTAATATGTAAGTATCACAATTGAATGTTCTTTTAGGATACCACAAACAAGGAAACACTGTTATATTTATAAAAGGTAAGATAAATTTTAAAATTAGCTTTTTTTATCAAATTAAATTTTATTTTTCAAGCTTATATCTAATATCATCAACTTGTTTTTAATTTTTCATTTAAAGAAATGGTTAATTTTAAATGAAAAAATAATTTGTTGTCTAAAATGATTGATTTGAAATTAAAAAGGGTTAATTTGATCTAAAATATATTAATCTAAACATAAAAACGGTTAATTTGCGAAAGTGCTAATTTGAATTTAAAAAGAGAAATGAAAAAGGGGTTAATTTGATTTAAACGAGGTTAATTTTAAATTAAAAAGGATTAATTTGTTGCAAAAATAAAAAAGCATTGCAAAAAAAGAGATAATCAGAAAAATCGTTCATTTTAGGTAAAAAAGATTTATTTAAAATTAAAAAAAAAGAAAGTTAATTGGATGCAAAAAAAGTTTAATTCAAAATGAAAAACGGTTAAATTGATGTGGAAAAAATTATTTTCAAATTAAAAGGTTAATTAATTTTAAAATTAAAAAATGTTAATTTGAATGTAAAACGAGATTAAGTATAAATGTAAAAAGAGTTAATTTCAATAAAAAAAAGGTTCATTTAAAATAAAAAGAATAACTGATCTAAAAATGGGTTAATTAAAAAGTGTTACTGTGAAAGTAAAAAGAGATTAGTTTGAAATTAAAAAGGGTTAATTTACTGCACACAAAAGTTAATTTGAAATAAAAATGGGCAATTGATCGAAAAAATGGCTAATTTCAAATTAAAACTCGTTAATTAATAATTAAAAAAGTGTTACTTTGAAAGTAAAAAGAGATTAATTTGAAATTAAAAAGGGTAAATTTACTGCAAACAAAAGTTAATTTGAAAGGGAAATAGATAATTTGATCGAAAAAATGGCTAATTTCAAATTAAAACTGGTTCATTTGTAAAAAATAAAAATCGTTGTTTTGAATGTAAACATATTAGAAAATGAAAAGGGATATTTGATATGGAAAAGATGAATTTGAAATGAAAGAGGAATTAATTTGATACAAAAATTAAAAATTGGTGAAGGGTTTAGATGAATTTAAGAAGTGGTGTTTGTGTTGAATTTGTGCGGGCGTTGGTTCGTCGGGGCGAGATCGAGAAGGCCGAGGGAGCGGTGGTCAGCCTCGAAGGACTGGGATCCTCGAGCAGAGTGGGAGCCGGGTCGAGGAGCCAGTTTGGTCGCCGTCGCCATCCGCACCGAGTGAAGTTGCCCTCCGCGGAAACGCGCACGCCGAACGCAGTCGCAGCCGCCGCCGATCGCGAGAGGCCGCCAACCGCCCCCGCCTCCGCCGCAAGCCGCCCCTGTCCGAGCCAGCCAACAAGTGTCGTCGTCGCCATTTTCCACCACACCCCGTTCGACGTCCCCCAAGTCAAAAGGCACTTTAATGGGAACGGGTCGTTCTCGGCCCGGAGAACGGGAAATCGTTCAAACTGGAACTCATGGAATTGGAGAACATCGTCGCCAACACCGTTTATCTCAAGGCGAGGGAAGGTGAGTCGCCCATTTCACACACCTTTTCTCACCTCCGAACGCTCTCCGTCCGTTCTACGGCCAGCCGCGAATCGATAACAACCACCTTTTAAACAATTTTCAGAATCCAACCTTTTTTTGAATGGGCAAGGTTTTTTGTAAGAGTCGCGTCTCGGACGAACGGCCGACGCTCGGCGCCTGTGTAGGAAGTCGGCCGAATGTGGGAAAAATCACTTTCACCGCCTGAACGAATTGCCTTCTTAAAACGGATGTTTATATATATATATTTTTTTTCTTTTTTTCTTTTTAAAAAAGGTCGAACCTCGTCGGCTTAATTGTAGTTTCAATTGTTCTGACCTCGGGGGGCGCGTTCGACTCTTCGTCGTCGGCCCCCGCGCACACGTGGCCTCGCCTCCTACGCCGCCGCCCCCGCCCCCGCGTGTTTACGCGCCGCCCCGACGGACGGCTCGGACCGAAGTTCAAACTGTTGCCATAGAAACGGTGCCGATTGTCCGCCGGCGAAACCAAGTCCAGACCCCGATGGAAACGTAAAAAAATCCATTTATTTTATATAACATCATGACAGTTATACAAACAAAAACAAACCACTTCTTTCGTACAAAAATCATCAAATCTTTAATTAATATAATGAATCTCATTCATCCACTTGAATACAAATAGGCTTTATTCTGGGAAAATATTTGCAAACATACTTCAACATAATCCCATTTAACCGGATTTCAATGGCCATATACTTAAGTTAAACCAGAATAAATCACTTCTAAGTATTTACCCCATTGAACATCGTTCCTGTCAATATTTTAATAATACCATTGTAATTCTGAACATTTTGGCCTCCCCCCCGGTGACAGACCCATCTCCGAAGATAGAAGAACGAAACACATTTGGTAGACCAAAACGGCTAGGATAAGCAGATCAAACTACAATAAATTTACATAGTTTGGTCATTTTATCATTAATGGATAGGAAGTGCTGTGCTGTGTCTCATTGAAATTGAAGGATTTACACAATTTGAATCTTTTAATTATCAATAGTAGTTGTGCATTATAGTGCCTTGACGATAAATTGACAGTCCTGGGAACCGAATCCTATCCGATGACTTGAACAGGTTCTACTGTTCTAAATTGACCAAACTGGATGTTCATGACTCTCCAAAAAAAAAAAAAAAAAAAAAAAAAAGCTAGATAAATTGATCATTTGTGAACAGTCTGCCCATCCTTGCTGGTTTGGTTTGTCAAATGCGTTTCATCTTCTCAAAATATTTACCGCTGTGTCTGTCATTGAAAATGAAGGATTTAAACAATTTGAAACTTTACGAATTATTTATTAATAATAATTGTGGATTATAGAGCCTTGACAATAAACCTGACCTGAAATGACAAGTGAAAACCATCTAATAGACCAAAACAACTAGGATGGGCAGATCAGAATGGTCTGAACTAGAGGTTCATTACTCTGCTTAACTCCCCTTCCCATCAAAAAAAAAAAAAAAGAACAATAAAATAAATCGATCGTTTTTGAAAATTTTGGTCCTCCCATCCTTCCTGGTTTGTTCTCTAAGATGCTTTTCATCTTCTTGCCATCTTTAGTAGTGTGTCATTGATCAAGGATTTAAACAATTGGGATCTTTTGAGAAGAATTTATCAATAATAGTAAAGGCAGGATTTAAGGTGCCTAGTTGGCTGATTCGTCTTGTAAGATGGGAAGAACTGAAACGCATCTGGTTAACCAAAACGGGTAGGATAAGCAGATCGAAATGTTCTTGGCTAAACTAGAGGTTCATTATTCGGTTGAACCCTCAATGATGACGATCGCTACTGAATGTTTGGCCCTGGTCATCCTTGCTGGTTTAGTATGTCAGATGCGTTTCATCTTCTTGTCGTCATTGCTGCTGAACACACACAGTTTGAAACTTGAGAAGTATTTTATCAATTACACTCTTGGATTTAAATTGACAGATACGTCACTGAAGATGGTGAGAAGCTCCAAGAGTTGAATCTCGCTGTAAAGCTGCACTAATTTGGCCATTTTGTTTTATCTTGTTTTGGAATCTATTTGGCTCATTCTCGCAATTTTAGGTTGGTTTGACCAGTACAAAACTGAGAATAGACAGACCAGATGACCTCAAATTACCTGACTATAGGTTAAAAGATAAATCTCACAATAATACTAAATAATTGGGTCATTTTTGAACATTTTAATCTTGCCTATCCATGGTGTTTTGGTTTTTCAACCTTTAGTGCTGAAAGTGTACAATTTCAAACTGAAGGACATATTTGTAATTATAGTTATCGATGACCTTGATGATAAATTGACAGACTGTCACTGAAGATGTCATTGAAGCCGAAACGTATCTGGTAGATTAAAGCAGTTAGGATAGGCCGTCCAGAACATTCTGAAAATTACTAAATTACAGATTTATCAGCTTGCTTAGAGCAAATCATACAATAAAACTAGATAGTTTGGTTACTTTTGATCTATTGTTTTGGGTATATTTGAATGTTCTTTGTTTTTGTAGTGGATTTGGTCATGGCAGAACAGCAAGAACAGGCAGTACTGACAATGATTATTGCAGGTTCATCATCTTGCAGAGCCCAGAGAAATTTTAGAAATTCAATAGAACAACTTAGTTGTTCATTTCTGATCATATTGTTTCGCCAGAATTAAGCTCTTCTGGCTTATTGATCGGTTTGGCTAGAAAGAAACAGCAGGAATAGGCCAACCCAAACGTTCTGAAATGACCAAACTACAAAGACATCTCCAAGCAACACCCAGAGAAAATCACGCAATAAAACTAGACAATTTGGCCATTTGTTCTTTGTATTTTAGTGGTGGGTTTGGCAAGGACAAAAAAGTGAGAATAGACAGATCAAAACAGTTTAAAATGACTAAACTACAGGTTCATCATTCTGCAGAATCCAGAGAAAATCGCGCAATAAAACCAAAGAACTGGGAATATTCAACATGTTCTTGCTATCATTACTGGCCAGTTTGATTTTTCTAAAGCAATGAAAAATGATCTAAAATGACTAAATTCTTACAACACCATTATAGTTTGTTAATTTCTGGTCATATTGTTTTGGGTCTGTTAGACTTGGCGCTATCTTTAGTGAGTTTGGGATAAAAGGCACACCACGATGATCTGAAATGAGAGCAGGTTCACTCTACAGACCAAAGAGGAAAACATTTTAGCTCTGATATGAAAACTAAATGATTAACACAATAAAGTTCATTTCAAGTTGGCAAAATGAATTTGAATATATATATTTTTATTTAAAGATTGGATGAATGCTTCTTAGCGATATCTTGGATATATGAATATCATCTGGGAAATGTCGCTTTGTTCCAAGAGAACTGATGTCTTCAAAAATTCTTGTTACTGCCTGGTGGCTTAAGTTCTTTCTTTGTCAGATAAATTATTTGATAATTGTACAGCCAAAATTTTATCTTAACTCATTGCGTGATGTGGTGTTCACCTTGGATCCTTTCTGCCACTTCTTAAATTTGCATTTATGATTAGGTCAGATTTTGTTCTCTTGATATTGTTTTGCTTACTTGCCGGAATCTCTTCCAGACCTGTTTCTATGTTGATATCGTAAATAAATCATAATTTGGAATATTTTTATCAGTTAAAAATTTTGAAATTAACCTTTAGGCTTTCGCTGGACCCAGGGTATACCATAATATTTAGCATTTATTGTGAATTTCGTTGGATTAATTTCACCGGACTGATATATAAATGACTGATGTTTTTCAGTGTAATAACAAAACTTAAAATTTCATCTGAATTGATTGAATGTGCTGTGAGCAGTAGCAGCTTTTTTGTCATTTTTACACTTAATTTTTTGTAAATCTTTTTTTTTTTTTTTTTTTTTTTAACTAAACACAATTTATTTTTAGGCAAAATATTTTAATTGATAACGCATTTTGTCCCAGGTCCTTTGTCAGAACTCACTATTTAGCTAAATGGAACTGCCCTTCAGATGTAGCCCCCGAAGTGCATTAGCAATTAAAATTTTTGCAAAAAAAAAAATGGTGTTTAGTTAAAAAAAATTAAAATGTTTGACCAACATATTAAATTGTAATTAATAGAAGAAATTTTTTTTTGCCTTGGCTCCTGTGGACTGAACCCTTAGACGTGTGTGTGTAATATTTTATATTTTTTGACCTAGTATCATTAAAAAAAAGTGTCATTGAAATCAGTGACCCCTTGACTCACATTATAAGTTATAATTTATCTACAATGAATTTTGTTTGATTTTAAATGTTTTATCTGTTAGTAGTTATTGTCCCATAAAGCATTTCTATCATCACCATTATTTTTTTATCGTTCCATTTGATTTATTTATTGTTTGATGAACAATAAAAGACAGATCATTTGGCAGATACGTTTTTTTCTTTGTGACTGCATTCGGTCCTGATTTCACTGCTCCTTATTATTATTATTATTTTAAATGTTTTGATTTATTTAGTTTTTTAATGCAAAGCAGATTTTCCTTTCTTTTCTCGGTTCTTTTTCTTATTTTCCAAATTGCATATGTCCAGTCCATGCCCGTGAGACAGTAAAATAAATAAACAGGTGTGAGTCCGATATTTCTTCCAGATCAAATTAATTTTTGTTTGTTTTTTTTGTTGATAAACCCAAACTATTGTGACCTAGATAGAGGGTTCTTATACACTTACTTCTTAGCTGTTGTTTGGTTTAAAGTAATGGAAAAATCCTTGAATCTTTCAAATTTCTTTTTAAAAAAAAAAACCCATCTCAATGAAAAATTGCAGTGAGGATTTCATCATAATCTCTGCATGCAAATAATAAAAGTTAGGTTTCTAGGTTATCACAGGCAGAAAAAAAAAGAAAAATGTGGATTTAATTTTTTTTTGCAATAATAGGCTAGAATTTTTTGGGTGTCGCAAACATTTATGTTCACTTGGTCAATAGGTTTAATATTAAATAAACAAAAGAACGAACAAGTATACATAAATTCTGGTGAAGATGGGTTTTCTTGACGTGAGAAGAATATCAATGAACAAGGTGACAACCGACGCATTGTAATCTTTAAAATTATATACATCGAAGCCTAGCAAATCCTTCGAACGATGTAGCAACCTGTATTATTGACGTCGTCAAATTATAAATCACAACTCATTTCCGAATCTATAAACGAAACATTTCATTGCATGGGAAATATTCCATTTTATATATGAAATTATCTAGGTTAGCAATCTATTCAATCGGTGGGAGTCGAATCTTCTTCTCCCTCTCTTGGTATTTGTTTTACTGGCTGGCGATCCGGCTTTGTTTGGCTCTGCTCCATCTTCTATCTAGTAATCCTGTGTCTGAAAGCTGTTTTTCTTTCTATTTTTATTTTTACAAAAGTCAAATAAACAAAGAGTGCATGTAGGGTTTTCTTAAGTAAGATGGCTTTTAAATTTATTTAAAAGGTTTCAACATTTCTTGATATGTCCAATTTAACAATATATTGAAGTGATCATTTTTTTTTTTAAATCAATAGAGCAGGACCAGGCTAATAATGGCATTATCTTATATAAAAAGCTTAAACCAATAAATATTTCAATACTTCGTGTTCCTTCTTGTTATTTGGATTTTTTTTCTTTTTTCAAATTGCTTTCACTTATTAAATAAACCTACACAGTTTTTGAAATTTTTATTTTAAATAGTTTCAAAAATAAAGCAAACACTTTCAACATACATATAAAATTAAACAAAGGGTTTTATCAAAAATACGTCGGGTATCTTCACAACAGTGGTCCGATTATTTTACGCTCTCTTATCAACCTGTGATAAGATTACAATCGTTTCCCCTTGTACAAATTTTCTGATGGCGAAACTTTATAATGTAACAGAATATGACTGAAAATAAGCCGAATTGTTTTCGACTCGAAACAATTGTTTCACGGCGGTAATAAACTCCTAATGAAAAGGAGCGAAGGGAGGCAACGCCTGACAGTGGCAATCAATATAAGTCTTGTAATAACGATGCCAAGTTTACGAGTTCGTAATTTATACATTGGGCTGAAATGTTGCCACCATGAGAAATATATGCTGTTTTTTTAATCTGTAACAAGTAGATTGTCAAAAAAGTAAACCCTTTTAGGAATTCTTTGGAAAATATTTACAGTAGTCGTATTTTAATCTATCGTCTATTACATTTAAAAAATGATTAATTTTTACATCTGTAAAAAAATTGGAACAGTAATATTGCCCTAAGAACACAACAAATAGCATAAAAAAATATGAGAACTCAGCTGGTGGCGAGTCTCTTGTAGAAGAGATACGTAATTATTACTAGAAGATCATGCTGAACCGACACAGGGTCATTTACTTGGTCTGCCTCCACTTGCGGGTTTGTTGAGTTATTCAAATACAGACAGACGCAGTAAGTAGCCCTGTGCTGGTTCAGCATGAATTCACCAACTTGCAGGTCAAAACCCATCACCAACTCTAATAGAACATCACTTTTTTCAGTTTTATTCGTTACTGTATGGACGGATACAATGGTCCAGGGACTGGAGGAGTTCCTCCTGAGCACTGCAGCTGTTCAGCTTATTGTACTGTTCACTGGCTCCATTTTTGGGGGAGGGGTCACAACACAAAGTGAACTTGAGCCCCCGTTGTACCAGTGTTCTTCCATCGAAGAAACTCATTTTTGAAGGGGGTTGGGACCAGATTCAGGGTCGCTGAGATCCAGTTCCGCCCCTTCCATTAATGAGTGCCGTGTCAATTTGTTTTAATTGCGGCCACCGGTCCCCTTAGGTGTCAGAAAAATTCTAGAGGCGATGGTGGGGATCGAACCCACGACCGCAGGGTCTACTAGCCGAGAGTCTGACGCTTTAACCACTCGGCTACCACGGTCCCCCTTCATCACTGTATAGGGCATTAAGTTTTCATTGGTGTTTTGTTCAATCGGTAGGATTATCTGGAATGGTAGGTGACGGACTATGGCCAATAGGCTTCTGAAAAAAAGGGAATATTAAATTAACCATTTTTCTTAGGGCTTGATTGGAAACAGGATGAATTTGCAGTTTGAATGCTTGGTAGACCTCCAAAGTTAGTTGCCGTAATTCTACATAGATTTGAGAACTATGGGTGTATCAATTTTGGAAGTTCAGATTGTCTGTCAAGTAATGGTGATAAGCTTGTAAGGTCAAGTTAGTTTTGCTTTAGCCTTGTGTGTGGATTCTGAGTAGGTTGTTTCTCCAGATGAAGTCCCATTAAAGTAAAAAGATGAGAGTGTGAAGTTTATGTACTGGCTCTTTGTTGTATTCATTTTAATTATTCACTTTTTTGACCAAAGTCGAAGTAAATGGTTTTGAAGGTTTGTGCATGCGATGATGGGCTCTGCAGAGAAAGTTTTGCTGTATCATCTTTAAAACTGGGGAGAATTGTTTCTGGAAGGATATGAAAGTTAGCGGTATATTGTGTAAAGGGGAGGTCCAAAAAATTCTCCCTTGTGGGATGACGAATTATTTACTTAATTAATTTGTTTAAATAATTTTTTTATCATCTATAAAATGTTTGATACGCGTTGAACATTCTTTAATGATATTATTGTATATCAATTGAAATAAGTTGTTTAAACATTACAGAACATTCAATTATAAGCAAAATTACTTCAGGGTTACAATTTTAGCCGAAAAATCCTTAGAATTGGGTAACTGAGTTTGAATTATTTGAAACCCGCTTTGTTGATTATTTTGTAAACTTGTCTACCATAAATTAAAGGCTGCATGTATAAAAAGGTATTTCGAGATTTTAAAAAAATAAAGTTTATACAATAAATGAATTTAAATAGGGAGAGATGTTCTGAATAGTAAACTGTTGATGTATTCTGTTCTATTGTTGAGCTCGATACTCTTATATAAGTTTGAGTTTAATAAATATGAATGGGCTCACTTTTGTGTAATGTTCTGTATGTAAAATTTGGAATAATAAAAGGGCCATCGCGCTTGAAATATATGTATAAACATGTCGTGCTCAGTCAGTTTAGTGTAGTTTTACATGTATAAACATTTCATGAACAAAAATTTTCCTATGTTAAATTTTCATATCGCATTATCCAGTTGATATTAATATTACAAATTTGTTGCGGACCAGGGATGTAATCAGAAAGAAGTGAGTTTTGTAACTTCTAACCAAGATGTAGATGTAATTTTTCCAGGGTATGGCATACTGCGCCCTTTAAGAGCTATTGTACTCCAGTTCTCTGCCTAAAGCACATCGGTGAGTCCTATTTCATCAAGAAACATGATTAATAGGCCCGGTTTTAGTAGTTGAGGCTCTTCTACGGTCACATTATACATACCAAAACATTTCCTCCTGCAGGCTAATGAGTTCTCTTCTGCCTTCTTGCAGAATCTACATTTGCCATTTTGTATTGTTCCAATTTTCTTTAGGTGTCCATTTCATCTGCAGTGTCCTGTTAGGATTCGCAGTCTGTTCCTGCTTCCTTTGACACATTCTGTGATTTCTTTCTTACCAAAATTGGTTTGATTCTTGGATTGTTTACGTACAATGAGTGAATTCCATTGTTCCTTCCATTTTCTTTTTGTCCTTCTGTCTGAGATATTCGTTAATAGCGTGGATTCCTGTGCCACAGAAGTCGGGCCCTATCAGCAGTGTGGCAGCCCCTTTCCTTACAAGGGTGTCCGCTTTCTCATTGACTTCTACTCCCATGTTTCCTGGGACCAAGCAGAGCTGACTATTCTGCATACCTGTGTTTAATTTGTTTTGGCAGTTGAGCACCATCCTTGAACTTATCCTTGATACTATCCTTGATACTTGAGCTTAGTGCTTTGACGGCTGCTTGACTGACATGATAGCTATATTCTTGTTTTTGTACCCTTTCCTTTAATTGAATTGGATACATATTTCAATTGCGTGAATCTCAGCTTGGAAGATGCTGGTGTGTTTTCCCATGGGTTCTTAGTATTTGGTCCAAACACTCCTGCCCTCGTACCTTCTTGTGCTCTAGATCCATCTGTGTACCAGAGGATGGTACCATTTTTAAACGAGTTATTTCCCTTTCTTTCCTTTTTGGTACCCAGATATATTCAAAATTTTTGGTTAAATTCAAACATCCTGTTCATGTCGTCTCTTGGAGCCATGGGTGATGGATGGTCTTTCCATAGTTCGTTTCTATCACTCCATTTCATTTTTACTCCTGTTGTTGGTTTCTCTCTAATAAAGTTAATTACAGTTTTCTGCCATGTGATATGGGGGGGGGATTAGCCCTAATATCTTTTCCATGCTAATTGTAGGACATATTCTCATTGCAACTTCTCACCAAGCTTTCAACTTTTATTTTTAAACATTTATAAACCTCTAAAAACACTTTCAAAACAATAGTTAACATAAAACCTAAAGGTTATTTATAAAATTTAAATTTAAAAATGTGACTAAATTTTTTAAATATATAAAGAGACATTCGTAAAAACAATTTAGTCACTTTTCATTTTTTAAGTTTAAAAATATTTTAATTAAATTTATTTACGACAATGTAATTAGTCCTGATGAAGAATGTAATAAAGTACAATTGATTGGTCAAGCGGACCGCGAAATTAGTGAATTTAATGTAATAAAGGTTGAAAAATTGGCGAGAAGTTACAATACTCACTTATTCGGGACTGCATACTGAACAAATTTGCGATATCTGGAAGGTCGAATCATCGTAATATTAATATTATTTATTAATTTTACTTTAATTTAATTAATTAAGTTATATAGTTAGTATGTAGTATTTTTTTATATAGTCATTTTTAATCCTGCTTAATATGAAGTGTTTTTTATTCAAATTAAGAAAATGTTTTAGTCTAAAAATGATTTGCCTTTTGATTGTTGTAGTCTGATTTAAATAATGGCAACAATTGAAAATTGATTACAACAAAAGGTTATTTATTTGATAAATATTTATTAAAAAATTTGTTAACCAAGGTTTTTTTTAGTTTCAGAAATGTATTAATAAATTAGGTCATTCTGAACAAATTTTAAATTTTGTTTTCTTCTTTATTTTAAATATGTAATAAACACATCATGAGATATTTGCAAAAAGGAAAAAATGAAGACTTTTGTAGCTTGATGTTTGTTTTGTGGGTTTGAGCAGGTCATAAACAACGATTGTTCGATTAAGAATAGAAACAAAGGGGAAGAGCAGAAACTGACAATTCGACTATTTGCCCGGTGTATAAGCACTAGATAGATAAAAATTGTTTCGCCATTTAATAACGACCTTGAGCTCAAGTAGCGATTGCTTCCCTGGGATCCGGCCCTAGTAAAATTGTCCCCTAGGCATTGGGGCCAATAATTAATTCCCCCCTACAATATTAGATACTCGATCGAGCAGATGATTTTCTTTCAGCGAAAGGCTACCGTAAAAACTTTTTTAGAGGCAACGTAGTGTGTGGTCTTGAAAAACCTGATTTTAAAATAAAACACTGACACTTGTTTTTTCAACAAGTTTTACATCAATACTTACTGTTTAACTCACATAAGATAAATTAGGCATCTTTAGTATCTAGGTTCCTTTTATTTTTTTTTTTAAAGGAAAAATAAATGCTTGACTTCTTAGAGGAGAAAGTAGGGTAGGGTAAATTTCTTTTCTACCCTCCCAAGACAAATTGTCAAGTATGTGAATAAATGATAGTGAATTTCTAATAAATTTGTTTTGTTGAATAATGAACACTCCTTAAAAATCTTTATTTTTTAAAATCATAAAAGTAAAACAGGTATAATTTTTTAAAAACAAACTCGAAGTTGTATAAACAAATTTATCATTGTTTGACGAATAATATTTTCCCATGCCTTTTACAAACACAACTTTTATTTGATTAAATGATATATCTTGGATGGTTTGACAGAGTATATTTTACAATACCTTTACTCATTTCCTACGGTAATTCAGCCATAAAGAAAATGTTTCGAGGTAAAAATATTGCTCAAGCATATTCCAACATGGACAAGGACTGTCGAAACAATCTGATACGGGATGTTATAAAAAGATTGAGCCATTTTTAAAACTTTGTTTATTGAAGATTACCCGGAGGGATAAAAGAATAAACGTTAAGAGGAATTTTCTCTATGGCTGTATTCAAAGGACCACCAGGAAGTCCACACGTGCTGTATAAATTACATGACTTCCTATCGTTCGTTTAAAGCTTTTGAATAATTAAAATTCACCTGGAGGGCTTTAAAATTATACTTAAAATAAATAGAACTAATTATTATTTAATAATTTAAATTTATCTTTGTTTAATTCAGAATGTTGTCTATGTAAGTGTCTTATGTAAATCACAAAGCCATGGCCTTTTCAAAATCATTTTTATTTTTTAAAAAAATATGTAGTCTTGCGATTAATGTTCACTCAAATGGAAAGTCACATTTTCAACTCAAAACAGTTTTCTAATGATAAACACTTAAGAATAAAAACAATTGCGACATTTAAAAAAAATTGCATCAAATTTGTTTATTCTCGTAAAAAAACAATCTACACTTTGAACAGTTCTGTTATTTGTAAACCAATTTGTTTGATTATACCAACACACGATTAATTTGTCAGATTAATTATTTTATTTTGTTATATACATCATGAGGCACTATTTTACAATGAAATTTGGAAAAAATTCATCCAGTTAATATTTTTAAAAGAACTTTAAATTCAAATATTTGATTTTTTTCTTTTAGGTGGCACAGATAGTAATAAGGGAAAGAGTAAAAAATGGAAGAAGATTTTGCAATTCCCGCACATTTCTCAGTGTCTACAGTTAAAGAATAAAATAGGTAAGAAAAAACTCTATACTAATTTTATCCACAAATTTATTTTTATTATATTTTTCCAGTTTGAAATAAAACTTTCTACTCTGAATTAAATTGATTACTGATTTTACTAATCTGGTCTAATACATAGGTTGTTGTGCAATATTACTGTCAGGGACTTTCCTTGTTATGAAAAATCCCTGTTACTTCATGTTATCATTCTGGCCTAATGGAGTTTTGCAACATTTTTTTTTAAATTTGCGTTTTCAGAAACCAAATACAGCTATGTCGTCGATCAACAGCCAATCGGGAGGCTGCTCTTCCGACAGTTCTGTCAAGAAGATAAAAAGGAATATCACCGATATAATGTTTTTCTTGATGCGATTGTAAGTCCGGTTGCCTATCTAAAGAATCTTAGCCTCCAAAGAACGTTGTCCAATTTGTATATTTTTGCAGGAAAAATATGAAGTTGAGTCAGATGAAAATAGGGCTGACTTGGCGCAAATCGTTTATGATAAGTACCTGAAAAGAGATGTAAGTATTAGAAAATTATCCCATTACCTTGTTATCTTGTGTTTTTATGTAAAGGGCTTGAAATTTTAATTTTTACATATTTCTTCGATTGAATTTTGCAAACCAGGTAGTTTAGGAATGTGCCTAAGGAGAAAATAATTTTCTTTCTGGTGCAAGTGTAAGAAGATTCCATTCTGGAGACAGTGGAAACCGGGTGATCAGTCATGGACTCTCAGCTTGTAACTACACTGGTGGTTGGTTGGATTCCCACTCACGCCTCAGGCCCTTTTATTCATGCTACCCTTACCCCAACTACACACACACACACACATTATATATATATATATATTTATGTATAATGAAAAAAATATGCACATTCTCTGGCTTATATGCGAGTTCATAAGGTCATTAAAAAAAACCCGTTTCCATGAAAAAGCCCATCTTCAGCTTTACCGTAGTCTCAATAGTCTGAGCTAATTGCGATAAAATAACTGTGATACAGAAATATGTAATAACTCAATAAGACTTTCAATTATGAGAAAATTGCAATTGTTAACAGTTTCTTTAACACAGGTTTCTTTTATTTTTATTGTACTGTTGTAATGTTGATGCAGTAAATTGCTATATAACTCCCAAATGATTTTGGAAGGATAATACAAAGGAGATTTGTATGAATGTTAGATACCTTGTAACAAGTTAAGGTTTTAGTTTCTGTTGTCTATATCTCAGTTTGGATTAGTTTATTCTTTTTTACCTAAAATCTTGTAAAATTAAAAAAAAAAAAAAAAAAAGTGTGATTCAGCTCATTTATATTGTTTTCATTTTAGGCTCCAGAACCAATAGATGTACTCTTAAATACTACTCTAATCGAAGCATGTAAAGAAAGACTGAATTTAGGGAACAGAGAACTTTTTGATGACATAATGGCAACCGTTAAAACATTTTTGGCTGGAGAGCCATTCCATTTGTTTGAAAATTCCATGTATTTTCATCGCTATTTGCAATGGAAATGGCTCGAAAGGTTATCAATAAAATCATTAGAAAATAGTCAAAACAGAATTACTTTAATTTAATTTATTTATTTTTGTTAATTACAGTCAACCTATCACATACAAAACGTTCAGGATGTATCGAGTACTCGGAAAGGGCGGCTTCGGTGAGGTATGTGCTTGCCAGGTTCGTGCCACTGGTAAGATGTACGCTTGCAAGAAACTGGAGAAGAAACGTATAAAGAAGAGGAAAGGAGAAGCAATGGTGCTTATCGAAAAGCAAATCTTACAGAAGATAAATTCAAGATTTGTCGTAAGCAATTTTTAAAAAGCCTGAATATTTTTTACTTTTTTTCAAACCATTTAAATATATAATTTTGGCTTAAAGGTCAGTCTTGCATACGCTTATGAAACAAAAGACGCTTTGTGTTTGGTTCTAACAATAATGAATGGTGGAGATCTTAAGTTTCATATATATAACATGGGAGGTGAACCTGGATTTGACATTTCGAGGGCGAGGTTTTATTCAGCAGAGGTACGCACATCATTTATCACTCATTAGGCCTCGGCGTTAAATGTTTCGGTTTGTAGGTTTTGTGCGGTCTGGAGCATCTACACTATCAAGGCCTCGTCTATAGGGACTGCAAGCCTGAGAACATTCTCCTGGACGATGCTGGTCATGTCAGGATATCAGACTTGGGCCTTGCTGTTGAAATACCCGAAGGTGAAATGGTGCGTGGACGAGTTGGGACAGTTGGCTATATGGGTACGAATTCATATAATATATATTTTTTCAATTTTTATATTGGAATTTGTCAAACAACGTACAATTTTTACATTAGAGTAATAAAATATAAAACAACAAAATAAAAAACATTTTAATTGAAAAAAAAAAAAATATATATATATATAGTAAGTTGAAGGAAAACATACACATTAAAGATCTGATTGAAAGATCAATGAAAACAATTAACAATTTGTTAACAGCCCCTGAAGTTATAGACAACGAGAGGTACACTTTCAGCCCTGACTGGTTCAGCTTTGGCTGCCTGGTGTATGAGATGATCGAGGGTCAGGCTCCATTCAGGGCGAGAAAGGAGAAAGTGAAACGGGAGGAGGTCGACAGGCGGGTCAAATCCGAACAGGAGAAATATTCCTCCAAGTTTACCGAGGAGGCCAAGTCTTTATGTAAACAAGTGAGTTCATTCACATACGCTACAAAGAACTTTAATTTAAATGAACGAATTTCAGCTGTTAAAAAAATCTGGTAAAACAAGACTCGGTTGTCACTGTGGACGGTATGGTGCAAGGGAGGTGAAACAGCACGAGTTTTTCAGGTCGATCAATTGGAAGAGGCTTGAAGCTGGGATGGTTGATCCACCTTTTGTACCTGATGTAAGAGCGTTTGCTAGAATTAGAATTCTCTTTCTATATTTAGTAACGGGTTTTACTTTATTTTTACAGCCGCATGCAGTTTATGCAAAAGATGTCCTTGACATAGAACAATTTTCAACAGTGAAAGGAGTCAGCTTAGATGCCACAGATGATACATTTTATTCAAAATTTAACACGGGTTCTGTTTCGATACCTTGGCAGACTGAAGTAAGACAAATTACTTGCTATGCAATTTACATTTTTCAGATAAAGTTTAATTACAAATAAGAGAAAGTAAGGGGGAATAATTGGCAAGTGAATGGGTAGTATAATTCCTCATATTTTATGCATCATACTCTCTTTGGATTAAAATTCATAGGTTTTCTTCTAAAATGTAATCAACACAATTCCTGAAAATTTCATAAGAATCCGATAATGATTTCAGAGATAAAGCTGTGTAGGAGATTTTCTGTTTATGCATGCGCAGGCAATACCCTTGACCCAATTGTGGAAAAATCATAGTTCATAAACTCTCCTAATCCCTGCAAGTTTAATCAAATTTGCACAATGAATTGGGAGATAACGCTGTGTACGCAATTGTACGTTGTGCTTGAGCAGGCGGTACCGTTGGTGCGATTGTGGTGAAATTGATAGGGGACTATCTAGGAACCTACTCTGATAATCCCTGCAAGTTTAATCAAATTTGCGTAATGAATTGGGAGATAACGCCGTGAATGCAATTGTGCGTTGTGCTTGAGTAGGCGGTGTCATTGGTGCGATTGTGGTGAAATTGATAGGG
>CM077106.1:7206294-7220453 GCA_039619505.1 Cimex hemipterus | reverse complement strand
ATATATATATATATATATATATATATATGTATGTATAAAACGCACAACATTGTTATTTTTTGTTTAAATATATTTTATTTTTAGATGTAAACATTTAATTTATTTTTCAGAACAATTTTTTTTATTCTACTAGAAAGATTGGGTCTTTCTATTTAAACACTGTTGTAATTTTATTATTTTGAAACTACTTTATAAATAGAAGTGTATTATAAATAATTGCGATGATTTGTCTTCAAAATAATTACTATCTAACTAATTATTGTTTCAATAAAACTTTTTTTTAAATTAAACAAATTGTAATTTAAACAAAAATGCCAAAATCATTTTGTTAAATTTTTATATGGATATGTAGTGTGATGTTCCTGATTTATTTATAAGCGGTACATATAGCAAAGGGTCTGGATTTTTGTTTTATTTCATTGTGGAATTGTAAATTATGAAATTTTGTTGTAGAAAAATAAAGCGTTGCTTAGTGGATGCCCACTTACGGCAGCTATGGGGCAGGCGACGCGTTTCTGTCATGTTCGTTTTTATATTTTGTTGTTTTTCCTTATTATACTTGTTTCTCTCAGGGCTTTTAGGTTATTAGTTTGGTGTATAAATTATTGAACCATTAGCTATGGTAAAACATCCTCATACTCATTTTATGTAAAAGAATTTCTGTGCATCAGTTTTGCATTGATCATCTTTCTGTGGAATCGAACTTTATTTGAAAAAGTCTTATTGTTTTTGTATATAAAATGTTAATTGTGTACTGAGCGAATAAATTTGAGGAACATGTATCAATGAGCGCTTGTTTCTCTTAATTTAATGCAATACATGACTGTACATTCTAATAAACTTTATTTCTCAAATCCTTTTCGGCCTGTCATATTTAAATGATTTTTATTCAGAAACATGTCAGAGAATCCGCTGTTATATTGAATGTTCATAGCTAATGAATAGAACTTGCAAAGTGGCTGGTTTTGAAATGTAAAAACAGACATCGACCTCAAATAAAAAAAGCAGTTAATGCGATCAGTAAAACGTTTAACTAATTGAGTTTGAATAGCCAACTAACTTTATTGACAAATAATTCTAAAGCAAAACATTTGTAGCTCTCTTGTTGGAAAAATACCGTGAACTGGAGAGTCTTGGCAAAACTGCGGTGTGGTTGTTGTCTGGTAACGAAAAGGCGGATGAAGTGAATAAGGACAGGACATAACCAACCTCAGGACTTCACTGCCATGCTAAAAATGCTTAAAAAACAAAAGAAAGGGACAGAATCAGAGGCCGGATCCATGGATCCTGTAAGACATGTTTCCAAAACCAGTTTCTACTTTATACAGCCCTTTTCTCCCACAATTTCCAGCTCCAATTTTTTTTTTTTTTTTTTTCCAGGAAACTGATAGGGCAATTGACTGCCTTGTAAGATCCCAATGGATATACTCCGGCAGGATCAATTCTGTAGTGGATCTTCATACAATCCTACTACAATTGAGAAGTCTTGAATTTGTTAATTACCGGTCCCTGGTTATTTTGCAAATGGATCCTCTCAGTGATATATTTTTTGATAAATCATTTGAAAAATAAAACATGAACTGAATAACAAACAATTCACATAATACTCAAGTCCGAGTCACTGAACAATCATTTTATAGTGTTTGAAATTTGTCCAACGAAGAAGGTGTGAAACCTAAAACTGATAATTTACATCAGTTCAAAGAATAAATTTTCTTTTATGCCTCAAATTCTGGATGTTGCAGTTGGGGCATTCCCAATAATTAGACAGTGGCTTGCTGTCGGCCTGGATCAGGTTTTAGATTTAGATTTCACTGATACTTTTAACAAGCAAATGTCTGATCGAAATGGGATAATAGCTGCTTATATAAATCAAAATATTAATTTAATTTAATTTTTTGGCAGCTAAGTAAATAATGAATTAATATTAGTAAATCAGCAGAGAAGTTCTAATGTATCAAGAGCTCTGCTGAAAGGTGGTTGTCGAAGGATCTGACTCGTAGAAGAGTGTTCACCTCAGCCAGTTAGGAATGGGTCATGTGAGGATACCTAGACACTTTTGGTCCAGAGCCCGTCTATCGTATCTCCAGTATGTTGAGGAAGATGGCTTGATGTGTTCCCTCTTATTGAGGGGTGCATTTCCTTGGTTTTGTGTAGGTGTCCTATAGGAATGCAACCCAACAATTCAATTGTACTTGTGCTGAATCCCTTGTTCCAATTTTTGGAGGAAGCAGAATTGTTTTATTGTTTCTGATAGTTTTGTGTACCTAGCGTAGTGAATCCATTTATTTGTGTAAATATGTAGAGTAAGAGATGGTGGAATGTTGAGGTACCATCAACCCACAATTATGTTGATTGAATGATAGGTGTGAGGAGTGATGGAGGCATATCAAGAACTCCAAGAGGCTAGTTGAAAGAATGGTGTGAAAATAGGAATGAATGTATTTAAGAATGTTTGAGCATGTAAATGATTTGGCTAAAAGTAAACAGGAATTGCATCAAAGGCCAGATCCGACGCCGGTCTGCCAACACCCTTCACATTTGGTCTATGCTGGGGAAATAGAATAGTTTTACACCTAAGGCACATAATTATTTAGAAAAAATAAACTAGATTGACATCTGAATACTAGAACAAATAAACAAGCCATTAGCCATTGGCCACCTCATGCTACAAATTCACGCCAATAAATACATTCACCCTCAATACACCTAAACCATTTTGAAATCCAAACCTAAAGCCAAGATGTCCCAATTTATGGACATTTTAGGACATATGTGAAAAAATACTAGTACATGAGACCTACAATGCTGATAAAGTTCTAATCACACTGAAACTGGTTTTCTTTGGTGAAGGAATGAATCGATTTCATACAATAGGCCGTAGTATAAAAACATCTAGTCCCTGACCATGCTGCTGTACCAGCAATTTGATCACTTCAAGCAAGTTTGGCACAATTGCTTTTCTATTCCTCCTTGTGTGTTTAATCCAGCCTCATTAATAATGCCATCTTGACGAGGCGCCTCAGCTGAAAAGCTTTTTCTATTTTCATCTCTTTCAGCTTTTCAGCAACTCCAATGATTGGTGATTGTTATCCTTCAGATTTGTCACATGCCTTTTTTGACTCTTGTCTGTCATTTCTAGGCAATATTAATTGATAGCAAGCATCAACCAGAGAAAAAAAGATTATTCCATTTTAGCTTGTTTCTGTTGGAAAAATAACAAAAAAGTTTCCTTGGAGCTTACTCTCATATTTTGAAATTTCAGGACTAGGAAAGAAGTAATAAATGGATAGAAATCAAATTTTCAATTTTTCCTTCGCTAAATTTATTTTTTAGAAAACACGATTTAGCAGTTTTTTTTTGGTTTTTTTTTTTGTGTGTGGGGGGTATTTACTTTTGTTACAATCTTCAACTAGGGCGATTTTCCTGCAAGTTTGTGTTGAAGTTGAACAAAAACTTAAATGCTATTAAGACACTACCTCTTATAACGATTGTTCTATGACAAAATTTTTTATTAGTTTAAATTACTTTTCACATTTAGTCTTTTTTTTTAATAAATAAGTCATAAATTTTTTTATTTATAAATCTAGACAGTCGTGAAAATAATCAAGATCATCATGATTTAAACAGTATGTAAATTTAAAAAGATCGTAGTTAATCAAGTTAATTTTTTCCTATGAAACATTTTATTTTCTTGCGTTTTGGGTAAGATTCATTACCATTACGCGAAAGACATTTAAACAAGAGTCTTGCGTGATGGAAAAGCCGATCGTTTATACATTTTCAAACAGCTTTTCCTTTGATTAATGTCTAATAAATTACCGGCTATATTCATAACTGGACTTTTATAAATTTCAATTCATCTTTTCTAGGGTCAACAAGCTTTCCTCGGCTGGTATTACCGCAATTAACGTAATCAAGACTGTTTCCATGGTCTGTTAAGATTTAATTATATGGATTTCTTTTCAACGCTAACGCAGATTCATTGCTTTAAAGCGAATGCACTTGAAATTAAATAAAAGAATATTGTTATTACTATTTTGATAGTTTATATGAATACTTACTTTTGTTAACGATTCGATTTTAGACATTGATGTTTAAAATCGCCTAATAATTTTAGATACAGAGATTCACTCAATTTCACAACTGGACAGGTATGGCTTCAGAAGATAGATTAATTTTGTCTGAGGAGTAGCGGGTGCTATTTCCTGTGGTTTATGTCAAAACCAGACACAAGTAGTTATTCTAATCAATTCTAAGTTACTAGTTCAATTTCGATAAGTAGGGTTGTATATGGCCAACTGTCTAGATATATGATATTAACAGTTGCCTTAAAACGAAAACAGAAATTATTTGTTGTTAACTTTACCTTTGTAGTGTTACTAATCCTTTCACATTTTTTAGATTTTAAATAAAGGATGTCAGTTTTCTTCCTTTCCACAACAAATTGTATTAATTTTTTTTTTTATAATCATGTCTTTAAGTGGAGATCTCTCCTGGGCAGATGCTTTGGCTTACAACTAACGTAGCGTAATACAGCCCAAGTGCTAGGGTCCATCCAGGATGGTATACAGCGGTTTGGGGCCACCGGAAGTCTCGTCGAAGGTGGTGGTCGACCGCAATATACGACGGCTAGAGACGAGCAGGATCGTCATTTAACAGCTGTTCTGATAGCTACAAACGGTTCATATTTTCAGGTTTTTTTAAAAATTTTTTACGATAGTTCACAACAGCAGAGGTCATATAAACCCTCAGGGTGCCGGAGTTTTTGAAAAAAAAAAGCCCATTTATTAGAATGTCAGGTTCGAAGGCCGCTGGATTGGAACCCGGGATCTTTACCTTGCAATGATGACCGCCATGTCAACGCCTAAACCGTTGCGGCCACCGATGCCCCAAACTGCGACATTTAAAAATATTATTGTACATTTTAGATTCTTTGGGGGGGGGGAACTATTGTGGTTACCTTGTACTTTTTCCTTACTTTATTTTAAAGTAGGTAAGATGAAGTATTTTCCATTCACATTGAAAGTTGTGGATCTGTTGGTACAACGATGCTTATCTTGCTAATCGTATACCAGTATCTTTAAATTTATTTAACAAATTTCTTCTGCATCCTTCTATTGTATTTCGTTTTAGTTATAAAGCAAAACTTCATCAGCAACTTATAAGGTATTCGAAAATATGAACTTTACGACTTTCTAGTTGGAACATACACAGCTGGAGGGGCGAAGAAGGTACTTTGTCACCGTCAACCCCACTCCATTCACTCTAATAAATACACACATAAAAAACAGAAATACCAAACATATCTTGGCGGCTATATACACTAAAAAAATTCCCAATTTCCTTAAAAAGCGAAACAGGGGACCATGAAACTCGCAACCGTGTTCGAAAACCGGTGGGATGCCTACACGCTCTCAGTGTGGAGCCAAGGGGACACAAGCCATTATGTGGGACACATCGAGCAACCTTTCTTTGCACAAGAGGTATCTGAGCATGCTTTGGACCAAAAGCAGGTGCCCGTGGGTTAGTCGAAGTTTTGGAGCTTTCCAGTGGTTGTAAGAAATGAATTGGTGGGTCTTGTTAACGAATTTTTGGAGCTTTTCAGTGGTGGTAAGAAATGTTTTTTTTTTTTTGCGTCAGTTGCTACCTTCTTTTATTTTATTATTTCTATTTGTTTTATTGTATTATTGTTTAAATTTTCACACCATCTCTATCAAAGAAGACGGCAATAGCGGAGTAAATGGACCTTAAGTCCGATTCTATTGTTTTCTTGTAACTTGCAACTGTATTTTTTGGAGGTGGCTCACCACCTCATGTAATATTTCTTCATATTTTTACATTCCGATATATGGTCTAGTGTTTCCACTTTGTGGTTGTAAGAAATGAATTTGGTTAGTCTTATTATAGCATTTTTGGAAGCGTCTGGCGTAATTATTGTATTTGAAGTTCGCGGCAAAAACTAAAAAATAACTTTCATAGGATAACGACAATTAAATGTTAAACGAAAGTTTAAAGAAAATACGGTTTTATAAAAAATTAAGAACTGCTGATTAAGGATAAGGGATATAGCCCGCCTGGCTTTGCTGACTCACTGATCTACTGGATTTCAGGCTCTGCCATAACTTCAATTTAAAATGTGAATGTGTGTGTGTGAACAGTGTCTTAAGTGTTTAATTCTTAAAAAAAGAGAAAAAAAATGAATTTGATTTAACTATATAGTTTTGCTTTCCTTAGATTTTTATTCACTTGGGTTCCAGACGAAAGGCTAGTTTTGCCCGTGAAACGTACAAAACGTATCAGAGAGAGTTTAACAATAGTTAAACGATGTCGAAATCATGAACGTGTTATAACGCATACACGTAGAGACGCACAAAAAAAAGAACGAACGAGGATTTTTCTCGGTCGTCCAGAAATCAGGATAGTCTCCTTTTCACGGACTCCCTCACGCCACACGTACGTAAAAGGATGTCGGACTTGTACAGAGTACTGGTGAACATAATGTGGGACGGTGTAACGACTTAATGCTATTAGCCCACTTCTTCCGAATCGGAAGACCGTTACCGGGAGATTCACGCTTCCTTTCTTCCTCTTCTAATCGTTACTACAAGTGTATTTAGCAGAAATTAATTACAGATTGTTTGGTGTTTTTTTTTTCTGTGTGTAATGCTTTTAGAGTGGGCATACGCCGCACGCAATGAAAGACGAAGATGAAAAAATATTTTGGTAAGCTGGTAAACACTATTAAGAACATTTCTAATGTGAAAATATAATTTATAAAATATATAGTACAAATTACTAGGTTACTACAAACACAATTAAAGAATAATACCTTAAGTTTAGAAGCTGTTAAAATACCGACAAGAAACGAGAGGGAGAGAGTGAGAGAGAGCGAGCGAAAGGGAATTGGAGGATGAAAAAAGGGAGAGCTAGACAGATCAAGAAAGTGTTAAAAATGATGAAGAATAAAAAAAGATTAGAAAGAGAGAGCCAAAGCAAAAGATATAGGAAGAAGTAGAGGGTGAGAAAAGGGAGAGATGAATAGACCAACAGTGTTTTAAGAAAATAATAAAGTAGAAAATATGAGAGAGTGAAAGAGAGATAGAATAAGAGAGAGGGGCAGAAAGAAAGATAGAGAGAAATATAGATAGATAGATAGATAGATAGAGAGAGAGAGAGAGAGAGAGAGAGAGAGAGAGAGAGAGAGAGAGACAGAGAGGGAGAGAGAGGGAGAGTGAAAGAGAATTGGAGGGTGAGAAAAAGGAGAGATAAACAGACCAAGAAAGTATTAACAAATGATGAATAAGAAGAAAAAGAAAGAGAAGATGAAGAGGGGACGAAGGTAGCCGATATACGAAGAATGAAAGAGCGAGATAAGGGGTAAATGAACAGACGAACATTGTTTTACGAAAATAATGAAAAAGAAAAATGAGAGAAAGAGAGCGAGAGAAAGAGCGCGAAAGGGGGTAAGGAAGAGAGTAGGAAGGTGAGATAAGGGGTAGATAAACAGACCGTTAAGAAAATGTAAAATTAAGAATGAAAGGGAGAGAGAAAAGAGGGAGAGCGAGAGCGTAGTATGGTGCAGAAAAAATGTTCAGAATTTTGTCAGACATGCTTGACTACTCCTCAGCTTTGGAGCCTTGGTTGTCCAATTTTCTTCAGACCAATTAAACTAGATTCATACATTATTTTGGTCGTATTATCTCATGATAAATGAATGGGATGAAATGAATTCAAAATCCAAATTTTTCATTCAAACAAAACAGTTTTTATTGAAACTACAATAAATAAAACGCATATCCGTAGGATATCTGATAATAGAAAAATAGTTTTTTGTTGGTAAAAAAATTTAAATAAATAATTTAAATAAATAGGAATCTTTTTTTATGTTACATTATTTACAAGAATAGGAAGGATTTTTTTAAAGCTATTGCTTGTAGGCGTTGTAAGCGAGGTCTTGAGCAAGGCGCAATGAACGCCTGTCCCATCCGCCGCCGCCTCCATGTCCTCCGGAGCTTTGCCAGCCGTGGTCGTCCTGTTTGGAGTTGAGCAGCTTTTTCAGGGTGATGATGAGCGAAAGGACAAGAGCCACCTTGGCGATGATGAGCGCCTTACCGGCAAGTAGGAAGAGAGTGCCGAGTGCCAGGGGTATGATGGTCATCGCCTTCATCGCACCGCCCATCATCATCATCCCCATCATCTTCTTCATCTTGCCTCTTCCTGCAAAAAATCGCAATGGATAATTTCAGAAATAGAACAAAACTTATCGATACTTTACATTACGATATACAAGTAGTACAAATTAATCTAGAGGCTTATTTGGAACAAGGCAGTCCTATACTTGCTCTTCACAAGCCAAATATCAAAACAACTGTTGGTCCGACAATAATGGCGTTTGGGGAAACCAATGCTGCATCGACCCGGAAAATGAACAACTTCAGATTCAGTAAATATAGGGCATAGTGGAGAATAAAGCTAATGGTCGGTACGTGTGGACCTCACCAACCGGATAATTCATTACTTACCAGTCCACTTCAACTGTGATGAGATTAAGTACGCCAACGAGGCAAAGTACCTTGGTACGACATTAGATGCGCTTCGTGATGAAAAACACGTCAAAATCGAATAAAGTGCAAGAAATCAAATTCAAGAAAATGTACTCGTGAATGGTTAGAAACTCTCCAAGATCATTAGGCTCTTACTTTACCAACAGGTTCTCCAGCTCTGGAACTGTGATAGCAAGACCAGTCGTCAAAATATACCACGGTTTAACAATATCGTACTGACATGCACAGCCAATGGACTCTGGTACGTCAGAAATGAAGACCGTGACCTCAAAATGGAAATAGTAGAGGAAGCTATCTATACAACCACAAAAGTACACCATTAAAGGCTTTAAAGCCACGTCCAAGAAACAGATATCAGGTAAGTAAGAAATTAGACGTTGAAGACCTACCAGTTCCAAAAATAGCAAGACATAAAATTCGATTCGAAAATACTTTACATTGTGGAAAGAACATATTTTGGTCTGAATTTCGGCAATTCGCATAAGAAGAAAAATGAGGAGAAATTGTTATTGCAAATGTAGATAAGCAAACCGTACTTAACATAAAATTATGTTTATGTAAGGAATTGGATGAAATGAAAAGCTAATGTCACGAACGGGATTTGAACCCACGACCTTCGGCTAAATACGCCGTTGTTCCTACAATTTAATATGATGGATAAAATTACGGTTTTAATGATTAAATCAACCTTTAAACAAGAAATGCTTGAAATTTTAGATAGATGATACTGGCACAGATGAAATCAAGTTTTAACCTGCACAATGCTCAAGTTTTATTTCCAAACATTTAACAACTAGCGTTGGACATAGTTGATCAAGTATTATTTTTGTACTAGTAGTCACACAAGTTCGGTCTTAATTGTTAATGCACCTAGCGTTCCTCTCGACGCATATCGCGTGGTGTTTACCGATGGGTAAAAGTAGCAGTCACGTTTCGTCCTATCATCCCCTCGAGATCAAGTGAAAAGTCGGAAAGACTTTCTCGCCGGTCACGACCCCCCTCGCGGAGGCCGCAATCATCACGATCCCCTTTGTACGTTAACGGTTCAAAAACGGTGGGTCATCAAAGGAAAATCGGGGTCTCTTCCGAAAAGATTTACGCGAAATGTAATGGTCAACCGATTACCATGATGAGACACCTAGCCCAAAGCGAGAACCAATTGGACTGTCTAGTTTAATTCCAATTAACATGACAAATATCATAGTAAAGAAGTGAGTAAAGACTTTTCCAAGATTCTTTGTCATTTTCCAGGAAATATACAAATATTTAATAATTCAAACGATAAACAATAATGTCCAATCAAAAGTAAAATCCGGACCATGTGGCGTACAAAAGACCTTAAAAAAAAAATCGAAAATCGTTTCATAGAAAGAAAAATAAAAAACAATGTAGGCAACAGAAATGAACAGTCAGATGATATTGCTGGCATTACATTAACTACTTAAAAATTGGAAAGCATGGGTAAACGAAAATAAGACTTATTTGCACATTAGATTTTATTTAGGCTGAGAAAAGCAGCCTTTTGAAGTAAGGGAAAATTTGGCTTAACGAAGAACTAGTCGAACGGGTTTCATGCTTAATTAAGCAATTTCGTCAACACTGATTCGATTCACATGTGCGTATAGCACACTACGTAATTATTTACAAGGATTTAATTAAAATATGCAAAATTAAAATTTATTTCAGGCATAAAAGAAAAAGTTTTTAGTTGAAATTAAGCAAACATGTAAAACAACATGGTCATATTTTAAAGTCGTCTTTATCTAGTCATCTTAATTTTAAATTTTTAGTAACTTAAAATTGTTAACTTGGATAAAACGATATACCGTTCACAAAAGATATAGGTATCAATTTTAGGTTTTTCTCTCTAACGTCCATCACGTAAATCTTTTTGAAAATTTCTATTCAATTTTGGGTCTGCATCATCAACCTTTGTTTTCTTTAGCGCTGATGGTATGGATGGACTGCGGCATGTGTTGAACTGACACTGTCTACCCTCGCGGGTTTTTTGATGTTATTTCTTTCTTAGCTTCTTGATACCCACCATCTTCAGTTAGGAACAACAGACACGACCATAGCCAAAACGCCTTTCAGAAGGGAAAACTGCATAGACGATCGCAATGACAGTTAAACTTTGGTTTTCCTTGTAAAATAATTTTCTCCAGTAAATATTGACATTCCTAAGAGATACGTGGTTGTCTGTTTTTACAAATCAATTAATAAACGTTTGATCAATCGTTCCTAATTTGAGAATTGGCAAGGTAAAAAAAAAATATATAAACATACATATCAAAAAGTGCAATCCATCTTTAGACGTTTTAGTAATCGATATTTTTCGGTCTATTTGTATGAAAGGACACTTAATTCATCGGTTTTGTACAGATTTGTGAATCAATTTGAGTCATTGTCAGATTTCATCTAAAGAATAACAAGGAATACATAAATTTTTCGGTAAAACCCGACTGTTTTACGACTTAAAGTGGGTAAGCAATTCCTGACTGAAAGGAGGGCTTTACATCCACTCGTGTGGAGGACCAAGGCGCAAATGGGCTCAGCGGGATTCGTACCAAGAACCGCTATCTAAAATAACGCAAAAGAATTTTCCGTATATTTATTTTTTTGGTTCTCATCGTACGTTCTTTATAATCCGTTTAGTGGTCTATTAATCAAATAATCAAATAATTTCTTTCAATTAATTATTCTTTTTATGTAAAGGTTGAAATGGACAAGTGTGCAAGTGGATCGAATTCACGATAGCTCAAGTAGCTAGAGCAGCGGCGTACTGAGCCGAAGGTCATGGGTTCGAATCTCGCTCGTGACACCAACTTTTTCATTTCAATCAAGACTTTAGATACAAAGAATAATTAGTTGTTTATAATTTTAAGTAATAGCTGAAAGTGCTGAAGTTGAGAAATGAATAGAGAAAATTCGAAAAGTGTGTTGAGATGGGCAGTTGATGTCCGATTGGATGGAAGTCACTATAGTTCAAGTGGCTAGAGCAGCAGCGTATTGAGCCGAAAGTTGTCGGTTCGAATCCCGCTGGTGACACAAAGTTTTTCATTTCAGTCAATACCTTACATAAAAAGAATAATTATTTCTTTATAATTTTAAGCAATAGCTGGAACTGCTGAAGTTAAGAAATTTAAAGTTAAACTATTGTTATAACAGGCTTTCTTTTGTTCTTTCTTCTAAGCTTTTTATTAGTCAAATTTTTATGATTTATTCTCTGACTAAATTGAATCAATTAAGGCCTATTTCTTTCATTTTAACAAGAGTATCTCGTAAGCTGGAAATTTTCCCTTTGCAACAGTTAAAATGTTACGACTTTGAGAAAAGGTTTTTATCATACTGATTATACATAAAACTATCATGTTATGTTTGTGAAGATTATTTTATTACGGATTTGAATCGAAATTATTAATTGAAAAATTGCTCTTAAATAACTCTGATAAATCGTATCATATTTATTTACTTTCCTGTTTAGAAATAACATTGTATTAAATCAATCAAATCGAATATGTACCAGGAAATAAAGACGACAGTGTAAATTTTGGTGAATAGTTTTAGTCAATGCCAGCAGATATTTAATAGTTTTTCAGAAGTTTTTCCCTACAAGAAATTTACAAATTTGTTCTGAACTTTAGATAAACTTTTTTTAGCTGTATGGCTGATCAGTAACTATTACTTCTAAGTTTCTCTGCGTAGTTAGCAATCAGCTTAAAAAAAAAAAAAAAGAAATAGACAATGCACTTTTACGTATATAGTTGTTAATTTTCGTAAATTCTTTGTTGAAATATTTCAAACATAGAAATTTAAGTATAGAACTTTTTTAACGTCAAGAATGCCAATAATGCAATTATTAGGAAACGTGATCTAAAATCCATTAAGATTTTAGACCAATTTTTAAAATTGTGATTTTCCCAAAGTTAAGTTGTTAATATTTGTGTATATACCTTCTTCCATTCCGGTTTTGAGCTGGTCAGCGGATAATTTCGGCAGGTCGACCATGACGGTGTGCGTGTTGAAAAACCTTGCGATCCTGTCCCAGAGGAGGTCCTGGAGTTTTCCCTGTTTCCCGGCCTCTTCCACCTCGTTGTCCGAGAGGGCTTTTCCTTCGCGTCCCGATCCCGAAGTCCTCACGAAAGAGAAAGAATCCCCGAACGGGATGAAGTCCGCCCGGGCGGCCCTGTCGACGAGGGCGACCGCCTTGCCCTGAAAGCAGCTGGCGGCGTCTTCGGAGTGGAAGCATTCGTCGAAAACCCTACGAACGAGACGAAGGGGTTCTTCGGAAGAACCGAGCCCGAGGAGGCAGAGGAGGATAGCAAAGCGTAGCATGTCCGACTGATGCGACGCCGGCAGCGTCCTTTCGCTTATATACCTTCCACGCTCTCCCACTCTCTCCCTCTTTTTACTCCTTTCTCACCAATTTCGATTATTACTTGTACTCTTTACAACTTAATTAACTTATGGTTATGATCTTACGACGAAAACCTTTTTCCGGGTAAGACTAAACAATTCTCAGCTTCCGATCAACAAACACAAACCCGTTTCTTATATTTTTAAGGGTGTAAAAATTATCGATTGTCTTACTCCCTAAAACATATTTTTTATAATGTTATTCATAGTTTTGGCTGTTTTTTTCTTTTTCCCCATGAAATTGTATCCAGTTTGTTTTATATGGCTAGTTTTCCAATATTGAGTATGTGGCACATTTTATTTAAAACTTAATTTTCCTCTTTTTTTACAGTAGTGTCATAGTTTTCTTCTTTTTCTACATGAAAACAATTTAATATAATTTTATAGGGCTAGTTTTCCAGTTATGAACACATGGTTCTTTCTATTTAAAAATTTGTTTTTTACAGTAGTGTCAATTTTTTGACCCGTTTGCTCATCTTCTAAAACTGTTGCTAAGTACTATTTTCCTCATAGGTTTTTGAGACCCATGCCGATTCGAGAAAAAACGAACCCTATAAAATAATTTAATTGTTTTTATTGATATAAATAGATGAAATTTTTGGATTAAATTAAAGACTTTTAAGTACAAACTTGAGCTAAAGAAACTTATTTTCAGATAAACAATTAACAACCCCGTGTTTTAGAATAACTAATAGATATTTTATCTAGAAAGTCGTAAATTTTATATTTTCGAATACCTTATAAGTTTTGATGAAGTTTTGCTTTATAACTAAAACAAAATACAATAGAAGGATGCATAGGAAATAAATATTAAATTAATAATAAATTTAATGATACTGGTATGCGATTGGCAGGATAAAAGGATCGTTGTACCAACAGGTCCACAACTTACAATGTGAGTGGAAAATACTTCATCTTACTCAATATAAAATAAAGTTAGGAAAAAAGTACATGGTAACCGCAACAATTTTTCCCCCAAGAATCTAAAATTTACAGTAATATTTTTAAATGTCGCCGTTGACTTTTCACAATGGGGTATACCATGCTTAAGTATAACATAATTTTTTGGATGGAATTAAGAGATATCTGGTGAAATTCAAAAAGTATGGACAATTGGAGGGAGGGAGGGAGGGAGAGAGAGAGAGAGAGAGAGAGAGAGAGAGAGAGAGAGAGAGA
>CM077106.1:7172518-7191294 GCA_039619505.1 Cimex hemipterus | reverse complement strand
AGAGAGAGAGAGAGAGAGAGAGAGAGAGAGAGAGAGAGAGAGAGAAAGAAGATCTCCCGGAGGCATTGAGAATTTTTAGAGCAACATGGATATGTGTTGAAGTATTATTATTATGTACTCTTGAGATGTTTGTTATTCATTTTACGTGCACGTATTCTTATGTATAACAGTTCGACTTGAAATGCAGTTGTTGTGGAGCTCAATGCCGTGCGGTGCACAAAGGTCCTTGAGGTTTCTGCATACCAAAGAAGTGCTCCAAGTTTACCTTCTGCTTGCATTTAAATTTCTTTTCATTTTTTATGTTGAAGTATGAGTTTTTCTCGGATAAGCTTAGTTATTTTAACTTTTATGTTGAACAAAATTTTGAGTATAACCAGCATTTTTTTACACTTCATAATGAATTCTAAATCAGCTTGATTGTATGTTTCTTCTTGAGTAGGTTTTGTTTGGAGCACTAGTTAAAGCATGATTTTCTTTGGATGTTTTGGCATTGTTTGTTCTATTTTTGACTATATTGTAGATGTGATCATGGTTCCAGGTTCATCCTTAGAATGTTTTACTTTATAAGGGTCCTAGGTCAAAACCTGCTTCTAGGTATTCTAGCTTCTGCAGGGCTAAAGCTGAAAGATTTCGCTTGATTTTCCTGGTAAAAGGCACTGTAGTTGTCTTGAATGGTTTATACTTGGACCATTTTTCTGACACCATTTCTATGATAAATTTTGAGGCTCTATATGTGACATATAAACCTGGTAGTTTAGTTTTCTCGTTCCTATTAATTCATTACAAGACCTCGAAATAAACATATCACACCATCACGTTTATCTTCTAGTTGCATTAATTTTTGAATCAAAACATTGCTAAGGTACAAAATTTGGTTTATAGAAAAAAAAGTATGTATACATTACGTAAACTTGTTTTTTTTTTAGAAAGTTGACCAGACTTCTTGATTTTTCAGTTTTTACAGTTGAACGAGTCCTCAAAAAGTGAATTACCAGATGTAAAAATGTGAAAGTATTTTGTCGGAACTTTAAAGTTGTACAGAGTTGTACCCTCGTGCGAGATGTTAAAGTACTTTTAAGTCCGTTTAACCTCGTTTTGAAAATTGTTAAATAACGGAATATTCCCTCTCATGCATGCAATGATAGGTTATTATCAAAATACATGATAAAGTCTTTAACGTGGGTACTATGGCGCGTTTTGATGTTATTAATAAATATTAAATTAAAAAACAAAGCGAATTCAATTTACTACTGTAATTGTTTTAATAAAACCAATATTTGCGTAGGATTTGGTTGGCTTTTTTTCTCTCCTCTTTTCATTTCGTTACTTTAAACCCTCAAGCACGACCCAGAAAAGCTTTAGATTGGAATTGAAATCTCCCCCCATGAGATTAGCGCAGATGAACGAAGATACACCGGCTTTCGCCTCGGCGCTCACCTTTACCGGGCTTTTTCAGAAAACATACAGGATGGACCGACTCGAGTTGAGACAACATACTCGGGGGCAATATGCGGCTGCAGTGCGACATAAAATAGGAAAGTAATTCAATTTGCTTTACAAGTGTCTGATGATAGTATGTACAGAACAATTCATTAGACGTTTAAGGATATTTTCAAATTTTAGCAAATGAGGAAGAATAGAAGAAGAAATTAGAAGTTTACACGCACCAATGGGGAAAAGCTGGCTGGCACGTCGGAACTGACGGGAGGTGTAAAAACAGCGTCGGGAAATTTGGGAGGCGCTTCCCAGGACAAGGCCTGATCAAGGGCGACCCCAAACCTCTTGACAATGGAACAGAAGGAAAAATGAGGTGATTATTAATTCAAGTTAAGCGTATTTTCACTGGCCCAGGGGCTAATTGAGATTCTTCCGAATTTTTAAAGCTGCGGCTTGTAAATCAGGTGGCAGGAAAAAAAATAGAATTTATGATTTGGAGAAGTCGTTAGCGGGGTTGCTGAGTCTTAAGGTACAACAGATAAAGGAGAGGATTCTGAAGGTCTGACGGTGGCAAGGTCTGGGAAGGAAGGGTAGAACAGGCGGGGGGCAATGTGGGAAAAAGAGAAAATCTTAACCTTAACAAAAAGAAGGCAATTATTTATGTTATCAAAACTAAAAAAATCTAAAAAGACAAGAATGGTGACTTTGTAGTCTGTATGGCGGTGGGAATGTTTACAAAAACAGACTGTATGGGAAAGCAAAGACAGCATGAACGTCTCGACCATCAAGCTAATACAATCACCATCTTTCGCTTTAGATCTTTTTCAGAAATTGTACAGAACAGAAAATTTGTCAACAAATATATTCTTAAAACTTCTGGTTTTATTAGTTGGCCACATTGACGATTAAAATTTCCTACTGTTTGTCATGTTGGATCGGGAAACAGTTTTCCCAAAACAGATCAGGGAAACCTTCTCGAAAATTCTTATTGTCAGTTCGACAAGTATTGTAACACTTGACTTTCTCCTTGACGAAAAGGATCAAAAGTCGCCTTTCTAGATCAACAATATAATAATAATAAAATGATAATCATTATGTAAAGTGTGGTTGAGTTGAAAAAAATATAAATCAATTTAAATAATTCGTTTGGTTAACTAGACACAAAAACATATAGATTAATATTAATACTTTTTTATAGATGTAGAATGCTTTTTAACGATTAGATTAGAAGAAAACAGATTTTCATCGCTTTATCATTGTAGATCATCGTGCTTATCAGCATGCAGGATCAAAACTCCCTTCGCTTCCCATCTTCATAATTGTTTAAATATTCATTAAGTTGTTCAATCAGTAAAGTAAAAAAATTCAATTAAGATATTATTATCTTAGAGAAATTAAGTTGTGTTTAAGTTCCGAATCTAAAGTGATTCACTTTCATAATTTCATCTCTCCAGTTTTGAATGGAGAAAGAAAGTATTGAATAATGTTTATCATTAAAACTCACGTAACATTATGTTAAAAAAAGCTTCTTTCCAGCTTATTGGGGGTCAATAAAACCATCTAACGACTACCTTTTTTTCTGTTTTTGTCTTCAGCAAACAGACATGTACATTTTGTCAATTTGAAATCACTAGGCGCGCAAAAGTGTCTGCTATTTTCACACTTTATATTTGGCCAGTATCATTACTACATTTGTTTCTAAAGTACCGATGGTTTATATTAAAAAAATTATTTGCAGCCCGTACATATAAAAATACATAGTATTAAAGGGAAACTGATCCTTTAACACTCACTATGAGGGATTAAGGGGAGAGGAGGTCTCGAGGGTATCTTTGTTTAAGGCGACTTGGTGGGTTCCCGGAATCGGAAGGTGTAGATAGGATTGTGGCAGTGTGGAAAGGATATAAGAGTTGAGGAGGAGGATTATGATGACGGGAACAAGTAAAGAATCGGTTGCTCTTATTCGAATATGCTTTGCTGAGCTCGAGTTGAGGCTTTTATCGTAGGCGGTTTCCTCAAGTGGGTGGTTAATTTAAACAAAACCGAGGCCGGAGCGGATCCAGTAGTTTCTACACTAGGGAAGCCTCATTACTCTGGGACGTAGAGTGACCTTATCTATCGCGGGGGTGTATTACCGCTTAGGTAGCCCTATACGAGCGGCATACGGTCTGATGGTAAATGCAGATCCGACCATTTGGTTTGGGCCAGCGGGGAACGAGGCTGTCGTGGGCCTTCGGGGCTGTGCTAGCCTCTCCACCAATACTGCGGCAGTAACACCATTCTGTCATATGGAAGTACGTCTTGAGAATCAAAAGTCCGATAAGGCCGAATAGGCTAGATGCGAACGTTAAAGATCCTCATTGTTTTTTTTTTTTTTTTTTTTTTTTTTTTTTTTTTTTTTTTTTTTTTTAAGGATGATCGAGTATAGGGGAAAGCAAGTCATACTTCTTCATCATCATCGCTTATATCTTGCATGGGGATTCTTCCACGTTAGTCAACTGTTAAGAGTGGAACAGTTTTTCAATGAAAATGCACATACCCTACAATTTTCCTCGTTCAGACTTGTCCTCCACTTTTAGCACTAACTCACGGTTTTCTTCGACGTTTAAGATTGATTGGATAGGATTCGGGTAGAGTTGGGTTGCCATCCGCATAGGTGGTAATGATAGTGTTTACACGTTACACATCTTCTCTAGAAGAATGAATGGTTTTAACTATTCTCAAACCTTGCTGGATCGTGGAGTGATTGACACTGAAGCAGAATTGGGGTAAGGAATGAATCTAAGTGAATCTAGGATGGGTAGTAAACGTTTCAAAAGTATTTGGAGGATTTTGGACATCAAAGAAAGAAATGGGTCTGTAGGAGGGAAGTTTGTGGGGTTTAGGAATGAATATTGATTTAATAGAGGAAATTTAGTCATACGTAGGATGGTTAAGTTACTGGAGCATTCTGAGGAAGGTATCGGAGGTATAGTGGAGGTTATTAGGTCATTTGGTATTTTCTATTTGACGATATGTTTATGTAGTATTACGGTTAAGCATTTTCAATCGTTAATGTGCAGTTCCAGTTAGAATTTTTTTTCATAATATATAAAATTGGTACATTTCTATTTTGAATGTGCCACGAAAGAAGGATTTGGATTGGGACCCAGGATCGGTACGTTCCCACAGAGAGTCGGATTGCCTTAGGTCCTTTGGATTTCGTGTTCAAGATGGGCGAGACCTCTGAACCTGCTTCAACGACAGATTGAGTCGCCTCTCTCACTCGTGTCGGGAGCAATTCCCATCAGAAAACCAGCGATGTTTCGTAATTACTAACGACACGGATTGCCTTCAGCACGTTGCATTTCGCACAAACCCGCGTCCCAGATCGATTGACAACGGTCCTCGTCGAAGAATTAGCTTATTACCGAAAATGAGTAAAACAAGCGGCGTGATCGCGTCCATTGTGTCCTGTTTATTAGGAGAACTAATAATTAATCCTAATAAGTATACAACAATTAGGTTTCCATCTATATATTTATATAACAAAATAATAAAAAGGATAAATAAAAGAAAAATGATAAATGAATAAAAATTCGATAAATATCATACGAATAAAAATAAAAGTTTTTGAACATGACTAGAGCAGCATTATTGCATAGTAGGTAGACTGCAATTGCCTTCGTTATTTAATTAATTATATACCAGTACAACCAGAAAAAAATTAATTGTTTAAAAGGTTGTCCGAACTGAATCTTCCAAGAAATATAAATAAGGGCTATTTGGGAACTTAGGAGAGTGGTCTTACCGTGGTACACAGATGGATTAATAATGGAAAAGAGCCTGAAGGCAGAGGTTAACGTGCCAGATACGATCAATTTTCCGGTCGAGATCTCTTCATTAGACCTCTGTGTACAAGATGTACTTAAATAAGTACTGACAGGTACTCAGACACCCAAGCTATACCGAAATCTTACCTTCACTTCAAAGCTTCTGCAAAAGCCTATCTTACCTCCAATACCATGAAAGCCTGGTGTAGTAACTTTGATATAAGGAGATTGATTGCAACGAACAAGCTGACAAACTGGCAAAAGTAGGAGCAACTCTCAAACCGTTTGGACCGCGAATGGAATGGAACACCCATCAAGTATTCTAAAACCGGAACTGACCAAATAGATGGAGAAAGAAATTACTGCGTACTAGATGATTCCACCAGATGTAAAATAATCAAAAATGTTTCTAAATATCTAAAAAAAACTTCAAAATGATGGTGCTATTAATACATGACCAAGGCCCACCATGAATAGAGGAGACCTAAAACAGACCATCCTATGCAACTGCCATTATTGAGCAATGTAGAACTCGAAATCTTTGAGTAGAATTCTGCATTTTAGTTAAGAAATAAAATTTTCAGGAAAATAAACCTACCAACAGAGCTGACAGATTGTGAATACTCATATCAATGGAAACAGGAGAATATCAGCGTGAAGATATCCAGTTTGGAAATTGTCATTTGTTTTTAATTATCGACTGCAGGTCGCAATGTATAAAATTATTAAATTTGCTAAAAACAAGGACCGCGAGATGGAATGTGCCTGAGATATGGGGTTCAAACGAGTTATTTGTTTTCTGTCTGCTTCGAAATTATTACTTTTTAGGGTCGCCGGTCCGGTCCACTTGTCCTCGCAATTTTCCTTTCTTTCGAAGTCGTGTTTTCCTTTTGGCTGCCTGTTGAACCTAATGGGAAAATGAGGTTACATCCCGCAGTAGGAAAGTGCGCGTATGCCGTGGAGCGGGGGCGCGGGTGGGGTCGTGCTCATCCCGACCCACGTTCCACTTTGTTCTCTTCCACCACCCGGGAGTCTACACGACCCGGGTGACAATTCCAATCTGGGAATAAGGTCGACCCAGCGATTAGTGCATTTCGGGGCTTTGTCGGCCGAAGATTATCCGTGTGTGCTCTTGTTAAAAGCGTCTTGATTTAAAGGCCAACAGGTCGGAAGGGCGTTCCGGCATTTACAAACCTAAACAGCAATTTACATGTCGGCGCCGAAGAAACAAAAAACGAAATTCCACGTCTTCTGAGTTTCAAATCAAAAGAACCGCACAAATTAATACTAACAAGAAAAAATGTTCTTATTCCGATAAATATTAAACATTATGATCTGCCTATCATCGCTGGGACGTTCAAATCCCAAGTTCCTTCATCCCTCCGATAATATAGAAAAATCTCAATTAAACTCTACATAATTCCTTTAAAAATGATTTTATATTATAATTTTATTTTAATTTATTATTCTTAATCACATTCTTAAAAAAAAAGAAAAAAATCAATAAAACAAACATAAATTTTTCATTTTCAAAAACTGACGTGTCTTCAAAGAGCGTTTTTATGACCGATACATTGGAACATTTAATTCCTCAGCAAAATAGTGAACTCAGGTGCAAGACCGAGGTCAAAAGAACTTAAGGAAATAATTACAAGTTGAATTTTATCTAAAAAAAATCTACCTGTCTAGTCACTATTCCCGTATCCACTCAGGTTCGTATCTCTGCATACAACATTGAAAAGTTTAGAACAAAACATACATCTTTAGGACTTCTATTGAATTGCAAGGAAAACAATGAAAATATTTCAGGTTTTATAAAGCCATCTGAAGTTACTGTCCTAAACTCTTTGGTACTGTCGAGCCATCTAGCATAAAACTAATGTAAACATTTCTCTCTAATAGCCTTACTGTACAAAATGAAATACTATTATACAAACAAGTCAAAAATAAGCCCTAAAATCTTTGTGGCCCAATAGTATTCAACTATGGGATTTAAGTACGCAGAGATTAGTGACCGTTAATCGGTAATTATTCAGATATAGTGAAATGTGGTCTGGTGGGATGTAGGTTTCAGAAAAACATTTTCTTTCAGGATTCAGCAGAAGTACCCAGGACACGCAAGGATGGCACAAGTACAAAGAAAACAAACACTGAAGATGATCTCAATAAAAGATCGAAACGTTGGCACGATAAAGAAAATGTTTTTCTGAAACCGTTTTGTATTACCAGACCGCATCTCACGATATGTGAATAATAATGAGATTTACCTAATTCGGCAGTATCAAAATTGTACTAACACTTCCGAATAAAAGCTTACGCTCCTTGGCACAAAAGAAATAAGTATTTAAGATCCCTACGCAAACACAGCTTCGCCTCAGTCAGCACGGAATATGGAATCGACCAAAACTTCACAATCGAAACACCGTCAAAAGTGTAGAAGAAGTGACATGCGATGCCAGAAAATATTCGATACCAATACTCGATAATACGGAAGGAATATTGAACAATACTCAAGTACCGACAGAAATTATTTGATACTAACGTGTAACTCATATGAGTACTTCATAAATGATCAACTTACTCACTGGCGACTTAGAAGTAAAATAAATAATAATACGATCATGCGTTAAAATAATACAATAATTTGCGAGATTTTTTTTTGTATATTTTCATACTTTGGGTACAAAGGTAAAAACAAGGTAAAACTATCGACATATTTCAGCATAATTTATTAGTTGGGATAAAAAATGAGCATTTTTTAACTTGCAAATTCATAATCCATGTGAATTTTATTCAACCTCAACGTCATCACAAACAATTAATCACGGTTTTTTGTAAGTTGAGATAAAATGTCAATGGCACGAGCGGGATTCGAACCCACGACCTTCGGCTACATACGACGCTGCTCTACCACTTGAGCTATCGTGACCTCGATCCACTCGGGCATCTCAACTCATCCTTTTTTTCATTTTCGCTCCTTTTTACTATTTGCAATTAAAATTAATTAATTAATTGAAAGATTAATTGGTCAAGCGTATCACAAAAACTAGTGAATTTAATAATTGATTGTTCTCGGGTTTTGAGAAAATTGATCAACGGGTGTTTTGTTTTGAAATGTTTGAAAGATTATTCCCACCGTATTCCAGCATAGTTTACAAATTGTCGACGATTAAGCAGTAACATAACCTCATGCTTTACTTTTGGAAGGAGACATCATTAGGTATCTACCTAAAGGAAGGAAGGTTCTTGAAGACAAAAACATTGGAAAGTGCTCTAATTGAAAGTGAGAGGTGCGACGCGGGAAACAATTATTATTTATCAGAACGGCCAGCAGAGTTACCAACCACCAATTGGAAATATCGATTAACTTTATTGAATATACCGCTAATGGTGCTCCTAAGAGTAACTAGTCAACTCCCAGTTTGACGAAAGGTAAGTTTCGAACAGAAATAAGAAAATAATTCAATATTGCTTGAACACTACTACAAAAAATACTTGATACAGAACTTGTATCGAAGGGCAATTTTCGATAAGTTACTAGATATTAAAAGAAAATACTCGATACTTTACACATATCGATTGGTATCGTACGTCACTAATTGAGGTCAAACTCATATGAACTAGGGTGGTTAAAATTTCTAAATTTCTTTCTGTGAAGCGAAGAAAAATAAAAAAGAAAGAAAAATCGTGTTGTACCAGTAGGTTTATAAGCACGTAAACATTTTGATCTATATACATCGTTGTAAAATTAATGGTCGATCTAATAAGACCAGTTGTAATAAATAAATTAAATTTTTTTTAAATCGTCAACTTTTCTTTCTAGGTTCCAAATTAAGCAAACAACAAGGAATAAAAATTTCTTTATTTAGTTAAAGACCTACTTTAACCTAAATTGCAAAATGCAATCTCTCTACCTTTTCTTAACCAGAAATTCATTAGATAATTCCTCAAAGGCTGTAACTACAATGGATAAGTAATATCCTGTAAATAAAATACACAATAATAAAAAGATATGAACTAAACAGGAAAAAAGTAAATACTGAATATAATACAACTGACTTATATGGGGTTACGATAATGTTTATAAACTTTAAATTTATAACCATTCTTAGCAAAACGTTGAGAGAGAGAGAGAGAGAGAGAGAGAGAGAGAGAGAGAGAGAGAGAGAGAGAGAGAGAAACTTGAGAAACAATCACTTAAGGACTTTTATGTGAATTTAACCAATTTATTACTAGATTAAGCCTTGCACTTTTTTTTTACATCACTGTCTAACTTAAATAATTTATTAAGAACCGTTGTGTTTTCGAAGGTTTTGTTTAAAAAAAAAGTTCTTTGTTAAAAACAAGGTCAAAAATCCTACTTCCTAACACAACACAACACAAACACACATCCAAAAAGAGGATAAAAACAGGAAAATAAAATTGCACACGGATAAAATTCTTCTGGGATTACCGGAACTGCCAAACATCAGTTATATAGGGATAAACATAACGTTTGTTTGTAAATTCATGTTTTCTCTCATAATTGGTCGTGATTTTAAAACAACAAACAGAACGAGACATATTGTTGCGGGTAGCAAACAAACAGCCAAAGGAAACAGTGAATCAATCACGTTCTTGACCTCATACCTCGCACATGACCGTACATATAAAAGTATAAAAAACCATCAATTCGTCATTTTATTTTAGTATAATGGAAACTTTACCATTTCAAATCAATTGATCTTTTACAACAAATAATAAAAGCTTTCTAATATGGAAGTGATTGATATCCCCCGCGTGATCATTACTGATTTTTTTTTTCTCGGTCCTTTTGTTGATCGTTCTAGGCCAGAGGTGTTAAGGCTTCACGCCGTCTACAATAGATTATATTTTATCAATAATGATCAATAGGTGGCAACCGGAGATGATCCGCGGATCGTCCTCATAAATCGCCGACACACTGTCAACGAATCGTAACACATTTCATAACGGAACATAAAATCGAAAGTGGCTACGGCCACGGCTCCTTGGCGGCCGCCCTTTCATTTTCCGAGAAATTACCGATTAGCCTGGAACTCGAGGGGTCCCCGATGTTTTCAAAATACGGCGAAGGGGGGGCTGAGGGATTTTTACTTCGTTCCCCTTTTTTCCAGTGCGCCGTTTAACATTTGTCGCTTTCGAACATTAGGCGAGGAAAAGTCTTTGATTTTATTGTACGTCGAGGAGTTGAGATTTGCTGCTGCGATTCCCTCGATCAAAGGCGGGTGGATCATTTAAATCTCAACATGTCTATACGACTTATTTGATATAGTAGACAAAAAGAAACCCATTTTCCAGCACCCACGTGCTAGTTACAGATCTCAGCGAGAAGTTTGCGGAATAAGTTTTCAAAGTATTTTAAATCGTCAACTTGTTCCAGTTTATTGGAATGAATGCAATTTATTAGCGAGAATGCAATGGGTTCAAACTAGCCCCAAGAAATATGGAGCACTCTGGGAAATTGTATTTTCACATAGTTCTATGTATTCATAGGATTTTGTGGTTATGTTAATTTATTAGCGTGAAAGGAAATGGTTGCTTAATATCCCCGCCCCCAGAAATACCCTCGTACTCTGGGGGAGTCTATAGCCATATATCTATACTTGTATTAGATGTTGTGTTAATTAGTTAATTAGATATGTTAATTCATTAGAAAAAATGTAATTTATTAGCGTGAAACGAAGGGTACCTCACTGCGCCCCGATGGATATCAAGTTCTCCGGATAAGTGAATGTGACCTTACTTCTACATTTGCATTGGGTGTTGTGGTTATGTTAATTTATTAGCGTGAAAGGACGGGGTGCGAATTAACCCCGCCACGAGGAATACCTTTTATGTATTTGTATTTATCCATAGTTGTATATTTGTATTAGATACATTATGATAATTGATTAAATTCACTAGTTTTCGTGGTCCGCTTGACCAATTAATATCTTTCAATTAGTTAAGGTTTTTTAGCTGGGACAAAAAAAAAAAAAAAAAAAAAAAAAAAATCATCACGAGCCGGATTCGGACATCAACTTTCCATCCTAGCCTACCTTTCCAATTTTCCCACCTTTTTACCATTTTTAAACCTTTATTGAAACCTTAATCACTCTTAAACGACAAAGTCTACAAGAAAAGTTCCCGAAGTAAAATCTTCATAAAAAAAGTCGTATAATGTAATTTTATATTCAAAATGATACCTTGCCATTAAAAAAAGTTTTGGTTTTTTTACCTTTGGCTGACAAATTTTTTTGATTTTACATTCAGATCATAAAAAGTTACGTTAAGACTACTCCTATTTTTTTAAAATTGTTTCCAGTACACGTTATAAAGAAATTAAAGGGGGTAATTTTTAAATAATCACCCGATATTTTAATGTTTTCCTGGGTTTGTTTTGTATTCAAGTCGTACAAGGACGGAGTGGCAAATGGGCTAAACCGTGGGAATATAGGTGAAGATCGGCTCGACTCCCTTTCCTTTTTCGAATTGTTTTGAACAAAGCCTAACAAAACCTTTTCGGCGAAAGTACAAAACAAAAATCCCATTAAAGATACATTTACAAGACGTTTTGTAACAATTGTATTGGTTATAAATATTTCATTATTATCGTCAGTGTTCCCTTACTCACAAAAACAGCTAAAATTATGTCAACAGATCCTGAATCCAGCTACAGAGTCGGATGTGGTCGTCGAATACGATTGTTGTATTGTTTTATTTTCTCTTAAGAATCGAATGATGGCCGGATCGGCAGAAATCACGGGTTTTATCACGTCAACACTGTGGGAAACGTAACTTTCACCGCCAGGGTCACGACCCAAACCTTAACCCTGACATCGCTACAGTTTTCTTTTCTATTATTCCCTTCTGAAAGTGCCAACCAATTTGATATCTCTCATTTCAAAGATGATCAACCGTCATTATTATACACTGTGCACTATGTGATCAGGACACATGGCACGATGATTAGGACATACAACTTTACAATTCGCGCAGAATTTAATTTTTCGTTAAATTTTGTTGGATGGTAATGAAAAGAATAAATTTTTCGAATTAAACATAAGAAAAAATTTTTTTGTAATAAATTACGTCACTTTCTAAACTTAATGTGTAATGAAAATACTACAATCAAATTTCCTTGCTTTGTACAGGCAAAACAAATTTATAATGAATTTGTTATTAATGGAAATTTGTGTAACTTTTAGTAACAAAAATGTGTTTAACTTATACTACGTCGTTACAAAAGTCTTTGTGCATCATTTAATTGGTGCTATTAAAGTTTCCATTTTAATCCTTATTCGACTCTGATGTAAACAATACATTAGTCCAATTAACCAAATAATTCTTTCACTTAATTAATCTTTATGTATGGTTGAGATAAAAAAGGTCAGTGTCGTGACCGGGATTCGAACCCACGACCTTCGACTAGTCGTTTACTTTGACTAATACTTTATTTTAATCATTTACTAACTCTGCCTTTCATTATATTTTGAAAATCTTACCAAAAATGTCGGAAAGAAAAAAATATCATTCTGGGTCTACTGGCAAAAAGTACTAAAGTGCGAAGGCAGCAACCAAAGAAATTTGTGCAGTGGAAGGTGAAAATGTCTTGCATCGTAACCGTGGAGCGTTTTGGTTCAGGCGGTTCAATTCTGGGAACAACAGCCTTCAAGATCAGCCTAGATCTTGTCTCCTTTAGAAGTGAATGTTGCTGAATTACTCGAGTCAGTAATAAGGATCCATATATGATAACTCGAGGATTTTTGAGGTTTTCAAATGCAAAGGTAGGCCGCACATTTAAAAAAACATAATGTGCGAAATTAACGACCCAGATCGCATCCTCATGATTTGTCAGCCACCCAAGCTCAACAAGAGTTATCTGTAACATTTTTCTTCAAAACCCAAAAGATGATAGATCTCGAAAGCTATGACAAATTTGTACTTTTTAAAAATCCTATCCACCGAAAACAGTGCCGCACGTACAAGAGGTTGAAGCGTAGGTTTGCCAAGATCGATTTGTAAAAAGACGTTTAGCCTATCCTTCACGTTTAGCCAAACAGCACCATCTGACTACGGTCTTTTCCGGTCAAAGGCGCATTATTGAAAGGAACTTCGAAAACTACGAGAATGTCAAATTACGATATGAGTTTTTTCTCGTAAGCCAAGACCGATATCACCACCAAACTTAGCTTCTGGCCGAAAGATCAGTCAAAGTACTTGGCCTGTATGGTCTATATTTTTATGGACAATTTTCATGTTTACATTATACGCTGTATACTGAAAATTAGATAAACCTTAATTTTTGCACGCAGACGTTTATAACGATCTAATTTTGTATATATATATATATATATATATATATTTATATTATTTTTTAAGAAAAAAGTTGATAAAGAAATTGCCTCTTACGTCATAAGATTTTGGCGGGCGTTATTAAAAAAATTACCACAGCAATTTTATGTTAAAACAAATTTTCATTTTATAACTTCTGGGTCCTTCATCGGTGTATTTTAACCGAATTAGTCAAACCTCATTTTTAATGCCACCGCAAATCATACAGTTTCAGGTGCTGATTAGACAAATTTTAATTATACGTTATCACATACCGAAAATAAATATATGGCTTTTGCCTACTGTTCTGATCTGAGAAAAACATCTGACATGGACTGCAATGAAATCGCACGACTACTTCGGACACAAAGACCAAAAACAAATATATCCAAACATGTGTAGAGATTAGTGACCGTTAACGGATAATTATTCAAATATCGTGAGATGCGGTCTGATACCTACATCACACCAGACCGCATCTCACGATATTTGAATAATATATCCAAACATATCTGTTAGTCTGAGGGGCTTGTGGTCAATTTTATTTTCATATCCAATATCCGGTAACCAAAATTAATATATCTAGGCTATGTATTAATTATGGTTTTGGAGGATCTTATTCTTATAAAAAGTAAAAATCAACATTTGTAACTAAAATTAAATTTTGAATTCTATATCGAAAAAAATCATTGACGTCTAAATGACTATTTGGATTAACTCATGGAGACCTGCTATCGGGTGACCTTTGGAAACAACGACTGCAGTATAAACTTTTAATAATATAGATTTAGAACATGGGCATTTAAAGTACAGTAATATTTCCGAACTTTTTGAATAGTTGAGAAAATTACTTGACGAAAGCCCATTATGGAGGTATGTTGTATGTTACGAACATTATGATAATTAAAACGTTTTTAGCGGATTCTTTCATTGTCCTCCGACGGGACCCAGTAATGAATTCTCCTTTTGACGTGTCACCACATTCCATATTTATTCGTGTCATCCGTGTTTTCGGAGACACCGTTAATCGCATATGGATGTTTGTAGGCTATCTTTATCACTCTCACTGGATTTCATGGTGTTTCCCATATTGGGTATAGATAGGATGTATTAGGTACAGCTCATTTATTTTTAAAATTTGAAGTATTAGTTGCCCCGCTGTGCAAGAGAGGGAGGTTTGTAAATGTACCTTATAAACATAACTGTAGTTTGTTAATCCGTCAAACACACATCACCTAAACCATAACAAACCATGAACAATACAGTGTAAGCTGAGAAAAATAGACGCGCTCTCAGCTGCGCACATCAAAAAGAAACTACCGACGTCCTTTTACTGTACTATTTACCGACCGAACTGACTTGGACTGCTATCTCGGTGGCTGCAAGGTCAAGGCGTTGACACAGTACTCATTACCAAAAAGTAAAGTTACCAGGTTCGCATCCAGCGCATCCTGTAGTCGAATCCGATATTGTTAAAATATTTTTTTTAAATAGGGACATCCCGAGGGTTGATATGTTGCGAACCCTGGTAAAAAAGGATAAAAGCTGGCTTCAGTCTCGTCCAAACTCATACGTCACTAACCGTCTAACCATATTTTGCAAAATGACCCGAATGAAACATTTAGGAACAATTGATTTATTCCATCCTTTCCCGTCCCCTGACAAGATCTCTTTATCCCTTAATGCTCACATTGAGTGCCAAGGTTTGCCGATTGTCATTACAATATGTGTCCTCTGAATTATAGTATTCTCGGATTTTTCTTGAGATTTGCGTGGTGATAAACTTGTATTGGTTGTTTCAGATCTGGTTTGACTGCCGGGGCGGCTTAGGTATGCCAGACATGCTCGGCAGTTGCATTCTGTTCAGTGTGTTCAAAGATAACATAAGAAGATAGCCGGGTCATGTAGACCAAAAACAGCCGTACTACATAATTTTTAAAGTGGTATATATTGTTAGATTTATAGTTTTGGACTAGAGGTTCTCCGCTCTTTTTCATATCAATTAATCATTAGGAGAGAAAGGTGTACTCAAAGTAAGTCGTACCTAAAGTAAGTACATAAATGGTAGAAAAAGAGAAAATAACTTCGTTTGAACTTGTATTTAACATGGGGTGTGGGATCACTTTAATTGTGAATGTTGAATGAAGACTTTAATTTGACGTTGGCAGGCTGATGATGAAAATAATGGAGTTAAATAGACCTCTCAAAACTCAAAACAAAAACTGAATTGGCTGCCTATTAGGAACGAAAAATAGACCCCAAATTAAACTGGACTACCCACTATACAGACTTAATAAAAAAATTAAGTTCAGAGGCCTAGCTGCACAGATATCAAATGAAACACAAATAAAATGGTTGTTTTCATGCTTATATCTCTTACACCTTATTGTGTCCTTACTGTGCTACACAGGGAAAAGCAAGTTATTGCAAAAGTAAAATATAGAGGAGAATGTAGGCGAGCTTTTATTGATTTAAAAATTTTAACTCTCCCCTGTATCTATATTCTAAAGTGTATCACGTATGTTATAAATAACCTTTACAATTTTAGATATGTAACTACCTCACATAACCATGAAACTAGATCTCAAAAAAACTTCACCCCAGTAACAGACTGAAAGTCGCACAAAATCGTACAAAATATTGGATGGTGAAATATTACAATGCGTTACCTGACAAATTAACACACTTAGACAAAAACAAACCAAGAAAAGTAATTTATCAAAATCTAGTTAAACATGCCTTCTATTGTGTAGACGAAGTTTTAGAAAAGTTAGAATATTTATTTTAGAAAATAAATTGCTTTATGCTATATTGATTGATAAAGCATTTATTTACCGCTGTATATAATTTTATAACCGTTATAATTTTATACGAATAATACATATTTTCGACAATTGTAATACTTAATTTCATGGTTGCTACAAATAATCTCTCTCTCTCTCTCTCTCTTTCTCTCTCGGATACTAAAAAGTTTTCTTTCTTAGAGCCGCCAGTTTTTCGTTCCACCAGCAGATTCTTTCTTATTGGTAGAGGTGGTTTGGTGTGCAGGCTTCATCATGAGTTTATTATATCTTCTTGTACTTGTGTAGAAGTTTGCTCAATATCGTGGGTGCTTTTAATGTTAGCCATTGTTAATAGTGTATTTTCCGATAAACAGGTTAGTCTTACGTTTTATTTTCGTCCATCTATTATTATGGCTATTAAACGTTTAACCTTTCGATTCCCACTTTACATCATGAACATCATGAAAAGGATCAGATTTGATAGATCTTTCACGATAGACGGGAAAATATTTATATATATATATACAAATTAAATAAGGGAAAAACAAATCAGCCGAGGTTTTTCAGCCACGACCTTCAACAACAATGCGTTTCTATGAGCGTCTAGGGGGCAACCGTTAGCAGAAAATACCCATAATCATACCGAAACACGACCCATTGACCCTATTCTATGATGCTCTCACAAAAATAATAACGCATCACCAGCCAGCTCGGTAGAACTAATGAGTCAAATAAGTGAAAACTCTAATTACAAAAGATCCTTCTCCGCGATAATGAACGAGTAATCCTGGAAAATCCGGGTTTCCTGGCCTAGGGAAAATTGAATTAGGATGTGATCACTGTACTTAATTCCAAGATAATTTTTTGTTTCCTTATTCATTTTTAAAATAATTTTCGTCCTAGAAATGAAAATTTATGTCTAACCTTACGATGTAATAGTGAGAATTTAAAAAAGGAGCCATCGTAATCCTCTTCACTTTTCATTAATTATGCAATAAACTAATTGTGCTGGGTAAAAATCCATAAAGAACGGTGTGCTCTACACTCAGATTGTGTCATCATGTTTTATAATTAGCGATACGTGTATTTATTAGCGAGAATGTTGGAGGAATGTGGTTGAATGATACCAATCGTCTCGACGAAATATCCAACTACCTCGATGGCCTGTTCCTACGTTTTGGTATGTTGTATGTCCATTGGAGAAATTTGACTACGCGACGGGTATCTATCAGTGTGAAAGATTGACGAATAACTGTATTTATCTGCGAGAATGATGATGGATGTATGGGTTGCATGGTTTAGGCTATAGATTTTCCTGTAGATGATGATAGGCCACCGTCGGAATATAGAGCACCTTCATGAATATGTTTTAGTTTCGTTTTTATGAATGATACAATTGATGCCAAAATTAATGTGATAGTTTATGAAAGGTCTGATTATTTTTGTGTGAAATAATGTATAATAATATGTGATAATGTATGTATATACATTACCACCCGATATAAACCAAGTCTGGTCACATTTACTACCCCAGAGTAATCGGTATTCGTACAGTTAAACAATTAAAAATAAACGTAGACATAATTGACCCCCAAGACAAGAAATATGTTTGTAACATGACATGTCAATATGGAGCAACATAAATCGGACAGATTGTAAGGATCGATCCAAAGAACATCTCAGGTCCTTGAGAGACAACGACGGGAAATCCAATTGCGCCACACACTTTATACATCACAATCACGAACCAAATACAATACAAGAATGACTTAGATGCGCAACCCACGAAGGACAAAAACTGAACGTACTAAAGAACACTTAAAAAGGAAACATTTATAAATGCACAAACCAACTTTTGTTGACAGACGATTTTCACACTACATAGAAACCAATAAAACAAAGTAAAAGAAAATTATGATCGATAACGGAAATAACGGAAATCATGACAACCGCGGACACAATGGCATATAATATTCAGGCAAAGTGACTCAGTTCTTCACTGAAGGAGGCGCAATACCAATCGGGTTTGAGTATTCAAGAAATCCTCCATAAAGGGAAAGTAAAAATGAGAGAGAGAGAGAGAGAGAGAGAGAGAGAGAGAGAGAGAGAGAGAGAGAGAGAAAGAGAGAGACAATCCAAGAAAGAGTTAAGAAAAAAAGAAGAAGAACAAAAATATAGATAAAAATAGATGGCAGATAGATAGATAGATAGGTAAGCAGGTGTAGAAAGAATGAGAGAGAGAGAGAGAAAGAAAGAAAGAGAGAGACAATCCAAGAAAGAGTTAAGAAAAAAAGAAGAAGAACAAAAATATAGATAAAAATAGATGGCAGATAGATAGATAGGTAAGCAGGTGTAGAAAGAATGAGAGAGAGAGAGAGAGAGAGAGAGAGAGAGAGAGAGAGAGAGAGAG
>CM077106.1:7146834-7167693 GCA_039619505.1 Cimex hemipterus | reverse complement strand
TATATATATATATATATATATATATATTGCATTGTACAGATTCACTTTTCTGTATCCAAAACGTATTTGTTAAATGTAAACAATGTTTGTAAATCCCAGGCCCTGAAGATGATCTCAATAAAGATCGAAACATTGGCACGATAAAGAACATGTTTTTCTGAAACCTACATCACACCAGACAGCATCTCCCGATTTCTAAATAATTATTGATTAGCGGCCACTAATCACCTCACATTTCTACACGAGAAGAAGTAAATTGCTATTAAAGTTTTCAAACTCAATGTAATTTTTTAACAGCCTTTTCAAGTGTAATTTAACATTTCTATTAAGTTAGGATAATGTCTATTCCAATGTAGTTACAATGTCAGTGCGTTTTTTTATTATCCAGAGTGAATTTAACTACTGTTCTCTCTTTTTTTTGGGGGGGGGGGGGTTGTTTTTGGGAAAATCTCCTAGACACGTAAACTCGTCAAAAATGAATAGGGATATTGCCAATTTTGTAGTATTTACTTTCTCTACCATTTCAAAGAACTGCTTTTGCTTTCTCAAACTATAGCTAACTTAAATACATTGAGCAGGCAAAATAGTTTAAAATAGGATCTAGATAATTTCAATTTTTAATGACATTGTACTTACCGAAAACTTTTTAAATTAGTAGTTGAGATAAAAAGTCAGTATCACGAGCGGGATTCGAACCCACAACCTTAGGCTAGATTCGCCTGTACTGTCTCACTTGAACCGGAGGTCGTGGGTTCAAATCCCGTTCATGGCACTAACTTTTTTATCTCAACTAAAAACCTTAATTAATTGGTCAAGCGGATCACGAAAGCTGGTTACTTTTAAATAGGTCGACGATGGAGCCTGCCTCCCCGTTTACAACTTAACTTACTCCGCATGAAAATAATGCCGACCAATAATATCATTCAATCAATTAAGGTTTTTTTTAATTGAGATAAAAAAGTCAGTGTCACGAGCGGGATTGGAACCTTCGGCTAGATATGCCGCTGCTCTACTACTTGAGCTATCGTGACGTCGATATATTGAAAATCATGCTTAACCCAATCAATGTCGATATCTCTGTATTAAAGTGTCCACTAAGATTGTTTTTCACAATAATTATGACCCTATTATTCTTGTTGAAGAAACGCTTAGAATCATGAACTCATGAACATTCTGCGTATCTGTTTTTTAATTTAAATCAAAAAGGATACAATAAGATTAATTTCAACGAAAGCAATCAGTAGCTTCGTTGAGATTTCGAATATGTTCCCCTTCATCAGGACATTCAAACTACTATTAATAAATTACAAAGTTAACAAATGTCTAATTTTAAATTTATAATTTGAAAGCATAATGGAACTAGAAATTTAATTGTGAGATCATCAATCGATCAGTCACCCTTTCATTTTATATCGTAACATTATACGGGGAATAAATTGCAAATTTAATAACATTTTATAGGATGCTTGATAGTTACAATATTTGGATCATATTTAGTTTGTATTATTTTTAGGCATCACTACTGTTCGTCATTGTATTTTTTTAAAGCACTGTAATTATTCGTAATACATACTAATTATTGTTAAGATTAAAACTAGTTTTATAAGAAATTTATAAAATGCATTTTTATACCGTTTAACGGTTTAAGACTTAGGTTTTGGTTATTGCATTTATTTTTTAGAAAAATTTAAAAGTCAATGAGACATGTTTTGCTAGAAAAAAATCATTAAAAAAATAATTTCAATTATTTACCTCAATTAATTATAATTTTTACATAAGGTCTTGGTTGAGTTGAAAAAGTTAGTGTCACGAGTGAGATTCGAACCCAAGTCCTTTGGCATAATAGGCTGCTGTTGTTCACCTTAAGTGTTTAGAGCTGCGGCGTATTAAGGCAATGGTCGTGGGTTCGAATCTTGCTGGAGTCATTAATTTTTTTTTCATCTCAACCAAAGCCTTAGATAAAACCAATAATGAATTGAAATTTTAAATGTATAAAAAACTTATAACTTCATATAATTTTGACTAAACAGCTTGCACCACCCAGGTGACGTCTTGGTGTTAATTGGGCAAAACTCATTCTTGGTCAGTTTTGCAAAGACTGAACTTTGCGAACTTTGTTTTTCTATCTTGTTTTCTTCCAAATAGGTGTAATGTCACCAAATTAAAATGCTTGCTTCGGTTTGTACTTGTCCGCGATGATTGTTGAACTTTAAACGTGCCTGTTTAGAGATGATACATATATATCTTTAAGGCCTCATTGACAACCTAGATTGCCATCAACATATTCTGCTCTAACCACTTAGCTATCGTGAATGTTTAGAGCAGAGGCGTATTGAGCCAAGGTCGTGAGTTCGAATCTCGCTCGATACACTAACTTTTGTTCATCTCAACCAAAAACCTTAGATAAAAAAATAATTAATTGAAATAATTAATATGGTCAATTAGACCAATAAACATAAATGGATTAAAAATAATAATTCATTTATGCACACGCTTTGTAAAGGAATTATTTTAAATATGAAATTATGATTAGAAAATAAACTGGGATCCAATAAAAAAAAAACAATGTGATGCATTAACATTTGTTTTCTATTTGAATAAATTAACCAGCGCTGTAATTTTAAATAAATAAATACATAAATTATGCGTCTTTGGGTCGTACCTATGGGTCAAGTCCGTTTCCAGTCGTCGTTTTGAGCAATAAATTACATAAATAGAATGTACAATAAATATCTTTGGTCTGCGCTGTCAGTAGCGTCTGGCCTATTCGCCCGTTTTAGGCGCGTATGCCCTGTAAGCCATGCGATGAGAGGGCTGGGCGTCGAAAGAGCGGCCGTAGCCTCCGTGTTCGTAGCCGCCTCCTTCATGGCTGGACGAGTATTCGTGGGAATGGGAGACGATAGGTTGTTTGACGATTTCGTATGTGGTCTTTTCTCCTCCGGACGAGAAGAGTTTCTTGAGGGCAATGATACCGGCGAGGACGAGGGCCAATTTAGAAACCATGAGGGCCTTGGCTGCGAGCAAAGCGAGACCTTTCATCGCCAGGGCGAGCATGGATCCCTTGAGCATCAAACCGAGGAGGAGAGCGGGGAGCATCTTCTTCTTCTTTCCACGACCTAAAAGACACAAAAATATATAAACACTAATTTAATACAATATTACAAAACTATTATTAAAACATCAGGGATCCAATTGATCACTTTTAATCCTCATGTGATCATTGGTTATTTGATTTGAAATAAATCTTGATCCTTCATTAATTGGAATCCATGCTGATCCCACTCTATAAAGTAAATAGCAACTTTGGTCCGTAAGAATTATCATTTTAAATTTATTTAATGTTTTCCCTCCCTTAGCACGGTAAAATCATTGAATAAAATCTGTTCTTGTATTATTTTCTCATGTAGGGTTAAATTTTTAATGGATTATTTCCTCTTGCGGTCTTTATGAGACTGAAATGAGACATTACCGATCGATGCGGTCTGCCTACCATCACAGTAGAAATAGTTGATGGTAGCGAGAAGGTGAAACGCGCCTGATGGACGAAGACAGCAGGATAGCCAGACCAAAATGATTGGAAACGACTAACTACATATTCATTACTACGGCTTATAGTTCCGATTTAAAAACAAACCATTGCTCTTACGCTATGAGCAAACAGGCAAAAATGTTAAAATTTTAAACACTCGATCAGCAGACAATACAAATTTTGTACATTGTACACTATGCTTTCACTAAATCAATAAAAAAGAACTGTCCAATCGTTTTGGAAACAGTTACACTACATAGATTATTGCAGAATGTTATGTAAAAATAGCAGTTCTCACCTTCACCGTCTTCGCTCTCGTAGACAGCATCCTTGATGAAGTTGGGCAGTTTGAACTGGACGGAATGGGTGTCCAAAAAGGAAGTGACTCTGCCCCAGAGTAGGTCATCGACTTTGCTGCTCCTAGCTTCCAAATCGACGGGCAGGGGTTCAAGGGGTGTTTTCAGGGACCTTTCCGACTCGGGCCTCTTTACAAGGGTAATTCCTATAAAAAAAACCGAAATTGGTTCAATTGAAATATGTACAAATTCGTAGCGGCACACTTACCATCGACCAAGGGGATTGCGGGGGAAGAGATGGCGCGGTCTACCAACTTGACCGCCCTGGCTTTCAGGCAAGTGACGGGTTCTTCGGATTCTTCGCATTGCCTGTAGACGGAGTAAACTAGCCTGAGACCGGAGGATATACTTTCTTCAGCTGCTAAACTTGATCCGACGATGGCGACTACAAAGAATAACCTGGAAAAAATATCGAAACGTTAAAAAACAGTCGAACCTTTGTTTTAAATGAAAAGTTTTGCTTCTAATTTCCTTAATCCATTTGAGAAGTGATCAACAAACCCGCTACACATTTGAAAAGAAAAAAATTGGAAAAAGAAGAAGAAAATAAATGTTATTCTGGGGTTTGGATCACCTTGAATAAAAAAGTACAAAATTCGTCACAACTCGTGTAAAAATGAGTGCGTAAATAAAAATAAGTGAAATGTACTAAATGAAATAAAATAAACATTAACAGAAAATTTACCATCCCTAGTGTTAAATTGTAGGAAGAGGAGACTTGTTTTTCTCTTTTCCGAAAAAGCACAATTTTTATTAAAACCAGACGGTCAAAAAATATGCTGCACACCTGTTGTCCAACCAAGGCAAAATAATTGGCCAAAAGGATGTATTCAAAATATTATCCTATATAAATTATTTTCTGTTCATATTCAATGTAAATCATTTCAAGAAATATTTTTTGTATTTATTTTATGTTTTCAATGTTTCTTTATGTATACTTATCAACCTTCTTAATTATTTCTTGCAATTAATTATCCTTTCTATGTAAGGTTTTGGCGTAGATAAAAAAGTCAGTGTCACGAGCGGGATTCTTCACCCACGACCTTCGGCTTGATACAAGCTGTTGTAACTTCGATCTTCTTGAGCACCAACTCTCCATCTTAACCTACAACCGTTCGAATTTTCCTTCTTTTCGCCATTTTCAACTTCATAGTTATATTCAGCATTATTTTGGCAATGTGAAGAAGTTCAATGCAAGTAATGATTTTTAGGTTTACCGTAATGCTTAATTTCTCGTTTGCATGCTTCCCTGTGGCTGTTTACTTATATTTGTGCATTGTTGTTATGAATACTTTAAACTTTTATTTTTTGTGTAATTTCTGTCAAATTTTCAATAATTACTGTTTTCTTTCTTTATGTTTAAATTATTCGACTCTTACAATGCAAATTGTACATTAATGTTATCTCTTTGTGGTGTAGGAGGTTTGATCAGTGGAAAGTTTTTCTAGTCTTACGACAAATATATTTTTTGGAAGGAAAATAATTGACCTTGAAATGTTGCACGTTTGGTTAGTGATTACAGGTTTGAACCTGGAAGGTAGTCACCGCAAGCCTCTTGACGATCCTCAGCTGAACCGCAGAGTTTAAAACATAAGCCATAAAGAGAGTATATTTTCTTTAAATTATTACCCCCTTTTGACCTTCTTTGAAAGTGAAGTGTTACGGTCGCCTGGACACGGTATTTTCACTATAATGGAACAAAAATAAAACATGTTGACGCACTTTTTCCCCATCCGGGACCCGGCTCACAAGGCGAGAGCATTCATTATCCCCGAGGGTAAACGCCTGGTCATCGGATTACATTTAACGGGACGTAATGCGTGCGGCTCCGACAATCTAGGACAAATGCATTGGAAAATATGTTTATTAGGAGGAATCGGATGACGATCAAAGAAAAACCGAAGTGACCTCAATTGCTATGCAGGAGAATAATAATTTTCAAGACCAAAATTTGTCATGTCTCTTTGGACCGGAACTCATCAAAATTTAACACACCTCGGTCCAAAAAGTAAAGGGAAATAAACCAAAAGGCAGATAAGATAGACGAAGAAGTAGATGGACAAATGGGTAGGTAAATATGTACTAAATCAACACTTCTAGTCAGTACTAGATTAATACATTCATAGAAAGAGAAGCAGGTAAAAGAGAAAGAAGAAGTAGAAAAGGGAGAGATACACAGACCAATTGGTTTTCAGAAAATGATGAAGAACAACAACAAAGAGAGATATTTTGATTTATTGGTAGATAAATATAGGTAGATTGATGGACAGATAGATAGGAAGGTAGAGAGAAGTAGAACGAGATAGAGATAGATAGATAAATAGTTCGAGAGAGAGAGAGAAAAGAAAGAACAAAAATTGAAAGAAAGAGAAAGGAACAAACAAGTAATTGAAAGAGTGATGGGGAAAAAGAAATAGAATCAGGGATATATATACAGAGAAAGAGAAAGAAAAGAGAGAGAGAAAAAAACAAGAATGAGAAGGTAAAAAAGGGAGAGATAAACAACAGACCAATATTTTTCAGAAAATGATGAACAACCATAAGCTCGATAGATTGATTGATTGACACACAAATATTTGTCATTTGTCATGTTGAGATTGAAAACCTAACATTATTTGTCAGACGGATTAAAACTTACTGTAGACTATGTTTTTTTGTATTTTTTTTGGTAAAATTGGTGATAATTCTTAATCTCACAGTAGGTGATCAAGTGTCGATTAGTTTAACCAAATTTGGAATAGTTTGCCATTAAAAGAAATACTAAAAAATAGTATTATAGTTTTTATTTTGAACATAAGAATAAAAAAAGAACACGAGACATGTCATTACGTACAGAAATTCGCGGCAAATCTTCTGCAGATCATTTTCTTTCGGCGTGTTCGCTTGCTTGTCATCCTGTTGGCCTTTGATTACATTTACAACCCGTCATACTTTTTAATACGGGTGGAAACAACCGTTGAAATGTTTCGGAAAATTTCCAGCCTAGGTAGGTCGTAGCCACTTACTCGCACCGTTGTTCAAAAACCAATCGGCATTATTTTTGATTGGAAATTGAGCTTTCTATCAATAACGCTGTTTTTACGATTTGACCAAGAATTTTTGTTTTACTCTTATGGAAGACTTTAACGGAGATTGAACAGTTGAGGTTTTATACCCAAGAAAAATAGGTTAGTGGTTAAAACAAATACTGGAGTATAAAGACTCCATGATCATAAAAATACCATGGTACAATAATTAAAATGTTCAATAAATTCAATATAATTAATCTAAATGTGAATTTGAACCATTGCTCACACGACGAGATTCATAATAATGCCATCCGCAAACGTAAAATGGAATTACTGGAAGAAAACCGAAACAAAACCAGGATTCTGTTTGGTATGTCAGTACGTTGACGCCAAGAAGTATAACCAATGTGCAGATATTGTCATGAAGAAGAGGAGACAGAACACGTTTTACGTTTTTGTGAGGGTCTATACAGACGCTGGCAACTAGGGAAGGGAAAGCCTAAGATGTACACTGAAGAATGCTGGCAAGGGATGGAGATGAAATTACAAACCTGAAGCTGGCCAGTGGGTTATAAACATAGAGATCAGATATAAACAGATATATAATGGTCGTTGTGTTGATTTCCTCGTGTCAGCTTTTTTTTTAAATCACAATCCTTATGACTAAGTCAGCCATGGGCACACTATGATCATTTCCATATGAAAATTGAAAGATGCTTTTAATATTTAAAAATCTCCAAAAAGTTCAATGTTTGGGAAAAGTGATCAGATTATAAGGCGTAAAATAATACATTAAAGCTGAATTTGGCCTGGTTTGCATGTCTTGTGTTAGGAGTAGCAGCCAAAAGCCAAAGCTAAAAAATAAAATTCTCAGACTTGCAACAAATAAATGCATCCTTAGCAATAAACGTTTTTAAAAGATACTGACTGTCATAAATACTTAAGAACATGTGAAAAAGGACTTTTACAAAGCAACTGGTTACCGTAAAATCTCTTAATAAACCGTTTATTCTCTCGACACTAGCAACTTAATCCCGGATTAGAATAGGACGTTCTGGATAACATTTGGATTATTGTGATTTGTAAGTCAAGTCTGTGAAGGTAAATGTTATGTTGATACTGAAACTGTTAAGCTTTGCCAATGGAGACCTACCTGGATGTATACTTACAAATAAAATATTAAACGACATTATTGCAAGGTTGGATTTTAAGAATTTATATCACCTCGAAGCATAAGATTTAAACATGAAATCAGTTTAAATAACGTTCTTTTAAGATAATCCAAATCAACTAGTAACTCAATTTAGGTGTAGATGTTTGGAAATAATAGCAAAATCCAAAGGTATGGTTCAACTCAGCAAAAACAAGGATTCTCATCTACGTAAAATTGTTTTCGTTGAAATTATTAAAAAGAGAAACCGTCTTATTAAAGGGCAATTATTATAGCAGACAAGAAAGCGAGCAGCTCCTGCTGCGTAGGGCAGGCACATGGGCCAGTTAGTCACGGGCGTGAAGATGAGGGCCGCCACGGTCAAGGCGCCCGTCGGTATTAATTCACATTAAATCCTCCGGTAATGACCCCCCGTCATTTGGCGATTACTAGGCTAAGACGGCTGGAATTAATTCCAGAGACGGCTGGAATGAAGGTACATCTGCATCATCCGACCCAATTGGGAAGTATGACCCGAATAGGAGGATAATTTGTTGTTACCAGGCATAGAAGACTACGAAAGCGAGAAAATTGAGACTCAATCTCATTTTTTTCGTGCATTATTCTTTCGCAAAAGCTCAAAATTATACACCTAAGAAATAACAACTATATTACAACGGACGGAACCGTTAAACGTTAATCCATGATTAAACTGAAATCTTTTTTTATATGTGACATGTCCCGTAATTCCGTTTCCGATCGTTTAAATACACCAATAATACATGATATGCTGAAAATGGAGGTTGAAGGGCTCTTTGAGGATTTTTTAAGCTCAATAGAAGATTTTTCCTCCTACAGCAGAATCTTTCATCAAACAAAGATTTAAGCAAAATAAAGCAATTTATAAACTGGGTATATTTCAGTTCGGATAATTTTAATAATTAAGAACGAAACCGGGGTTATTCTTCCACCAACAAGGTCAACCAAAAGACTATTAAGAATCTGTTTAAAAAACATCTAACTTCACGATAGATGCGGTTAGATCACTGGAAAGTGAAGTTTTTCAGACAGAAGGTACACCAGAAAAAAAAAGTCTTGTATATAAACCCTGGTCCGCCTACCCCCCGATTATCAACATTGGGTTTTATTTCTTCCCAAACTTTTTTTTTATTAATATATTTTTATTAAGATTGGTATTCCCGATGATCAGAGAGGAATGGCGTGCTAGGCCGAGGAGGAGAAAACTGTTATTACTGTTTATTATACCCGGCCGGTGCACTCGGTCGGCCGTCTATAATTACCGGGCTAAGCAGGGCGAAAAATATCGGCCAATCCTGCAAATGTTAAAGGACTGTGAACATTTTTGAATATACATATTTTTTTTGTTTAATAAATAAATGCCGGCTTAATTAATCGTGGAGAGTTGAACGCACCCTTGCCTTTTCTATCCGGCCGTTCAAATCTCTTGAAGTTGATGAAAATCGTTTTGTTTAAAAACATGAAAATTAATATACTTCAGTTTAAGGTGTGTGGTAAAAATAAAAAATCAGAAACAATACCTCACAACAGAATAGTTAAGGCACTTCACACAGTCAAATATATGTATGAATTTTATGTTGTAGTTCAATGGACAAAGAAACTCCTTTAAGTGTTTATGAAATTATAAAATCTTTCTTCAAATCCGTGCAAAATACAACAGAACAAATTTGTTAAGCTATGAAGATTATTGGCGATATGTATTTTAATTTTATCTATTTAATGTTTACTGGACATTTTCTGTACGAAAACTTCAGGTATTTTAATATTGCCTCTAATTAATTTTAAGATGAATACATATGTAATTTGAATATTGCCACAAATGCAATAATTTTATTTATTCTTTATGAACTTAGCAGACAAAACTGTCTAGTATTTATTCAAAAAATTTTCTTTGTTTCAAATTTTCTAAACTGTAAGATTTTTTCTTGTAGAGTAGGAAGCTTGGTCATTTCCGAATATTTTCATCTGAATTTATGATAGATAAGAGGACAATAAAGGAAACAGCCTAGTTACATAAATTTCTAAACTTGTTTTTTTGACATAGAAAATGGATGATCAATGTTGCAAAGTTGAATAAAAAAATAAACCAAAACAGAGAAACGTAGGTCTGTAACTAATGATTAAATTAACCAACAAAAAGTATATTAATTCTGCATTTTCGTAGTTTTATTATCATTTAATTTTTCGGCTAATCCGTACAATGCAAACGCTGATTAAAAAAAAATTAAATATCTTTTTCTGGCGAATCTTTGGTAATAGTTCTGTTTAATACAGAATACTTTTAAAACACTACAACTCAAGTTAAAATAAAATTTGAAAACTGAAAAGTCTAAAAACGTTAATCTTTCCTGACATTCTTTCAAAAATATTTACTGGAAAAAGGACAATGAAAACTGTGGATAATGGGAAAATGTATCAGATAAGTATTGATTTTTTCTCTTATATCTCAAATATCATATAAGATGGGATATTTATTATTTTATGCGTGCCCCAAAATCCACAGCATGCGGGGTTGTAAAACGAAACAGAACCCAGACATCCAGGCTGCGCACAGTTTACAACAGTGGAAAGTGGAAAGATTTTTTTTTTAACGATTGGGCCTGTTCAACAATAAGAACGGTTAAATTTCAAATTCTACTGACGCGAGAGAAGGCGGATTCGGAGTGACACTTAATTAAACATCGCATCTTTATAAAATTAACGAAACATATTAAATGAAGTGAACGCTCTAACGTAGTCCTCTGTAGGGAAAATTAAAGCAAAGCGTACGGAAAATAATTTACCATAATAAAACAATCCTGACAAAAAAGTAGACAAATACGAAATTTTTCTGTCCTATGGAGAAGAATTTAATTAAACGTATCCTCACAAAAGTAACCAAAGGATAGTTTTTTATTATTATCGGTACACTGACAGAAAACAAAGGACTTCAAAGCAAAAAATATCGAACATTTGCAAGAATAGATAACGAACACTATGAATCATGGCGAATATGTCTTGAAAAAGCAAATTCGGTTGTTACTGTCAAGCTATTTTCACGTCATCATCATTGCAAAAAAAGCATTGTGACGTTACAAACCTTGCAAGTTTTTGGGCTGAATCAATCTTCAAGGAAATTTGAAATTGTCTGTGCAAATCGAGTCAATTTATTTTAATCTGATGATGCCCTTAAATCGTGGTAGTAACAACTGAATTTGTTTTTTCATCAAGATCATAACGTGTTTCAGTGTATTCGTGAGTAGAAAAATGGTCGATACATCTAGCACATAAAAATAGAAGAAAGAACAGAAACTACAACTTTTAAACACTAGAAAACATAATAAAAATAAATAAGAAAATTATATCGCGAAAATCTAGAGCATTGTCGATAGGTGGCCATTGTAGGATCTGACTCATATAGGTCAGGCATATGAGAAAAGTAGAATACTACTCCTTGGGTCTGTATTGGGAGTGTGGAGGAATGCCATGAAAAGTCATTTGGGACTCCTGTTCCTATTTTTGGAGGAAACAGGGTTGTTTTATTGCATACAGTAATGATAGTTTTGTGACCCTGTGATGTCTTGAGAATGAATGTATTTATTAGCGTGAATATGTAGTGTGATAGTGCCGACGGCCAAGGAATGATTACGCCATCGGGTTGTATGATAGATGTGATGGTGTGGCGGAGGAATATCGAATCACCACCCTAATTGAGCGAATAGTATGTGAATAGAAAGAATGTATTTAATAATGAATGAGAATGTGAATGGATTTAGATCTAGAAAATGTGTTGGGTGCTGAAGTGACCTGGCCGTTGACCACAGCCGGAGCTCATCCTGGGCGTATAAAGAAGTTTGACCCCTGTGATTGATGGTGATTCTCGAGATCTGCCGGCAATTTATTGTAAATCGCAAAATCGAATTGCCGGTGGAAAGCGAGAAGCGAAGGCTTAATTCTGTTCACGTGTGTTACATGTTCATACATGTGCAGATTTGAGCATACATAAATCCAAATCGAAATAAAGATAAGTGCGAAAAGAAATTTTTTTAAAAAACTGATTATAAAAAGTTTCATGAAATGAAAATTAGAGTGATATTTAGTTTCTATGACATGTGTTTATATTAAAAGATTATTGTAAATATATATATTTTTTAAACTTAACGAAGTAGTTTTCACTACATATTGATCAAGTATCCATAAGCTCTGAATGCTTCCATTTTCGTTACTTGGGAGTTTTTAAAGTTCAATTAAAATCAATCCACAATGTGTTTTTCGGTTTGTAAAATAGTAAGGTTTTGTCTTAAACAAAAAATTATGAATTCAAATCACTGTTTGCAAGTCGCATCGAAGCCGGGGCACTTTTCGCAATTTTTCTACTTGTGAATTGAAAAAAAAAGTCCGTAAACACTAGTTATCCCTTTTAACCCTCCCTTTTCCATAGGGGAAACACTTTTCACTATTTTTCCACTTTACCTGAGTGAGACCATTGTTGGGCTGGTGTTGACGACGGATGGACGGCGGACTTGTGACGACCGTGAAGAGCCTGCCGACGGTTTTATACCCCGGGCCTTAAGACCGTGGAGGGGGCGGCTCTCGGCCCATTTCCCCGTCCTGTAGAAAGTGCCATCCCCCGTTTGGCACGCATGGAAACCCCTTCGGATTTTACTTTTTTCTCCTTCGACCGAGAAATGGGAGGAAAATCTGATGGATTAATTACCACTTTCTGGGAATGAAATGGGAAAATTATCAATGCCAAAATCGTTCTTCATTTTGTATGCATATTGGAGAAAGAAACAAAATGAAAATTATTATTTTAATAAAAAATCAGTTTTAATAAAGCCATGGCGTGCAATCGCGCTTTCCAATTTTTAGAAAGATAATTTTACATTAAAACAGGATTAGGCCACCTCTGATGGAGACGATTTACAAGTGATCTCTTAGCCATTGATGCTTCAACCTCCCTGAGCCGAAGGGAGTAACTAATTCCAGCGTTAAAGCGGGACTACTCCAGTATCCATCAACCGGGTATCTAAAAAAAAATCAATTTTATATAAATAATCCAACAGTAAAATTGGTTTTTCTGCGAACTTTCGAAGAATAATTCCCGTCATCAAAATTTTATCAGAAAAAGCTGATTTCATAATTTCTGATAAAAAAACTGATGCCTTTTTCACACTAAAGTCAAATATTAAAGATGCAGTTTTTGCGTCTGAAATCGTAGCGACTGAACACTGCCCCAGAGAAATAAAAAGGCTAGGAATACATTCCTGGAAGGTAGGCTCTTCTCTGGTAGTCAGGCAGCACTAAAGGCGGCAGCCTTATGCGAGGTGAAGGCAAATACTGCATGGAGGCCTGGACGAAAGTCAGTAACACTAATGGCCAGACCCTGGAATGGGTCTCTCAGCGCTCAGGACAGAGGCAACGAAAACTTGTTATGTTGGCCAAAGAGGGAGTCAACATGAACTCACGGGTCCTGAACCCTACGGTAGCCGCAAAAGAGGATACATCATGAAATGAATCCTTAATTAGCTCAAAATCTGGCGGAGCTGTAACATAGGTATGAGGCATGCGAAGAGATTCATAGAACGGTTATCAGCAAAACTTACAAAAGAATTACTGGAAGGAGAGCGCAACCAAATCACGATTCTGGTTGGACTCCTGACTGGACATTGTCTCTTAAGAAATCACACGCTCTTGATAGAAGGACAGACAGAAGAAATCCAGTGTAGATACTGACTGGAAAAGGAGGAACCCGCAGAACGCATTCTACATTTGTGTGAAGGTCTATGCAGGATCAAGTTCTACCAGTTAGGACGAGAAAATCCGCAACCAAGATTCTACACTAAGGAGCCACTGGCAAAGCTATGGAGACTGATTAACAACCTGAAGCTGGAAAGTGAGTTATACACAAGAGGGGAGCACAATAGACCGATTCTGGTCGAGGTGCAGAAAGCCTTGTGGCAGCCTCTCTTATCCCTATTCCTTCCATGTGATACTCATGGCCCCAAGTGACATGAACTATATGTTTGACTTCAAGCAAAATTTCCCAAAAATCTAAGTGCCAAAAAAAGAATGGTAAAGTGGGAAAACTTGAGACTGCTGGAGCAATGATGAATCTAGATCGCATGAAGGGGCAGGAGTTTTCAGTCCTGAAACAAACTGCTCGGAAGCTGGAAAAATACATCAGTTTATTCCATTCTGAAGTACTCGCAAATAAGAGATTTACTCAGTTCAATTTGAACAGAGACAAGAATTTAGCTATCATTTCATATAATATAGCAATCACCACAGCACTAGTTCAAAATTATTAACTGAACATTATCATCATTAACTGTTGGTGCTCAATCGCAACAAAACAGTTAGTTATGCAAAACAAACACAACTTCTGCTTTGTCCCATGGCACAGTAGGCTTTTGTTATTGTATGCTGATTTTCCAAACGTATTAACTGCGTCGTCAGTACATAGAAGGGCTTTTGAAAGTTTGAAGCTGCATTGAGGTGCGGCGTTTGTGGCCGCAATGGTCGAGATTCACTCTAAAGTAAAATTCTCAGCTGCTTGGAATTCGAAAATAACATATTTGATGTTGATGAAATGAGACTTCTAAGTGGGCGTTCATGTTTCCCATGCATTGCAGCCTTCTGGCTTATGGCTCCTTAGACATTTACTTTCCCTTGGTTTTCCTTGCATCCCAGATTGTGTCTCCTTTCCGTGGTTTCTTCGCATTGGAAGGTGATACGAGTTGTTTTATTGAAAGGTTTCTGTGCCTAGCGCCTCTAGACACTTCACCGTTTGTCTTTTTTGGTTCTGTATGGAGGATTCTTCCGGATCTTAAATTTTGTGTACAGTTAACAGAAAAATTGACAATCAAGGGAAACCATTGGTTAGTACCCAGTTGGCACCACACAATACATTCTTCAATACGTTAGTTCAATACTACTGCGAATACACATGGTGTTAACATGAATCTTTAATTTTTTAGTACAAGTTTCCAGTGTATGGGGCTCTTAGAGTTTAACTATTTCTCCTTTTCGTCTTTTTTTAGATCCATTCTGTACTTATTTTTTTATCCAGACATACGTTGAGAGCCTATATATGGTCTTGTAGATTGTCCCATGGCCACTGTCTCCTTTTTTGTTACCCAAAATTCCATTGTGTCCTGAAACCATCTATACTGTCAGGTTGTGTTTTCCCAGATTTTGGAGATTTAAGACGCATTCTCGGTCTAATTTCGATGTGATTCGTTTTACATGTTAATACTGCTTGGGTATGGGATACTACGAGGACTTTCGATCACCCTGATAAAAGTTCTCAAGGCACATGCATTGATGACATCTATTACTCAACGTATTTACAAATGAACTCGAAAACCGGCTCTCCGACGGTTGATGTGACCTACGCTGAACTCTAAAAAAAGCTGCTTTGAAGACTTTAATATTTAAATGTAACTGTAAATGTAAATTTAAATTAACCGATTGTAAAAATTCAGTGAAACATTTGTTTTTTAAAATATTACGCGAGATGGGCCGAGGATGACCTCAGCTGTTTGTCGGTCCTTCAATTTTCCACATTATACATAATACTAGATAATAATTTATATTAAATTTGTCAAGGTTTGGATCGCAAAAACCTTTGATTAGAATATATGCATCGTTTGCCGAATTCTTAATATGTCTATGTTACAAAATCTTAAAAATATTTAGTGCGATACATCGTAATTTGATGCAGAATGAAAGATTTTCACAACATCTGTTTCATTTAAAATGAGACTTTTTCCTGTTTAAAACGGTAATCGAAGAAAATAATGATTATACAAAAACCACTTCTTCTACCCGCGAATCATTAACTTCTAATTAATTATGCTCAATACTAAACCAACTGTCTTCAATTTCAGCCGCAATTAATCGTTACTCAAGCAAGAAAAGTGGAACAGATTAAAATAAGTAAAAAAATACGATAAAACAATAGAATGTAGAAGTAGTTTCCTGAGAGAAAATTACTTGAAAAGAGCAGCAATATTGTACGTTTCCTATTTATTTCTCACAAGCTTGTCATTAAAACAAAATAAAAATAAGTTTTGCTCTGTATTATTGTTTATTAGTTAAAAATATATTCCGTAGTGCTACGGTAAATAATGAAAATAGCACACAACCTTTAAAGACAGATTATATTATATTTTTATATATTGTTATCCAAGATTAACTAAAAATTACGTACAATGTAGTTTTAATTGCCATTACTGATAAACAAATAAGAAAACAGATCATGTTTCCCAATATTTTGGATTTGGGTATATTTGAATGTACGCTCATATCTGAACATGAACTTTGTATATTTACATATAAACATGTATAGAGTAGAGCTTATCACGTCTCGTCGTCCACCGGTAATTCCAGCTTCTGCAACTTACAATAAACTGCCGGCAGGACTCGCCAATCCCGGGTTAGGGTGTTGGCAGTCGTGGTCGGACGACGGAGTTTATCCGACCAGCTACCGAGGTCGGGCTGGGTGCTGTCAACAGTTAGGTCAATCGGTACTCAATGATGAGGTTCTTAGATCCAAGCCTATTCACATTCTTAAATATATTCACTCCTATTTTTATACCGTTCATTCTGCTGGGTTGGGCATTCCTCTCACACCTATCACTCAGCCAACCTAGTTGGAGCGATGGGTACTCAACATTTCGCCGTCGGCCCTCTCACACTAATTTTTCACGCTAATAAATACATTCACTTTAAACACACACTAGGTACGTAAAACTATTGTCATTGTATACAATGAAATAACCCTGTTTCTTACATAAATCGGTATAGGGTACTCGCTGCCTTGCTCACGCACGGTTCTCATATCCGGTGGCATTTCCACACGCTCTCTATATAGAGCTAAGGAGTTGTGCCCGTCAATTACGAGGGACACATTGAGCAAGTGTTCTCTACATGCCGGACGAGACAGATCCTCCGAGGTCGACCTATCGAAGTGCTCTTGGTTTTTCCATTATTCCCCTAGGTTGTTTAAGTTAAAGCTTGTGCTATTTATTCTTATTTTTATGTGTTAGATGTATCGACCACTAACGAATATTGTAGGTCATGGTATGGTCTTGATGAAAAATCAAATCGAGTTGTTGCCAATATTTCCACCTACACATAAAGGAATGTTCGTAGTACAAAGATATTACGCTGGGTGGACGACTATGACCCGAGGAGTTAAATACCTGAATAGACTCGTACCTCATCCCTAAAATGTTTGGGACTTCGTCGGCTCACGTGTCCTGCATAAATCCCTTGGACTTGTTCAAAGACCTCAAGATTTTGGACCATTTTTTGGTGAGTGATTTGGTGACGTCCGCTCCTTTAAAGAATTCATATCAAGACCTGGCATATCTATCACACTCGCGAGTGTCTTGCCATCTCTTCTTTTATTTCGCAAAAACGGCAAAAGGGATTTGGTAGAATACCCATTACGGTGTCTTCTCAGTGGACAGTGGCCCTTCAGGATATCTGTCAGCCTCCTAATTTCCTTCCTTGAGATAGAGAGCCATTTCGATTCTGGTGGTTTGATCATCTTAACAAACTCTTTCGATGGTCTATATCCAGAGGCTTCCAATCATTAACTACTCTCTTTCGCTGTGCTCATAGAGTGGGTTTGTAGTAATGCCGGTTGTGGCACGGCAAACGCAGTATTAGAGCCTTCTTTTCCCAGGCTATCCGCCTCTTCATGGCCATGGTGTCCTTTATGTGCTGGTATCGAAATAAGTTGTTCTCAAACCTGGAATACATCCTATTGATAAAAGCTACAATTTCCTCCACCAGTTTAGAGGTTGACAAAATCGATTCAGTAACAACTGAATTTACTTTCCATCAAGACCATAACGTGATCCAGAGCATTCCCATTTATCCTTGCCACATTTATCGATATTTTTTTAAAGAAACGTGTAGTGTTTAGCACATTTTTAAAAGGTTTCCTCAGTACCAAATCCACTTATAAAACTTAAAATGTAAAAAATTGAGATAAGATAGCAATCAGCAAAACATTAGTGACTGAGGATGACATGTTTAGTCTTCACGACAATACCGTTTGACAGCGATCATGGAGAAAGCACTACACATTAAAAACTACTGAGGACAAACTACGAAACAATGTCATGATCATGTCTAGCCTTTTACTTTGAAGCTGACTTCGCAAAAGTTCCGTCAAATGCTTTTAAAAAAATCAGCTTAAAGATAATATTGCGATATTTATCCGTATTGTCTGCGAGTCGATGAACAGAGATTTGGTCATTAACGAAATTTAATTAATAATAATTAGTTTATTCGCATAATAAAGCGTACAAATAAATGAGAGATTCAAATTTTGCGTTGCTCTTGTTAGATCATCCACGATTTTCGGTTGACGCGGAGGCGCATTTTTTGTAACGTTTTGTCGTTATAATATTATTTTATTATATAAAAATATTTCGAATACAAAAAAACGTACAGAATATTTAAAAAAAAAATCGTACTAAACAAATTCATAAATGATCCAGGGTCTCTTTCCTTTCGCGTAAATTAAGCACAGCTTGTAAATAAAATATAAAGTTGAAAAAAATACACGTTACAAACGTATACGTTCTAAACGGAAAACTGTTACCCATATGCACTAAAAGTGCACATAATCTTAGTCCATAGCTATTCACCTGTGACCGAAGCTATGAACCCTAAAAGAAACTCAACGGTATGACAACTCAAGAGTGAAAGAAAGGACGAAAATATGTATAACCTTCTACAAGAAAATGGGTAATGCTGTATTCCTCCATTAATGATTTTGTTTGATTTTTTTAACCAGGCCAGTACTAGTTACCAAGCAGTTTTAAAAATTTTCTCTCAAATATGGTAAATAAATTAATTGCCTTTTTCAAACCCATCGTCTTTCTTTACTTTTCCGCTGTTTACAAAAGGTAATTTGATATTAAAGATAATTAGGTCATCCTTGATGAAAGACAGTCTTCGTTCTCCCCTGGCCTTCTTGTCGACGAAAAGGTAACTACAAATTATATTTGAGGAAATTTTTTGAGGTCTCTTGACCTCATCCTTCACGGAGAGTCGAAAGATCCTGGTTTAGGAAATGACAGAGCCAGGAGAATTGGATAGAAGAGAGAAAAGGCCATTGTTGATAATGCTATAGATCGAAATAAGTTTAGATTCAGCATAAGTTCATAATGTCCATATCTTATCATAAAATTTCACTTCATTTTTTTGTAATCTAGTTATTCTTAATTATAACGTTCTTCGTGCTCAATACGACCCATGATCAGGCCCTCATTTAGGCTACCTGTTGCCAAAGGTCATTGGTTCGAATTCCGTCTATACAGAAATTTTTCATTTGGAAAATATAATGTATTATTAATTTAATTTTTTCCTAGTTATCCGTATAGAAGTCCAAATTGTCTATATAGTTGTGTCCTTCAGACTAAAGCGTAGAGAGCAAACTTGCATGCTTTTTCATTTATTTTGACTTATTTTTATGCGACAAGTTTTCTGCCAGATATCAGGTAGATTCTGATCCTTTGAAATTGAGAGGGAAGGAGACCATTCAACTTCATTGGTTGTGTGAATGTTGTTGACTTGGTGCAGAGGGAAGATCGACGCTGAATAAATATAAGATCTTATACGTATACAAACAGTTGAATGGAGGATTAGGTTAGGACAATAAGATGGAGTTTGTATTACAGGTCAGATTGTCATAGTTTTCCAAAGGTTTGGCTAATGTGGTTGAAATTGCAATAAAACTCTCCACATGGCATGGGAAATGATGCCAACACTCACACCATGCTGCATAGTAGAGTGACCCCATAGGAAACCCAAAAGTCTTAGACAACATTTTAATTTCAACTTTTTGCAGGATAAGAACCAAAACAGAACGTCGAACGGTGTCAGGGTCCCACCCGGATCATCTCGGCCTAATAGGTTGCTAAAATTGCTCTTTTAAGAATCAGACTAACCATCTTGATGGAAGCATCAGAGCCGTCATTACGCGTATGGAAGTGGACGGTTAGGATTGATATAACGCGAATTGGTATAAATCGGACGCCTGTGCCACGCCTCGCGTTAGGCCAAGCAATGCCGCAAACAGTAAACGAGACGAAACAATAATCATATACCGGGAACGAAGAGTGCCCGAATCCCGGGACCTCCTTCCATCTGGAAGATTAAGGGCGGAAATCCTTGCCCGTTATAAATGGCCCAATGCCGAATCTTAAATTGGTGTTTATGTATAGTTAGCGGCAAAATAACAATCAAGAGAACCAACCGTTTTGTACGTAGTTATCATTTTACAATTACATTCTTGTTACTACTACGAATACACATGGTGTTAACATGAACTTTTAACTTTTTTCGCTGAAATTTACTGTATGCAGAGTTCTTATCAATTTCTCCTTTGTCTCTTGTGGATTTTGTGATAGAAGTTTCACTGTTGTTATAAGTATCTCAAGAATAGGACCTGGGTATGGTCTTGCAAATCCTCCTATAGCCAGGGTGCCTGTTTTTCGTTATCCATAATCCCTTTGTATCCTGGTACCCAAGATATCATCAGGTTGTCCCAGATTGTGGAGATTTTGTAAGCATCCATTGCTTGGCTATTCGATCTTGTGAGGATTTATATTTTAAATTTTTGATAGAGAAGTGGGAATGACATAGTGTAAAGAGAGGAAAACGTTTGAATGTCATAGTGAAGAGAAAAAAAAGAAAAGAGAGAAAGACAGACATAAAGAGAGAGAGAGAGAGAGAGAGAGAGAGAGAGAGAGAGAGAGAGAGAGAGAGAGA
>CM077106.1:7101182-7136834 GCA_039619505.1 Cimex hemipterus | reverse complement strand
AGAGAGAGAGAGAGAGAGAGAGAGAGAGAGAGAGAGAGAGAGAGAGAAGATAGATTGACAGACATATAGATAAATAAGGTGAGAGAGATGAGGGAGAGAAAGAGATCTTTTTAAAGAGCTAAACAACCATGGTAGTAGGAAAACCAAATTGATTAAAAATAAGCGGTCTACAGGATCATCTCACCCGAGACAAAGAAATGTCACAATTAAATATTACTCGATGAGATTTTTCGGTACCTTCTATGTTCAATCATTACTTACCTAGATATCATCTGGATTATAATCAATAAATGTCATGCAAATTCTTTCTATGTCAGTAATTAAGGTGATGACCTGGAAGTTTCAGACCTCCCTACAATTATTAGAAGTAGAACAAAAGAACTGCAAAGTATGATATTTTTAGTTTGTTCGTTTTCGGTCATTTTAGTTAGCTTATCATCATTTGTTTCGGTCTGACAGATGTAATGGTTTGACCTAGCACGATATAGCAACATATATTGTCTGCAATAACCTTTAGCTTAGTAGTTCCCGATGCGTTTAACCAATCAGACGCGTTTCTGTTTCGACGCAAATTCAATGTTAGGCCTGTTATATAGAGGAAGAAAAAAGAACGAGAGAGAGAGAGAGAGAGAGAGAGAGAGAGAGAGAGAGAGTGGTAGAAAGAGGGTAACAAAAAGAGGAGGGTAGAGAAGAGTGTGGGTAGTGAGGACGAAGGAGAAAAGAGAAAGATATCTCGGTACCTTCTGTGTTCAGTTATTAGTTATAACACTATCTGCATTAGAGTCAGTAGACGTCGTACCAATTCTTTCTACGCAAGTGAGTTATCCTTTCCGGTGATACCCTAGGAAGCTTAGGACCTCTCCTCGATGAATAAGGTAGACCAAAAGAACATAAGAAAGAAAAACAAGTATGATATTTTTAGTTTGTGCTTTTTGGATATTTTAGTTAGCTTTCTCTGTTTTGGTTCTCCAGGTTTCATGGTCATGTAATGGTCAGTTACTTTGACCTAGCACGATGCAAAATCTACTGCCTGCAGTAACATGTAGTTTAATGATTCCCGATCATTTTGCTCTGCCTATCCTCACTGTTTTAGTCAGTCGGTCTTCTTAGTTCTGGCTTTATTTCTTGTATCTTTGGAGTGTGTTGCACTCTCGAAAGCCTTCTTTTGTGCAAAAATATGTGAGGGTGGGAGATCATAGCCGTAGTGGCCACAAGCACGCGTCGTTCCTGTTAAGACACGCCAATCTTCGGAGATTTTGCACTTTGTTTTATGACTCCTTTGGTGCTTTTCGCCACATATTAAGATCGATATGTGATCAGAGGTCTGTGGTTTTTAGTATGTGACCATCAGGCCATCCCGAGGTTACTTCCGCAGTATTTGCTGCGTAATCTCTGGCCAATGCCAGAGGCCAAGTAGTGGTCCATGGTCTGCCAATAGTTCCATTTGAGCGTTACATCTAGGTATTTCCTTTCTTTAGAGAAAGCCAATGCTTTTCTTCTTATTTAGGGGCATTTTTAGTTATATGTTTTGTTAGGTTTGGTATCTAAACTCACTTCCACACACTAACTTTCTACATTGGAATGATATATTCTGTTGATTCGTAAAGTTGGCATCCCTATTTTTTTTTGCTATTTTCAAGGCAGTAATTAAGTGGGCAGTTGTCAGTCTAGAGGATTCTTATTTTCTCTTCGGCCCATGTTCATAGAGTGATCAACCTGTAGCATGGTCGATATTGATCGTATTGGTCTGCCTCTCACCACTGGTTTGTTTTTAAGAGTGGAGATAAGTACTGTACAACACACTCACCAAATTTTAACCCTTGTTTGAATACATAATTTTATTATGAGATTTCCCCTTGGGATCCCAGGGTGATGAGCCTACAGTTTTCTCGTTTTCGAAACGCATATGTCATAACAAAACGACGAAGATAGGCAGATAAATCTCTAGAATTTACCAAACTACAATTACAATCATATCATATACAGTTTTTCAAATTGTTCAGTTTATTTTTCAACGTCCGCGTTTGGTATTACTTGATGTTAATCCGAGTAGGATTCCAAAGGTTAGTTCTGACTAATTCAATTGTACGAATTTAGTGTGTTTTACATTGTAAGCTGAATATTCTTAAATAAACACGATCAATAAAAAGTTGGTCTGTTGGGTTCGTAGGGGAAAAAAAATATTAGTTTACAAAGTACGCCTCAGTGAACAGCGGGTTGGGCATTTTGTCCATCTCTGAACCGTGGTTTTGGAAAAAAAAAAGGTTGAGTATTCTGTCAAATAATTCAATAGAAAACGAAAGTTACGAATTCTTTTTGAAGTGGAATCGGGAAATGTAAGCGGTTTGTATTTTAGTAGAACATCTTCCAGTTTCTAAGATGCCAGTCGGCGTGGATGACTCTCCCCGGTTTAGACGGTCCATTCTGTTAGAAAGCTAGTTAAAGATCCTAGCAGGCATTTAGTGATATAGCAAATGTTTCTTTCGAGAATGGGATGTTAGAACGGCGATTCATACGAATTATAATGGAATAATGGTTGAAGAAAAGGCATCAGCTAGTTTTAACTTTCCCCTTTAATATGTCCTTCAACCAATCAAACAATTTTAATCTCGTTTGATCCTTCCTTTTTTTCTCCGGACACTGATGATTGTGGTCATCTTATCTTCCACTGCGACCCAATAGATCTTGGAATCTTCCAAGCTGCTTCTTCTGAGGGGAAAAAAGGCTGAACCACATCTGACAGAACAAAATAGTGTGATTAGAAAGACCAAATTTATCAAAACCAACCAAATCACATTACTTTGTATTTTGTTCATTACTTTTTATTAAATATTGTTATTAACATTAGAAATAAAAACAACGTTACAAAGAGCATTTAAATTCTGAACATCTTAATCGTCGGTGGCCGCAACGGTTTATGCAATTAAGGTTTCAGATCCGAATCCAGCAGCCCATTATTCAAATCAAACATACCTACAAACTTGCTTTTTTTCTTTAAAAAAAGAAGAAAAAAATTGGTACTCGAAGGTTCATATAGCCCGTAGTTGAAATCCCCTTGTAAAAATGAAAAATCTGAACATCAAATGTTATTGTCTATACATACTCACTGTAATGTGTATCTATCGTTTATTAGTTGTAACATTACATAAATGTTCTTCAAAATGATTTTTTTTTTTTTAAAGAGACAGTTTGATGCTGTATTAGATTAACATTTTCAACACGTTATAATTTTTTTTAAATTAAAAAAGTAAATTTTTAACTTAATTTATTTTGTTTACATGTTTGCTACAAAAATCTTTTAGTTCAGCTGCATCAACCAAAGAATTTGTGGCCACTCCTTTTATTTTTTTAAAAATATATATTTAGTACATAAAAGCTTACCTTACTTATTTGTATACTGTGCTGTATACAGGACCCCTTATTTTCCATTGCAACTGAAATACCCAGCAATTAAAATGATTCATAAGCCAAATAAACCTTCTGATCTTCTGGTTTCCATTGGCCCATTCATTTCCTATTTCCTCTTTTATCTTTATTATTGTATCTCCTCTGGAACAAAAACGGCATTTCTTTGGTTTTTTTTCTTGATTTAGAACTGGCCTAGGATCAAGCTGGCACTGGGGCTTGCTTCGGAAAGCTAAGAATATGCTCCCTCATGCGTTCATTCGCACACTGAGGTCTTATGTGTCGGACCGATTTTGCTGAGTGATTCCAGGAACTGAATTTTCACCTTATGTTTGTAATAGGGCAGGTGTTCCTCAGGGATATACTTTTTTCAATATACACTGCAGCATTCTTACACGTGTGAACTAATTTGATGAAGATGTTTTACCAGTTTTAGAAAGTTTTTTTACATTTTGGGTACGATTCTGAAGCGATCAGTATCTGAGATCTAGTAGAAATTGTTTTAAATAGATCATTATTCAAACTTGCAACCAACACCTATAGGTGAAAATCTAAAAACCGGTTATAACTCATACATTTTTTAAAAATATTTAGATGCTTGATCAGTTTTAAAAAGTTTTTTACATATTGGGTTCAATTTCTGGAATGATCAGTATCTGAGAAGATCCAGTAAAATAGCTGAATACATCAAAACTCAAACTTGCGACTCCACTTCCATTTGGTAGCTAAAAATAAAAAACTGGTTAAAACATATACTTTTTCAAATTTATGAAATATTCGAGATGTTTCATCAGTATTACAATTTTTTTTTTTTACATTTTGGGTTCAATTTCTGGAACGATCAGTATCTGAGATATAGCCAAATACACGAGTCGAATTCACCTTTGCTGAATTTGCGATGCTTCAAAAACATTCACCATCTGAATTGGAGCGATGGTTGACAAAATGGAAAAGTGAAATAAACCTTTCACAAAATGAAAAATGAAAATAAACCTAACTAAAAGATAAACTAAACATTTCAGGCAAAAATGGAGTCTTGGAACCGCTGCACAATACAGAAAAAACAAGAAACAAACCAATGTTATAACTAACTAAAAATCCAACTTGAATCACGATCAAAAGTTGAAAGCAAACATTTAATTGACGACAACGAAAATCTTCTCTGGGCGGTAGTGACTACATATCCAACACTTTCAGTAATTGCTGCAGGAGACTAACTCTGATCATCTATGAACAAAAATTTATAAGCATTTATTTTCAACCTACATATACCATTTTGAAACACCATCATATAATCCTTATTAATTGAGGCATAAATATGCTCATTGCAGCAATTAAATAAGATTGCTACCAACTAAAGTCCCATCAGGATCACCATTTTTAAAGGTAAGTGCATGTTTTAAGTTCAATTTAATTATATCTAATTAAAATTGATCAAATGCATTATTTGTGCATTAATAAGTTTGATTTGATTTATAGTTTCTAAATATGTATTTTACAATTTGCAAACCTTTTGCTATATTTTGTTTTGTATATGTATTCACTGTAATGTATATGTATACTTTAGTTAATAATTATCATTGTATAAACAAGCTGAACTTTTATAATTCTTTATATATTAATTTCAATTTATTATTTGTGACATGATTTAGCTGAATATTACAACAGAAAAAGCCCAAATTTAAACAATATAAAATAATTCAGTTGACAACACAAGATGGTCATGCAGGTTTAAAAGGTTTAATAATCATAAGAATTGCAATTAGTTTGAAATTTATTATTTCAATTAAATAGTCCTTATCGGCATCTACAATCTCTTCCCAATGTGTTACTTGCCCAGTTATGCCCTTATTGTAATAGGTTAGGCTCCAGGAGTTAAAAATCAATTTAGGTCATTTTCCAGCTCTTGGTGTTTATCTAACACTTGAGTGTGCAAATGTTCATTGATTGCTAAGAAAGACGAATTCGGATGGGGCCAGGTCTGGAGAGTAAGGAGGGTGAATTAGCACCTTCCAACCAAGCTTCATTATCACCTAATTCGATGTTCTAACCATATCAATTATTGCATTGTCCTTTTCTGTGCATGAGATCAGCTTGTATCTGAGCTAGGGCAAAATATTATTTATTTTTTACTTACAGATTATTGCTTAAACAGGACACATTCGCAATACAGAACAGTCATCTATATCAAATAAATGCATATCATAAATATAATACATCATCAAACATTTAAATTTACAACATTATTTAATGCTAATGAATTCATTTCCTGGAGGTCTCAAATTTTAAACCTGAAAATATCATGAGAAAAAACACCATTCATCATGAAAACATGGAGAAACCATAAAGTGTCAAATAGTGGTCAATATGAAAGAACTCAGTGTGCGTTAGGTTATGTTGTGGCACAATTAGTGGATCATCATTAATAATTCAAGAGAGAATATAGCTTTATTCAAAATTGTCTACAGGTATATAGCATGTATACCATTCGTCTATTTATGTGCCAATGAAACTTTTAAGTTTCTCAGTTTTACAATATGTAACTGTTTTGATAAACAAAGAAGGTTATGTACAAAATTCTTATACTGACTATGAATGGTTTTCCATCCTATGTTCTAAATATAATTCTTTAATTCCATGTTGTTTTTTCTTTTATATCTCTGATGTCAAAAACAAACTTCTTAATAACTATAAATATTTTTGAAATATTATTAACCCAAGCAAGAAATCCGTGGGTCTGCCAAACATGTTCTACTTGCAATACAGAAGCCATTGTTAATCTAAATGCTCAAAAAGTAAAATAGGGATATTTGTAATTTAATTTGTAATCTTATTCTATTAATTTTAATTTAATTAATTGATATATTTTTGTTGGTTGAATAAAACAAAATAGGAAATAATTTTAATTGCGAATTTACTTAAGAAAAGTAAACATGAAGGTTACTCATTTTGTAAACCAACTTTTCTCCATTTTAATCCAGTTGTGTTTCCTTTAACTGTAGAAAGACATCGTCTTGAACCTTGAACAACATTATTGTGCCATGAATCAATGAGATGGAGCAAGTGGATATCACAGCAGCAGTTGGCATTTGTCAGTGATCCTGATCCGAGAGACTGCAAGTGCCGATTGGAGGCCTGGTAGTGGATCTCAGCACATTATAAAGCCAAGGGAGGACAGAAAGTGTTTTTTTTTGTGTGTACATTTTTCTTTTTTTAAATAAAAATGTGTAATTGTAGTTTTGCACTTCTTTCAAAGGACAGGCCGCATAAAGTCTACAAGGTGGAGTAAAGATAGGAGTAAGCCATGATGTGCTGCACTTCCCTAATAATTTAACCTGAGGAAGAATAGTGGTACAGTAGTTTAAAAAAAAATTAAAATGTTAAAAATAAAAAGACTATAAAATGGTTTTATAGTAGCAAACAGAAAAACAAAATACAACTTTAATCTTAACAAGAACAACCAAAAATATTAAAAATAACTTTGTATAAATAATTTTTTTTTAAATGAAACTTGTACCTGCATGTAGAGAGCAACAAACAAATGACATTTGTTATGTTGATTAACATAATTAATGATTAATAAAATAATCGTTTACATATATTGATTCACCTACATACATAATAATTTTTTTTTTTTTTTTTTTTTTTTTTTTTTTTTTTTTTTTTTTTTTTTATTACCATCTGTATATGTTTATACGTTTTGTAATTTTGTGACTTATATACACAGCACAGTTCATTTTGTCTTGAGGGGAGGGTGCAGCCATCGCTGCTCTCCCAGATAATATATAATATAAAAGATATAATGCTTTGAAGGATGGATAAATTAGTCTATGACAACCTAACCTAGTGGTTATTGAGCAGACCCCTTGACCATTGTCATTTTAAAAGGTGGGTTGACCTGGTGGGAATTTTTAAGTAGCATGTTTTTATGACAGGTAGATTAGTATGTATATTTTTGAAATTCTGTGAAACAGGAAAGGATTTGGACAAAAAGAGTTTGGAGACCGGTGTTATAAGGTGTGTGATGTAATAGTTCCACAGTTCTATTCTGTATGTCCAGATGGGTCGGAGTACTGCCTTGTATATTAACAATTTGTTCGCCAGTGAAAGTTTTGTTTGTTTATCTAGTATACATATAAAAAGTTTATATTGTTTGTTAAGTTCCTGACTTTTCAGTTTAGCGTGGGGTTCCATGTCAGCCTTTTATTGAGAAACATGCCTACATACTTCACTATGCCTACAGTCGGTGTAGGTACAGTGGTTAAAGTAAAGTTCTGAAAATGTCGCATGGTGGAGGTAAATCTTGTGTGGATGCAATTATTTTGAATTATTTTTTAAATTTTTGTTTAGTTCCATTGTCTTGTTTAGCTCAGCCTGGATGTTGCTGGCAGCTAAGCCTGGTTTTTGATGCGAGGAAGGATAAGTGTGTTGCCTATGATTGTAGCAAGGGATGTGTTAGAAATTAGAAGGATATCGAAAGTGAATATTTGAAGGTAGTACTTAAGCTCGGACAAGAAATAAAGACCTTTTCTGGGTAAAACCTACCGGCCAGGTAGGGTCTTAAGATCAGGTTATATGTTAAACGAAGAAATTAACTTGGAAAGAAGCCTTGGGTGATAAACTCTTTTGCCATGCCTTGGCATCCTAACAAAAATGGTCCCTCCTAAATCCTGCCAGGTCAAGCACTGTCTCAAATAACAGAGGTCAAGGGCTTTAACAACTAGGTTAGATAACCGTTTAGGTAACACCAAGAAACGTACCTTTTTCAAGCTTCATGCTATTATAATTTTGAAAAATATGTATGGATGAAGTTGTCCTTCATTGGCACGATATAGAAAATGTTTTTCTGATACCTACATCACACCAGACCGCATCTCATGATATCTGATTAATTGTGGATGAAGGCTTGTGCCACCCCACTTACTCCTAAAAAGTAAGTAAGAAAGTTAATTTTTAAATTCATTACTTTCAGATGGAAAGAAAACTTTCTTTGGTCTATTTGGGTCACTCTAATGCTCTTTGTAAGTTGTTAATTAGTTCCATTTTTTTAATTTTAACAGTGTAGTGTAATAATCTTCACTCAAATCAGGAAAGCATCTTGTTTGGTTTGGCAACCATTCCTAAAGGTGGTCCCATTTCATAAACTTATTAGGTTATGTTTGAGTTCTGTTTATTTTTATGCTTGTCTTTTAGTTTTATTTAAAAGTTATAAGTTAACAATAAAGACACTTTATTATTATTAATAATCGCATACAATTATTACAATTATTGAATCAAACATCAAAACACTATTTCACCAGTAGTCATGAAACTTAAAATTTAGTGTTGAAAAAATAGAACCTCATCATTTTTCCACTGGACCCTTCAAATGGTATTTGGAAATGGGAAATAGCCAAATAACCACCTAACTTATCAATTTCACTTCATAGACTACTGAAGAAGCCGAAAGTGCCTGAAAGACCTGACTAAAATACAGCCTTATGGAAGAGTTATCGGTTCTCTTGAACAATGAAATTTTCTAAGGAGCGATGGACAAAAGGTATATTAAGATCGTTGGGTCGTTGGCTATCTGGAGAATTTTTGTCTGCAGTGACATATTCTTTTGGAGGTGCAGCATTTGCTTGAGGCCCAACGTTCAATTCCTAGGACCAGACATGTCGAAATAGAAAATTCTCATAAAGTTTGTCTATCGGCGAAGTTGCAATATAAAAAGCCGAAACGGCACCGGACGCGGAATTCGCCTAAAATGTGTTTACAATTTGTACTTCTACTTCCGTTCCTAACGGTTCCTTATTCTTATTTCCAGCCAAGGTGTGAACAGCTTTTTTGCCGAAACGTATGTGTCAGTTTTTAAGACGGTTTTGTCGACATCAGCGATGGGAACGAGGGATATTCCAGGACGAGACCGTATGCGAAAAGAACATTAGTGACGCAGGGGCGTTAATGAGTGACGGCTCATTAACTATAAAGTCACACCGGTGAATCTAGGCTGAATAGGTTCACGGCTGTCATCGTAAATGAGATTTTATCTTTTTAAATAAACGTTAAATTTTATATATAATAATGTATGCATCAAAATATCTCACCATATTCAACAAAAAACTTCCTGTAAACCTCTGTCCCAACCTCCTCAACGGTAAAGAAATAATTTCAGTTTTTTGGTGTTTTTTTATTTTTTCGACTTAGGTCCACTAAATTGCTTATATTCGTCATAAATATTGAGTGTAGAAAAATCTTTTTTGTGCCACCTAAAAGGACGTTAAATTTGCTATATGGCAACTTATTTACCTTGCAGAATTGATGAAAAAATTCTACACGGAAAATTCAGAAAAATCAAAAATGTTGGAATTTGTAAGTTAGTTGTTTGGATTGGTAACTACAAACTCCTGAAGCTTTGCAAATCACTTCAAAAATTTCCCATTAAATTAGCTTCCAGCGGTATGCCCATCTTTTTAGATTACGCTTCTGGAATGTGGAAAAAAGTTTGCATTTTTTAGTTAATTAATGTTTTTAGTTGAGATAAAAAGTAAGGGTCATGAGCGGAATTCGAACTCACGACCTTTGGCTTGATACGCCGCTGCTCTACCATTTGAGCTATCGTGACTTAGATCCACTCGGGCACTAACTTCCCATTTCAACCCCATCTTTTCAATTTTCCCTCATTTTTGCCAACTAAAAACCGTAATCAATTGAAAGATATTAACTGGTCAACCGGACCACGAAAAGTAGTGAATTTAATGAGTTAAAATGAAGTTTACATCACTAAAAGTTCTCCGTCGCCATTTCATTTTTCGTCGAGAATCAAATAGATTACACATTTGAAAAACGGCAAAAAGGAGGGAAAATTCGATACTCCTCGACGGCCACATCATTTCACGCTAATAAATACATTCATTCTGGACTAGCCAGTACATTTCGGATGTATACTAACGAACTGCCAATGACCCTTCACATCATACTACAAATATACGTACCTATACTAATTTGGTGGGCCTGAGAATACTCGATACTCTGCCACAGCCACACCCGTGCATACATCTGCACTCACGCAAATAAATACATTCATACAAATACCAAGCGTAGCTTTCATGTAATTTTGTGGTAGATAAGATTTCTTTTCAAATTTGTTGTACATTACAACTACCTAAAAGTAGGTAATAAATAACAGTGAGAACGGTAATTAAAACAAAACAAAATTAAAACCAAGAGTGGAGAAAACACCCATTGGTATTACTCCAATGTTACAATAATATTGTGTGTTCAATCGATTTGGGTGGCATTATCACTTTCACTGTTATCACCATCACTTCCTAGAAGATCTCGAGGCCATTGCCTCTTCAGTCGGCGAGGTGGGTTTGAGGGGATTCGTCGGGATGCGAGGTTTCTGATGTGTTGATTTACGTTAGTTGGGAGGTTTTTATGAAATTTACAGTAACGGAAACGTATTTCATCTTGTACGAACGGAATATGTAAATCTGTATGTGTAGTTTGGTTCGATACATAAAATGGAGCATCTAGTATTTTTCGTAGTATTATAGACTGGGCAGTTTGAATGCGGTGGATATTGGAATGTCTGGCTGAACCCCACACTTCCAGTCCGTAAGTCCAAATCGGTTTAATTGTGGTGTTGCAAAGCAGTCTTTTATTTTTGAGAGGTAAATTCGAGCGTTTTTCAAGAAGTCGTGCATGAATTCTAAATCTTGTCATAACCTCCTGCCGTTTCCGAGGTACAGCACCTTGTCCCGCAGTTGGGAGGGGAGTGTAGTTTAAGAAAACAGGGGGAGAGATCTTTTTACGAAGAGTGAAGGTAATGTGGGTGGATTTTTCCGTGTTAAATTTTATCCTTTTCTTTTTACACCAAGACTCTAGTAGTATGAGGTGTTGTTGGAGGTTTCGAGTGAACATGACAAGGTCGGAGTTGCTAGAGAGAATTGCCGTATCGTCTGCAAATGTGAATGTGGTAGTTTCGGGATGAGTTGGCATGTCAGCTGTGAAAACCTGGTACAGTGTAGGGGCCAGAACACTACCCTGACGAACACCAGCATGGATAGGAAAATATAAAGGGAGGGAATGGCCTTCTATGACTTGGAAGAATCGGTCAGTGAGGAAACTGTGTAGTACGAGATAGTAGGTGGATGGAAGGATGTCCTTGAGCATGAAGAGCAGGCCCGGGTGCCAAACTCGATCAAAAGCTTGGCTTACGTCAAGGAAGGCCCCGGAACAGTACTGTCCCATCTCAAGGGAGGATGAAATGATGTCTACCACGCGGTGACACTGTTGGACAATTGAGTGGCGGTTGCGAAAACCAAATTGATGGGCTGGGATTATGTTTTGAGAATTTAAAATCGGAAGAATTCTTTTAAGTAGGATAAGAAATGTCAAAGTTTTTGTACCGTGGACATTTCAAAATTTTGAGAAGATGCCTTGCAATACTTGCAACAGGAGCGGGTAATGATAAATTTGAAGAATTGAATAGGTGCCCTTCTTACCAGCCTCAAATATGTTATATTTGGAATTAAATTTTTGACGAGTAGCCTAATTTCATGTTTTTATTGTGAGATTCCCAGCTTGGTCTGCCGGATGAGAACCTTTTTCACTAATAGGACTAATATAAACTGGATAATGATTTGGCCGTTATGATGATGTCAAATCAAGTCTGATACAACTCAGCTACGATAGACTAAAATCTATAACGACGAAACATATGTCTTGAGATTATTACATTGATTAGTGGCTCAAACGATGATAACGATTATAAACTATACATTTTTAAAGTAAATAAGGTTTTTAGTTGAGATAAAAAAGCCAGTGTCACGAGGGAGATTCGAACCCACGATCTTCAGCTAGATACGCCGCCGCTCTACAACCCGAGCTTTGACCAACTTCCCATCTCAACCCCACCTTTTTGAATTTTCCCTGTTTTTTGCCATTTATTAATTGGTCAAGCGGACCACGAAAACTAGCGAAATTTTTTAAGTTTGATACAGTTGATAATTAATAAATATTACTTTTATTTGAGTCAATTTTTGATCCTCAGATTATATGTATTACGTACGTATTTTAATAAAGTATTGTATTAATGATAATTTTAGTTTAAAAAAATTGTTATTGCTCTGAAGACGATGCTTGTTGAGCCGCTAAAATTTATTTAATGTTGAACTCGAAGTGTTTTTTCGTCCATATCCCCATCTTTCCAAATAAAATTTAGTTAATTTAAAAATCAATTAAATCAGAACAAAAAGGTTGTAAATTGTTTGTTATTATTCAATGTGGCTTATTAGCTGATTTCATAAATTTTATATTTTATTTAATGGAACGTGGAGTCCAAGCCCGTTAGATAGAACAAAACAGCGAGGATTGGCGGACCAAAAAGATCAGAAACGAGAGGAACTTCAGGTTCATCACCCTTCAGGACCCAAATGAAAATAAGACAACTTTAAATTTATTAGTTTACAATGTCTTTTTTTTACTTTTTTTACTGACCTAAGACATTTTTTAAAACAAATAAAAAACTACTTTAACGGTATTTTAACCGTTAAATCAACACTTTTCAACTTCGTGTAAAAGTACACTACTGTTACACATCTTTCACTGGATTTATACGACTGAGACAGATTAAGCGATTGAGGAGAAAGCGCATAAAAAAGCTCAACTTACACGCAATTCTTTTTGAAAAGAGAACAAAAAATTATCCCGGGAACGGGCTTTCTCTGCTACTCATGCTGAATAGTAAAACCGCTTAAACTAACTGCACATTCATAACGTTCCATAAAGTGATCCTTGTCTTCAAACACAGCTCAGGAGATGAAGAAAAGGATTTAAGATTTAGGATTTTTTTTCCTCATTGTAAATGTGATAATGTAATGGGCGTACTTATGAAAAATGTATACAACTTTGGCTTTGTTAAAATTTATTGTTTGAGTAATTGGTCTCATTCTAATAAACTCCACTTTTCTATCAGTGGTTCCATATTAGCACCAGTTTTGAAAAATATATCTTGTGTAATATCGTACTTATTTCAATTTGAATACGTATTCGCTGAACAAATCGATCTTTTCCATCTGCAGAATAATTTAACCAAAAAATATAGATAAACAAGGATAGAAAAAGCTATTTAGGTCAAGTGAAAATTCGCCCTGACACGCCTTGTTTTAATTCGATTTAATAGTATATTTTATTCTATTTTTCATAGGTTGTAATTTTGTTCTTTGCGATGAAAATGGCTGACTCTTCTATTATTCAGCAATTACTGAAAAAAAGTTAAAAAGCTGAAATAAAAAATTTGATTTTGTCTCATACTGTTACACCTTTAATAGGTAACTTCTATTTTTTATTTGTTGAATGAATGTTCTACCGTTAAAGAATAAATTTTACGTGTGGTATTTAGCGACCGTTAATTAATGAGTATTTATTTAGAGATCATGAAATGCGGTCTGGTGTAACGTAGATTTTGAAAAACATTTTCTTTATAGTGCCAAAGTTTCGAACTTTATTGAGATCATCTTCAGAGCCTGGGATTTTAGATTCAATTAAAGTATTTGTACTCACACACACAAATACTTTTGGTTGAGAATTATTGAACTATTGAAAGATCGCACGTCGACTTAAGCTTAACGTCGATTCACACACGTCAGTGACGTGACAGTATCGTGACCGGCATTTTCTTCCACCGGCAAGTTTGAATATATTCTTCTTGGAAACTGAATGCCTTCGTTCAGACTCGCTCGGCTCGCGACCGTGTCTGTGCCAAACGCCAACAGTGCTGCCTTTGTCACCGCACGTGATCGTCGGATATTTCTTTTTGACGATATTTTACAGTTTTCACGGACGTACTGTATGAATGATGAAAAACTCATTGTTGGGCTAAATAATCTTGTGGACTTTTCATATATGTTTTCAGATTGCAGGAATATTCTCTGGAGGGAAATAGGAGCAGAAATGAAAATTGATGTTGAGCGTGTATATTTCAGTAGTGTTTATACATTAAGAATAGCAACAGGGTATAATAAATTATGAACTACGATTAGAACTTGTTGGGTATTTGATAACCACGGGAGAGAATCACTATCAGTATTGACATATTCAGTGATCATTTCTAGAACACAAATGATTCTGTCGTTTCGTTCCCTCCCTGTAAATGTAAATTTTGTAATGTTCGACTTTCACTCCTTGAATCCACTTGGGAAGTTCTGCAATTATGCGTATATAATATTTTTTCTTAATATGTCAAGAAGTTTTAACCTTAAGCCTTAAGATGTACAGTAAGAAAAATTTTGCACTATTATCCGCCAATTCTTTCTAAAATGAAGAAAATGTCCGTTCAGTCCTTTTCTTGTTCCATGCTTGACGGACCGACTTCCATTTTCTCGCTTGTGGTTCCTCTTCTTTGTCTAAAATCAGTTCGATTATCATAAGTTCATCATCCGAATACATTGCCATTTCAGTCACTTAAGTCCATTGCACGTAACGGATGAAACACTGACCCGAGCCGTCACGACACTGTCACTTCACTGAAATGTGTGAATTCTTCTATGGACGATTGTCCCGAGAACTAAACTTAGGTCTACTTGTGTCTACTCTGCCCACCCATATTCACCACTGTAATCAAAGAAGGGAAAGATAAGTGAAGATACTTAGAGTTTACGGGTGGAGAAGGGTACGCGAAGCCAGGACCGAAGGAATACGTTGAGGAAGCTACACAACGGCAGAACATTTTTGAAATGTGAGGGTGCCAGGAGAGATTTTGGTCTATAATTCTTTTAATACGAAAGTGGACGGGGTTATTTACAGTGAGGAAAGAAATATCGGTGTCGGATAGGAGAAGTCTGGATCCGATGATCATGTACTTAAACGGGTTGAGGTTGAGGAAATTTTCATTAATTAAATTTCATTGAGGTCGTTATGGATCTTTAAGATGGAAGAGGTAAATTTGGGAGTCGCCTGCATAAAGATAATGATATGCATAATTACATTTATAATTGGGGTCGGAGAGGTCGTTAATGTATATACTAAAACAGACGGGAGAGACGCTAGTGCCTTGGGGATCGCCAGTTTACTCCCCGAAAATTGTCTTACGTTTCTAAAGTGGCACTTTATATAATAATTTATGAATATGAAAATAATAGGTTTGAGTAATGAGTACTCAAAAATCGTAGATGTTGCAATACCAGGGATGGTACGGTTCCGCTGTTTAATCCATAGTCACCATCGATGTTTTTCTATCGACGCTCTGCTTAATTCCAATTTCGTGTAATGGAGCACAATAAATTTAATAAACGTTATAATGATTTTATTTACGTTCAGTTCTTTTAATAAGTAACCTTTTACGTTCTTTGTTATTTTATCTTTCGACCTGTCTGTTGGATTTCTTTGTTATTACATTTTCATGTTATTTGATATTTATCATTTTTATCTTGTGAGTGAGCTGTGTCTATTTGGACAGTTTTGTGAGGCTCTTTTTTCATTTGTTAGATTTCTCGTGTAGTATGCCAGGTGACGAACCGTTATTTTGTTCTTTACCGATCATTTGGTCAGACGCGTTGAGACATTTCGCCATGTCAAGTGTTGTTTGTTTGAAGAGCGTCGGAACAAAATGATTTGTAATCCAAATAATTTATTAGTTGTTTTTCTAAGTTTCTCTTGTGTTTTTGTCGTGTCGTATTGTTCTCTTGTGTGCGTCTTTCGATTATATTTTGTGGATTGTATTGAAACTTTTGTGTGCTTTTCTAGCTATTTCAGTTCATTTTTGTATTTCTCTTTTCGTGCATAACGTGTGGGAGGTTTGAAAACGTATGATGAATTGAAATTTGTTGTCAATTTTTTGTGACTGTTAATCCGAGGAAGATAACACTTACTAAAAATGAAAACGTCGTCAACAAATTAAACAAAAAATTTTTTTTACAAAACCGAGTTTCGGCTTTTTCTGAGACATGTTATGTGATCTTGAGTTTTGAAATGGAGTCATCATTACCAGACCAAATTTGTTGTCATGAGTTGTTATTTCAAACTGTCTGATATGGGAATTTTCGGTGTACCTTCGAAACTTTTTAATTCTTACCTCTCTAATCAAACTCAAGTGAAGTTGCCCCCTCTGTTAATATTCCACTCAATACTTTTTCTGATATACAGCAAGGATCAATTTTAATAGGCTAGTTCTGTTTTTGTTTATGTTAATTTATGTATTTTATTAAATTAGTTAAAAATTGATTTATCTTGGAAACTTTTTTTCTATTCGATATAAATAAAAACCTAAGAGTTGTACATACTTAGTTTTCCGATAATTTCTTTTAATTAGTATGAAATGAAGAAAATTTGACTTCAAAAAATGTATAATTGCTTCCCGTACTTTCTTCCATGCTGTTTGTGCATTTTGGCGTTTTGGTAATAGAGAAAACAAGACAAAATATACTTGGTTGTCAGATTTTGTAATTGTTAATCTGAGGAAGAATAAAAATGAAGAATTCGTCAAAAAATTATACAACAAATATTTTTACAAAACTGGTTTTCGGCTTTTTCTGAGCAATGTTAAGCTGTGTTGATTTTTGCATAGGAGCGATCACATAAATGTATGTGATGTGGGGTAGAATACACACTAGAAACATACTTACAAATTGGGCTTTCTTTTAAAACACCGGCACACTGAGGGTTTGTATGACCTCTGCTGTTACGAACCCTCGAAAAAAAAAGTAAGAGCTGAAAACCAATTTTGGGGAAAAACGACTTATTAATTTCTAATATATATTCAAACAAAATGACTTCCCTTCATTACGCAGAACTTAATACTTTTATTACTTAATATGCTAGGTTTGTCGTTTTATCTATTGTGTGAATCTTATCTGTGTGACACTGAAGATGGCGAGAAACCGAAACATACCTGAAAGAAGCATTGACCAGAGATTATGCACCAAACACTGGGGATTAGACCCCAGGATGGACCAATAGGTTATCTACTAAAACAGACACATGTTCACATTAGGAACTTATTATGGTCCCAAAAGAACCAAAGGACAAACTGCAAAAATCTCCAGAGATTAACGCGTGAGATACTTGTGGCCACTTCATTTATTTTTGTACAAGAGGGGGCTTTGGATCGTGCAAACAAACTCGAAAGATACAATGGAAAGAAAGCCAGAACTAAAATGGCTGACTGACTAAAATAGCGAGGATTGGCAGAGCAAAATATTCGGGGGTTATTAAACTACAGGTTACTGTAGGCAATATTTTCCGTCGTGATACGTCAAAGTATCTGACTATTACAATACCATGGCACCTGGCGGACCATAACAATAAGTATAAGCTGACCAAGACGTTCGAAAACAACACACTAACAATATCATAATTTTTCTTTCCTCTGTTCCTTCATTCTGCTTTTAATAGATAGTAGGGAGGCCTAAGCTGGCAAGACCACTGGTGTGAAAGAATTTGTACGACATTTACTGCCTATGATACAGATTATGTTGTAACTGATAATTAGAGTGATAATATAATAGGGATTAATATAATATAATAGAGATAATATAGAAAGGAGGAATAATGTCTTTAAGGAAAACATATCTCTCTTTTTAACCCATCGTCCTCACTCTACACTCTCATCTCTCTCTTTTTGATACGCTCTTTTTATTCTTTCACTCACTCACTCTCTCTCGCTCTGTCTCCATCGTTCTTTCTTTCTAACATAGGCATAAGATTAGATTTGGCCAATAGCCGAAATGCGTCTGATTAAAACAGCAAGGATAGGCGGAGCAAAATGGTCGGGAGCCATTAAACTACAGATTACAGCAATGAATGTTGTATTGTGCTAGGTCAAAATATCTGACGGTTAACACCTGGCAGACAAAGAAATGAGGATAAGCTGACCATAATGAACGAAAATTAAAAATATCACTTGCTTTGCAGGTCTTTTGGTCTATTTTTAATAATTGCAGGGAGGTCCGTAATTTCCAAGTGCATCGATGTAATGGATAAATTACTACATAGAAAGAATTTGTACAATATCAATTGACTGACTAGATAATGTTATAGCTAATAATTGAATATGGAAGGGACCGAAAAATCTCACCGAAGAAAAATGTTAAATTGTGACATTTTCTTGTTCCAGGTGAAATGAACCTGTAGTTTGCTCGTTTTTAATAATTTTGATTTGACTATCCTGGTTGTTTTGCTCTTTCAAAAGCTCTCTCTCTCTCTCTCTCTCTCTCTCTCTCTCTCTATCTATCTATCTATCTATCTTTAATAATAAAAATAAAATTAATAAAAACGATAACGAGGATAGGAAGACACAAATGATCACGGTCACTCTAAAGCCTAATCAAGTCCTTGGCCAGTTTCGTCTCGAACAAAGAGAGTTTTCCAAGGACCTTTGAATGCAGGGCCGCAGGATTCGAACCTGGAAACTTTACCTTACAGCGCTCTGTCAACGCCTAACTAGTTGCGGCCTCGTGCCGTTAATTAATTATCATTAGTAATAAATTATATGGAAATTTAAAAGAAATTTTAATTTAAAAAAGCTGAATTTCAGAACAGATATATTTCCTTATAGGAGGTTTCGTTCATTAAAATTTATTTACGACTATGAATAATAATATTATCTTGAGATATTAACTTGAATTTTTTTAGGATTTAGATCTTGTGTATGGATTAAAAGTAAAAACAAGTGCAATCACTTGCTTTGAGGTTGTTCTTCATGTTAATTCTGACCCATTTTAACGTATATACCACTGGTCGACAATCCATGTATTTTATATTGTGTACTCTTGAAATTATTTTGTTCTGAATTTGAAATTATAGGGTGAATAAGAAAGAATACAAACAGCAGTACAATTTTATAAAATGTTTTAATAACAAATAATAAATATATATTAATAAATAAAATAAATAATTTGAATAAGTTATGTTTTTGGCCTGTCCTTTAAGGATGAGAGATGGAACTGTGTCGACCGTGCCGTTAAGCATCGGGACCAAAGTTCTTGCATGGATAATTACCGAGTCACGGTTTTCAGTTCTTGTTTTTGATAGAATGACGTCGCTACAAGACGGCTTGCGCGTGATAAGCTAGTTGCTGCATTCCTTCTGGATCGAAGCTCCTTCCCCAGCCTCCGTGTCCTCCGCCGCTTCCGTGGCCCTCGGCGTAAACGACCTGGGGGTGGGAGTCGCCTCCGCCTCCACTGCTACCGAAGAGTTTCTTGAGGGCGATGATGGCTGAAAGAAAAAGGGCCATCTTGCCGACGAGCAACGCCTTGCCGGCCAGAAGAGCGATCTTGCCCATCGCCAACTGAACCATCATTCCTCCCATGGCCAAAGCTGCCATCATTAACATCCCTCCTTTCTTTCCTCCGCCTTTCTTCCTTCCTAATGTATCATCAAAAACAAAAAATCATTAGTTTCGAAATATATATTTGAATCCGAACTCGTGGCTAACTTTAACGAGTTTAGAACACATATGTGACAGAGGCCTATTCCAATTAAAATTTTCAAATTTTCAAGTTAGGAAGAAACACGACAAATCTGATTGGTTGTGGATGGGTCACCTGGAAAATCTTGAAATATTAACAAAAATCAACATCACAATTTTGCTCGACTCGAAAGTTGGCCCTGTTGATTAGATTGAACTGACTGTAAAGGTTATAAATATTTAAAATTCGAGAGAATAGGTTTTGGAAGGTGTTCGATTCAGTAAGCAAGCCATTAGTGTACATTTTAGTTTGGGTTTTAAATTAGGCTGGAAGGGTTTCTTTACACAAACTGTAAGTCGTTTTAATTTTTATTTTATATGTGACAACTGTTACTTGAACGATTAGAATCAAATTTTAATGTCAATCAAAAAATTGAATTTTTTGTGCAGTTATTACTATTTTGTGATGTTTTTCTCTCAGTTTTCAATTTAAAAAAATAATAGCAGCACATATTGTATATTTGCTTAGAGGTCCTCATTGACAATAATAATCATTACACTTAGTTATTCTTTTTATTTAAGGTTTTTGGTTGAGATGAAAAATTAATGTCACGAGCGGGATTCGAACCCACGACCTTCCACGCAATTCGCCGCTGCTCTAACCATTCACCATAGCTAAGTGGTTAGAGAGTGTGTTGGTTGTCAATTTGACTTCGATCCTCTCGAACACCACCTCCCAATCAAAAACGTTTAAAACAAATTAATTGTAACAATTAATATGGATTGTTTATCACCACTAAGAAAATATGGATTAAATTAATAAATTAAACAGAAGTAATTAGTTCCCTAACAGCTCTCCGTGGCTACTTCATAAGTCGTTGAGGATCGAATTCTGGTTACACGACATTTCAAATTTTGGAAAAAATGGGAAAATTAGAACCGTTTTAGGTTCAGATGGGGAGTTCGTGTACGAGTGGATCGGAGTCACGATTGCTAAATTGATTAGAGCAGAGGGGTATTGAGTCGAAGGTCGTGGGTTCGAATCCCACTCGTGACACAAATTTTTCATCTCAACCAAAAATTTTTTATAGAAAGAATATTCATTTTAGACTACATTAATACAATTAAAGGTAGAGAGATTTTTCACGTCTGCGCGATGATAAACCTCTAATTTCAGGGACCCAAACGGTGTATAGAATATGAAAAATTGGAATTTGGGTAATTAACAAAATTAAACTTTAAAGAACTGTAAAATACAAACACAGTAAGTGACCCATAACAGTTCAACCTGTGTTCGCTCGCAGGTGTGTCGTTAATAGTTCCTGACTGGTGGTGCATTGCCGAAATTACCGAAACGTGTTTGAATAGTTCAATTACCGAGTTTGGACGGACCCTGTAAGTAATCCAGTGTTGATTCAACTCATATATAAACAAAAATCTGTCTACATTGGTGATCACCGGTTCGTAGGCCAACACCCAATATCAATTTTAGTTATAAGTGTGTAGTGATTACTGACCGTTAGTTGATAATTATTCAGAAATCGTGAGATGCGGTCTGGTGTTGGTTTCAGAAAAACATTTTCTTTACAGTGCAAACGTTTCGATATTTATTGTGCCCTGAGGATAATCTCAATAAAGGTCGAAACGTTGCCACGATAAAGAAAATGTTTTTCTGAAACCTACATCACACCAGACCGCATTTCATGATTTTTGAATAATTTAGTTATAAGCGTTTTGTATCCTATATAATTCTTAAGTTTTTCGTTTGTGGGTAACGTTTCTGTGGAGTAACTACTCATAACGAAAATTTCATTCCACAGAAATCGCGTTCAACGACTGAATGAATAAAAATTCTAAATTAATAAAAAAACGAAGAACAGGATGGTAAGTACCTATCAAAAAATAAATAGCTTTCTAGAATTGTTAACAATTCTTTGATCTAATAGTTTTCAAAAATTAAAATTTCACGGATATCCTATTAGTATTTGTTGAAATTTGCAGTTTGCTACACCATTTTGGGAAGGTATTTCAACTACAAGATCATATCAATCTTACGTGTGCCGACTATTTTAACAAAAAGCTCAATTTTAAGCATGTCGAGTGGAATAGACAAGAAAAATTTCGTTCAACTATCAAATTCGCTAATTCGAAAGTACAAGTTTCAATTTTGTAAATGAATATCCACATTTGTATATCTAGTGAATTAAAAATATTTCAAAAGCCCTAATGAAGAAGATATACTCCTCCAAAGATTAAACTGCCTTATCCCTTATTGTTTCATACGCTATTAATTTATAAATAAATTCTATTTACTTACTTATTTAAAAATATTTAACCATTTACTTAAACTAATATTTAAAAAGATTGCGTTTTAGTTATTTTCCCTATTTGTGTTAAGCAAATCTATTCTATTCAAAGTAATAATCACTTCAAAGTAATAACCAATTTAATAAAAACTAATGAAAGGCTGCGCGATGGTTAGTAGTATTATTTTTTGGCTCCATATAGGGAACGTGCTACTCTATGGAGCGATAATTTGTGTTATCACAAATTTATATATATATATATATATATAAATATATATTGATACTGGATTGTCCATACTAAGAGTGAATGCATTTATTAGCGTGTAAGGTGTGAAAGGGAAGGGACGTTGAGTACTCGATCTACCGTCATTTAGATTTGTATAAACAGTGATGGAAGAATATCGAGTACTCAACTACTCTACTTGACTGAATATTTAAATAAGAAAAAATGTGTTGTATGAGAAAAAAAAAATGTGTGTGTTTATGAGTAAAAATGGCGTTTGTTGGGAGTTTAAATGACCCAGCTGTCTGAAGTCTTACTCAGTGGATGTACGTACATAACCGAGGTCTGCAAAAATCCGAAGTGAGGGATAAAAATATAGAATTGCGCAATCCATCAATCAATCAAACCAATCAGTTGGATATTAAGAAGTACGTTTTATTGTTCGTGTATTCATTGCTTGAAAACATTGCTTTTTGTTGCAGATGCATATCACCAATATAATTAACTAAGCCCTGAAGATGCTCTCAATAAAGATCGAAACGTTGACACGATAAAAAAAAGTTTTCCTAAAACCTACGTCACACCAGACCGCATCTCACTATCTCCGAATAATAATTAACTAATTTAATTTCAATTTATTTAATGGTATTTAATCTCAACTTCATAAACTTAGAAATGAATGTAGCAACTAGCAGAATTAGTATCTTCATTTTCACGTAAATGTGTGTCAGAAATTTTTTTTAAAGGGGGGGGGTTGCCGAAAACAGAGTTCATATCAACCCCTGGGGTGCCGGCGTTTTTGTGAAAAAATGCCCATTTGTTAGTAGGTTGGTTTCAGATTCACGGCCGCCAACCCAGGATCTTCACTTGACAAGGGATGAATAGCCATGACAACGCCTTAACAGTTGCGACCACCGACGCCAATTTTTTTTTCCAAATATTGCGGATTAAACAACTAAATAAAATTGCGTACTCAACTGTTTAATATTTTAATCCATCTAAGACATACTAACGCTAACACTGAGCAAAGGTTGTTTAGGATTTATTGGATAATGTAAAGAAATAATCTAAGTACACAGTTTCGTTAAGCTCTGAATACAAATCGAGATTATGCTGTGTGTATACTTGAAAATCTAATGCCAGATTTGTAAGAATATTTGAAATGTCTAATAAGAAAATGATGTATACATTTACATACACATTACACTTCTAAATTTTCTTTCCAGCTATTTAAAAGAAATTTTATTTACCCAACAACACAGTTTAATATTAACTTTTAACGTTATTCGACTCATAATGGAGAAATATTGTTGATCAAATAAAGATAGAAAAACTTTTTTTTCCGTAATTGTTGTCCCAACAATAACCCAAGTTTAATTGATAACGGCTGGTTTAAAGTTTAATAAATAAGTCAATCGTGAAAAACCCGTTCATAAAGATCTCTTAAAAGTTTTACGTTTTAATTCGTAATTTTAACGGTAATTTTAGTCGGGCGCTTTCAACCGAGAAATGAAACGGAAGTCGCAATTGGCCCTTCGCGGTTTACCAAATAATTTATGCGGTGAAAAAATGTGGGTTATCAGTTTAAAAAATAGCACGATTCGAAAAGAAATCCCGATAAGATAGTTTGTACATTATAACGTATAATCAAATGAAAACCAATGGAAATTCATTTAAAAAGTATTGTTAAGTATGATCGGTTAACACGCTTAAATTTTATTTTTTATTTTTTTAAATATTTAAAATTATCTGGACAAACGTTAATATAGTGTAGTGTAAAAGTAACGAATTCTCGTGATTCTGATGTGAGTGCCAGGACCCGATTGAAGGACCAAGCTGACAAAATTGCAAAAGCTCGAATACCCCTCTGACCCGTTGGACGCACCAAATATGCTAGCAAATAAACAGACGGAAAAAGCAGGACTGCAAACAGGAAGGATTCACCAGGTGTAAAACGGCTTTATATTGGCCATTGTCTATTTAACTGCTATGATAAAAAAAATAGGAAAATTTGACACAGACTGATACTGAAACTTGCCGGATCTACCATTAAATAGTAGAAACAGACAAATCGAAATGTGTATTTGTTACTGCAAATTTAAGGCCCCAGGAAAAACATGTTTTTTACTACTTATCAAGCAATTGGACAGAAAGGCTTAATAATTATTTTATATCATAAATTTACCTGGGTTTATATTACAAATAATTAAAAAATAAAAAATAAATGGAAATATTGGCTATAAAGTATGATGAGTTGAGCAGCATAATTGGATAGGAACTGGTTCAAATTTTCCGAACTGTATACACACTTTTTGTACAAAATTGAAAAGAAATTAATTTAACAAGTATATTTCAAGGAGAAAAGGAAAACACTTCCCATTGTTTAATTTATGGAATATAAATTGAAAAATAAAACAAGTACATTAATTTTTTGTTGGTAATACGAATTAATGTCTTAAATACATACATGTAGTAAAGGGAACTATGTGGCTTTTGGGAAAACAGAATATTGTGTAAAATCGTACAAAAATAATTCGAAAATAGTGAGGTGCGGTCAGGTGTGATGTGGGTTTCAGAAAAAATATTTTGTTTATCGTGCCAACGTTTCGAGCATTATCAACCTCAGGGCCTGGGATTTACGAACATTGTTTAAATTTAACAAATACATGTAGAATGTGGAAAAAAAAGTGAATTTATATAATGTAAAAAATATTTTTTTATATTCAATCAAAGTGTGTCTACTCTCTCAAAGTTTGTTTTTGCGTAATGCATATAAATACTTTGATTATATAATTAATATAATAAAAAATAAGAAATATGTTTTGCATTGTATCAATTCATTTTTCCACACCCTACATGTACTTGTTAAATGTTTGTAACTCCCAGGCCCTGAAGATGATCTCAATAAAGTTCGAAACGTAGTCACGATAAAGGAAACATTTTTCTGAAACCTACATCACACCAGATCGTATCTCACGACGTTCGAATTACTATTGACTAACGGTCACTAATCACTACACAATTGTACAAAAATATTATAAAATTTGTAAGCTTGGAAGAATTAGCTTAGTTAGCTTTTCATATTATTTTTTTTATATTTTAATTTGTATCCAAGGACCATAATGGCTAATAATAACTGTTCTCTTACCATCGGTTCTGGGTTTGAATCTCGGCGTAGCCCATGGAATTTTAATAGGTAATACATAATATGGATAAGGTAGGTATTGTAAAGTGGTTTGAGCCGTGTCATTTAAAGAGTACTTTTTTTGACGTTAAGCCCTTTTGTATGACCAAGATACACAAAGTAGTCAAAGTCAAAGTATAGAATTTGGAATAAACCTATAAAATACAAATTTTACGATGTCTAAATGACCATTCCTCCTAGTATAAATTTACATTTAATTGTTGAAAATTATATTTAGAGTGAATTATTTGAAAAATTGTTTATTAATTTTACTTACAGTTAACAAAATAATAATTAATATAATTATAATCCCCATTTTAGAAAAAACAAACATTGAAAAATTAAGGATGTTCAGTCATTTAACAGTTTTCACAAAATATAAATTAGTCATCTATAATAATTTAAAAACTCATAAAATTGAGGTTGTACAATTATAGAATAGTTAACGATTTTATGCGTTATGTTGTTTCTTTTTTTTTTAAATTAACTTGGTAATTTATATTTTAATATTTTACATGCTTTTTTATTTATACAAAAGCAAAAAAGATTTAATTCCGGTCAAACCGGGCAAGTTAATATCATACCATTTTATAAATGGTTTATTCCTCATAATTTACAATAAATTTTTCATACTATTATGTAATAGATTGAAAGACCAAGCGGGTTGCCTGGGTTCGAACCAAGGACCTCTAGCTTCGCAAATTAAAAACCAGTTGCCCTAACCACTCTGCTACCGCCGCCCCTCCGTTTTAATTATAATCTTGCTTTCCATAATTAATTTTTGTATCAGTTCAAGTAATTCTATCTGTAAAGAATTGAAATATTTTCTACGTGCATATTTGCCTAAATAAATAGTAAACTCGCATGCTCTTGCTCGTACTTGCAAACCTACTTAAATAAAAAAAATAAAAAAACAGAAAATTTTATACCCAATCAAAAAGTAAAAAGTAAAGTAATTCTTGTCATATGGTTTAACGTCCCTCTACCATTGCAGGGCTAAATTTACAAAATTTTTCACATATTATTACCAACTAAAAATTCATGGACTGTGTTCGAACTCAGAATCGCTCTTAAGAGAACATTTATTATTAATAAAAAATAAATTATTAATGTTACATGAGTTTTACGTGTTTCTTTAAACATGAATTGATACGTTGTTTCTATTAATTTTAGGAACCAGATCAGAAGGTGAATAATCAATTTTAATAGGACTTAAAATATTCAGAAGAAAAATAACTAAAATGTTACTAGTTAATCGACTAGGACGAAAAAAATGGATAATATAGTATTAAAAATAGATATTTTTAGTTATTACTTTACCTCAAAACTATTTTCTAATTTAGGTATGTTCTATCAATAATTTGAAAAATCTACCCGATTTATAAATAATAATAATAGGCATGGTATAGGAAGAGATTCAATGTAAGTTGTCTTTCTGTCACCATAAGTGAATCTAAAAACGGCCTACATTTTAACTGTTTTGGATATTTAAAAATAACTAGTGTGATTATAAGTTAATGACTTTAGTACCTTCAATAATATTAGCCGGTATTGTGAACTGGAGAGATCTGGAACGGAGATAGTTCAATATGCGATCCATGATCATTTCGTCGAGGACGTCGTCCTTTGTTCCCTGATCGATGTGCGTTTTCGTATCGAACCTCGCCGACGAATTGTTCGCAGATCCCGCGTCCCGGGTTATCGTTAGGAAGTCGTTGACGACGAGCGGGGCGTCGTAAGCGAGCGCTTTGTCCAGGAAGGCGAGAGCCTTGATTCTGATGCATGTGCCCACTCGGTCGTCGCCGCAGTTCTCCAGGGCGTTTTCCCGGATGTCCAGGCCGGTCGAGAGACCGAGGGAGACGAAGACGACGGCGAATACGGAGCGCAGTTTCATCGTGACTGTGTCAAAGGTTGGCAACAGCCCGTTTTATAACTGACGCGCGGTTCCTTCCCCCACCTGAGAAAAAATCAGAAGCTGGATCTTTTATACCACTGAAGATTCCAGATTTTCTTTTTATAACCCAGGTATCGATTTCATAAAATAATAAACATTTCATGAAATAATTTGAGGAAATGTTTAACAAAAAGTTAAGTATATGATATATTTATTTAAAGTTTTAAGGTATATGCAAATTAGGTCAATGGACGTTTCTAAATAAATCATGTAGGTTGTGGTAGAATTTTTATAGAAGCCAAAGATATGCGCAATCAAACTCATTAGGGAAGGACACTTTGGTCTTTCAAGCAGAAATACACGCCATCAACGCATGTACCCTATAAAATCTTAAAAACGGTTAAAGTGGCAAATAATCCTCATAAGATCGGATAGCCAGGCAGCTTTTAAAGCATTAGCATGTAAAAAAAACCATGTCAAAATTAGTCAGTGAATGCATCCAAAATCTCCTAAACATACAACACCCACCACGTCAGGGCACAGAGGAATTTTGGGTAACGAGAAAGCAGGCAGACTGGTCAGAGGAGGGTCTCCAAGACCATACATAAGCCTCGAACCTATACTTGGGATAACAAAAAAGATGTTAAATTTTTTCAAGAATTCAATTGGGGTATTCACGATGTTAACTTGAATAAAGAAATGTACAGTAAGATCGTAAACGCCATTTTCTTTTCTTCGTATGTATGTTAATTTTCCGTAATGCTGTGTTACTGGCACAACCACAAATAAACCTATAACAGTCTGAAGGATTGATGTTTGTTATGGTTTCGTTTTGTTTTAAAGTTGATAAAAATGGAAAATTAATCACTTAAATACTATATACGGTAAATTAATCGAAAAGATCGAAATCAACTTACCTAACCTGTATCCTCGGCCTGCTACCTTTCAGGATAGAACATGTATTTTCTATGAATGAGAGGTCAGAAGTTAACAAAAGAAATGTATTTGTCTGATTTAATTTATGCGTATTTAAGAATAAAAATACGTGTAAACACAAAACAGCTGTTCAATTTATGGCAGCCATGTTGGTTGCCAACGCTTTAACGGATAGCAATGTGACTACACCATCGTCCTAACATCTAACATTGGCCCCTAGCTTTTTCTCAATCTTACACGATTTAACAGAGTTAACAGGTTAACACAAAGATACTGCTCAACCAGACTATATGTTTAATATAAATAATATATTTATTAGCGTGAATTTTCAGTGTTTAAAGTGTGATGACCAATAGCCGAGTTCCGTCTATCGATCTTACTTAGATTATTTGTATAGTTTGACTGGAGTGACGTGTGCTCCATCATACTAAAGGAACAAACTATATGTTTACTGCAAAGCATGTATTTATTAGCGTGAATGTTCAGTTTGGCAGAGCTTATGAAATATTAAACTTTACATCGATCTTACATGGATTCATTGTACAGTTTGTATACTAGCCGATTTGTAGACGTCTTCGTCATTATTTTTCTCGTTCTAACACGACTTAACAAAGTTAACAGGGTTAACACGAAGATCGTGGATACCCCTTATAAGTATTCTGGAGTGGCCGGGTCGTTTTACCGACCTTAATCCGATTGAACATCTGTGCAACATGCGATTTAGACGGATTAGAGCTAGGAACGTCATTCCGGAAACTCTGCAAGACCTAGAGACTCCGTTTGATGAAGAGCGGGCCAACATTCCGCACAATCAGATGGAATCCCTTATGCATGCACGCTGTAATTAAAACCTCTTACTAAAAATGTCTTTTTGTTCATAGAATAAATTTTTTTCTTAAATTTCCCTATTTTTTACATTTCAATATTCCAGGTCCAATACCTCAGAAAACTCATTGTTTAACTTCGAAATTACATTAACCAGCAACAAACAATTTTAAAAAATTAAGGTGGACTGTTTTTAGCAACAGTATAGAGTTTAATTTATAAAATCAAAGTTGACGGTTTTTTTTGAGCAATTGAGTGTACTAAACTTTTGAAAAACACACCTATATAGATAAATTTTAGTAAAGGAAATGATAGGCTTATTGCGAGGTTATTACTAACAGCTAGTTTAAATTTAAATTTTTCTCAACATTAAACTATCTAGTTTTTGTGGTCCACTTGACCAATTAACATCATTCAATTAATTATGGTTTTAGTTGAGAAAAGAAGTCAGTGTCAAGAGCGGGATTCGAACCCAAGACCTTCGGCTAGATGCGCCGCTAATCTACCACTTGAACCATCTCAGCCCCACTTTTCGAATTTTACCTTCTTTTTGCCATTTTTCAAATGTCGTGAATCTACGTGATTACGACAAATGAAATAGCCACTAAAGCTAATAAGGTGGACTTGAGATGGGAAGTCAGCGTATCTAGCCGAAGATCATGGGTTCGAATCCCGCTCATGACACTGGCTTTTTTATCTCAACTCTAAACCTTAATTAATATTTTCAATATGTACGTATATTAACTAATAATAATAACGATTTGTAAAAATAATTATTATATTTTTATGATTTCACTAAGTATGAGTTCGAAACAAGCCATCATATTCCTTTCTAATGTCTGGTTTACCCTTCAGCATTTATTTGTATTGTATCGGTATCTTAGTAATTATTCAATTTCAAAGAAACGTTTTATTCTGGTTGGAGCGTTTGCATTGGAAATGACCCAACGAGAGTTCAATTTTGAAAACTGCCAAAGGAACAGCAATCTGATTGAAAAGGAATGTACAACTCTAAAAGCGACTAAAACTGGGACAACCATTGTCGGTGCTATCATCGTTGATGGTGTAGTCATCGGAGCCGATACTGGACATCTTGTTATGGAGCAGGACTGCTGAAGTTGAAATGAGTGTCTGATGGCAGAAAGAATTATCCCAGTTGTTATTTCAAATACTTTGTTGAAACAATTGCTTTTTAAACATGAAAATTGTTTAGGTGCTATATTAAATTTTGGGGATATTGATAATGGTGTACTGCATGTCTATAGTTATTCATCTTTATGGTTGAATTAACAAACTTCCTTATACGAGCATGGACTCTTGTTCCTCGCCGCTATCACTGTACTTAAATCCCAGTAGCACCCGAATATGAGTGAGGAGGATTGCAAGGTGGAATCTTGGTATCCTCAACAATTCAGGATCATGAAGGAACTGTGATCTTTAACAAATGATTAAGGGAGACACTGTTGATTACATTAAAACTTATGATGTTGCAAACATGATACAATGACAAGGAAATTTTCGCTTTGCTCCTGGCACAACAGCTGTCCTTTCTCACAGATTGATCCCGTTAGAAGTGGAAAGTGAAGAAGAAAAGAGAAGTCCGAGAATAAACAGACACATCATCGTAATTATATTTCGTGTCAACCAATTGATGACCTTCAACCAACCTTAATAAAAATATAATAAAAAATAGCAAAGAATCTCAAATATGACCTGTATTTTTATATTCAAATCTTTATACATCTAACTTACTTCCTGTTCTTTGAATTAAAAAAAAATCTTTTTTGAGCTTTTAATTCCCTCTGCCAGTACTGTGTTTGGTTATTAGTTTGTATGTGATCAGCCCAATTCCACTGAATGGATGTTTTAACTTTTATCTTTATGTTCTGCATTATCGTTTTATTTTTGGTTTAATTATGTGGTAAACTATACAAAAGCGGTTATACACTTTTTTGGATACAATACAAACGACAAAACACAACTGCTTTGACTTTAATGGGCAAATATACACTAGAAACGACGACATATAAAAATTGAATACATTCAACACTAAAACCACTCGAGAGTACACAAACTGATAACAGCTGACATGTACCATTCACACAATTTAAATCTTTAAGATATTACACAGATATAAAACGAAAAAGGACGATCATCTCAAAGACAGAATAGAATAAAAATAAAACAGTCTAAAATAGGGATAGTCAGGCTTCTTCGACTTTTCATGAACTAATAAAACAGGCTCAAGGAAAATCACGCAAGCTGCACTGAAAATTGTGAAAAGCCGAAACAGAAAGGGTAAGAAGCAGACCAAAATTATCAAAAACGACGAAATTACAATTATTTTCAAATTTGTACAAAACTCCAGATAAAAATCTAACGTAGAATGAATGCTTCGACTAAATAGTAAGTTTGGTCAGGGTTCGAATTTTGTCTATGCTGCTGGTACAGCACCACTTTAAGATTGACAAATTTTGGCCAACGATCTGATAATATCTCTATTTCTCATTCCTTTTTTTATGCTAACTAGTTGAAATTATTGTTTAGAATTCATAAAACTATCATTTTTAAAATTGTCCTTGAAAGAACGGTTTTGACCGCAATCATTGGATGTTCATGGTTCGGCATATACACAAGGGCTTTTTAAGATGAAGGGACATCGCAAGTTTTTATCTGAATTGCTGAAGCTCGTACGGTTCTTATCTCTTTCACATGCATGATGGCGACTAACATTTTGGTACACCAAATTCCCTGGCAAGTATCCGAGCACTTATGGCTGGATTTGATAAGAAAGCTGTAAAACCGTGACAATATCCATGGATAGACATCCTGTCCTTTTTCCTTTTCATGGACTATATCACTTATATTTTTCTAACGCCTGAGCGGTATTCATGTCTGCTTCATTATATAGTTATAGATTTTTGATTTTGATATCCAATAATGCCGTATATAAGGAAAGAAATTGAATCATACTTTCAAGTCTTCAAAGCTAGATTTCCTTTATGTTATGGCTGTCAGATTTGAACTGTCCAGAAGAGGCAAAAAAGTGAAGCGTTTTTCAGTTAGAAAACTGTTTTCTCTTCCCACATCCGTTCCCGGCGTGTGTTGAAATTGCCACGGGCTCGGTATTTTCTGCCACGCTAATGAGATATTTTTTGAATGAAAGTTTTGTTCTTTTGACACCAGCTCAAAGAGGTACCTGCTGTACTATTAAGGTCGAAATCGGATGATTCTAACACCGAAAGTTTATTTTGAGCATGCCAGGTTTACAATGACAAATTTATGTTATTCGATCAGTAGAAAATAATATGGGGATGGAAGTTATGGTACCGTCTTCCAGAATCCACAGCATCTGAGTCAGCAAACTTCACTTCCATATAAATAGGGCTCAGGCGCTAGGGCCGACAGTCTTCCGTTAGTCTTCTATCAGTCTTACTCTTAGTCTTATGCTAGACGCAGTGTAATGCTAGTCGTTGGCCGGTATACTTGTATAAAATTGTATTCGTTATTATAAATAAATTTTTTTTTTGACTTTTATTATAACGGATTACATAAGTTGGATTCAAAAGACGCTCTTCCTTATCATGTCTTCCAAAAATATTGTTTTTTCAAGAAATGATGTTTGCAGATCGACCTCCAGATAATCAATGTAGAGTTCAATCCTTCATTGAGGTCCTCGTTAGGTGAAGAAAAGACAAAAATGTTGGGATCATCAAGCTTTCGGTAACATTATTTTGCCATCATCAGGGCCTATTTATTGCGAAAAATATTCATAATTAATATAATTATAACAATCAATAATTAAACCAACACTACATACTTTTCCCAAGAGAGAAGAGAGAAAAAACAAACAAATTCTCACCGGAAAAGAAAACCAATGCAAAAGTGCTCCGGTTTAGGTTATGAAGCACATGGCCAGTACACAGTACACAGATGTGATAACATATGGTTTTAAGGATAAAAATAGCTAGTAAGAACAATACCAGTTAAACCTGTAATTTTTAAAATTCGTTAGTGAGGTAATTTTATGAAAAATATTATGAATGAATGAATAAAGGCTTTATTTACGCAAGGTATTTACATTAACATTACAATTCCAAAGAAAAAGCTAAATTGACAATGGCCTTAGCCGTCTGTCGAGATGCTTATTCAGTTTCTGAATCTTAAATCAAACCCTATTTTTGTATCTTTATAATGACCTTTGATTTTAAAAATTGAATTGGTAAACCAGGTATTTTCGGTACTGCAGGGTGTGAGTTCCTTCCAGTTACCTCTTCCGTTGAGGATTGCAATAAATTGTTCTATGTTTTCAGTTTCCCAAAGTACCTTTGGCGGAACTCTCTCAAAACTGGGCACACTCCCGTGAAGTGGAGAGTGTCCTCTGGGACGTTGAGGTTACATAAGGAGCAAACGATGGCGCGGTCCTGTCTCCACGGTTTGCAATTCAGATGAAGTAATTCACCCCTCGCCCTCAAGACCAGAGACACCTCATCTAGGCTACATCATAACACTCCATGTAGTTTCGCCCTAAGTGAAAATCTAGTCTTGCGTACAAGTTGTGCTGCAAGCTGTTTCTCGCCCGCGTTACCAGGTATTTCCTTTTACTCTCCTCCCATTTTTGTATCAGGTCCGTAGTATTAGAGCATTTCAGTTCTTCCCCAGTTACTCCTACACCGTACAGCCTACTTAACTCCGACAGCTGCTTGTATCATAATATGTCTTTATTTATTATCACGTCGGCCAAAACTGCGTCAGTCAGTCAGATGTGTGATTCAGAGTTTTCCTAATATATTTCCAATGCAGGCTCGAAGTGTGAATGTAGAGTGGTGTGACCGAGCACTCAATGTATAGGATGTAGTCTGGAGTACTAGTTGGCAGGCAGAGCAGTTTAAAAAATGTTATTGTACATACAAATTATTATTTTATCAATGGTTTATGTTATAATTATTCACTGCTTTTCTTGGTTTTCCTTTCCGATGAGAATGTTTTTGTTTTTTCTCTTCTGTCTTGGGAAAAGTATGTAGTGTTGGTTTAATTGTTGATTGTTATAATTATATTAATTATGTATATTTTTCGCAATAAATAGGCCCTGATGATGGCACCATAATGTTACCGAAAGCTTGGTGATTCCAACAATTTTGTCTTTTTTCTTTCACCTAACAAGGACCTCGAAGAAGATCTGAATTTTTGTTTCAGTTTCCTCATGTTTTTCCGTGCCTTATGGCGTTTTTAATATAGTTTCAAGGAACATTAAAGTTTCTGCTTGAAGTGTTAGATGCATCGACCACTTATTACTCATGAACAATCTGGATCTCGGTATGGTTCGGTTGAAAAAATAAATTCAACTGTTACAGCTTTTGACCTATTTCAAGGTTTTCATCACGGCAAACTGTAACAACTGAGAGTCATCTTTCAACTACTAAGCCAGAATTTAACGAAATTTGAAACCGTCTTTCAATTATTCAGAAATCGTGAGATGCGGTCTGGTGTGAACAACATTTTTTTTATCGTGCCAACGTATCGAACTTTATTGAGATCATCTTCAGAGCTAAAACTGTTTAGTCTTGTGTGTATAATTGTGCTATTCTTGCATGCCGTGTTGAGAGTGCCTACTATCTATAAACTTAATTATGTCAATTTTAAACTTTTTAAGATAGTTTTGCCTATAAATTATTCAAAATACATTACTCAGCTTCTAGGATTCAATGGAAACGACACTAACATTTGTCAAATATTATTTATCATCAAAATTTAAAAAAATTAAAATGGATGTTCTCGCATCCTTCCAAGCTTATTTATAATCATTGGTCTGACAATACCTTAGTTCAAGTAATTATGTCGAAGAAATATTAACGTTACAAGTTTTATTATGCGACATGTATGTAATTCCTGTCATACAATAGTGCTTAATCTCCAACAACTTGGATGGTCTTAAACAAGGGGTCCAACTACTTTACAATACTTTTTTCATACTTCTTATACTCATACGCTTAACTCTTCATGTTATTTATGGTGTAAAAGAACTGAAGAATCAACAGTTATTAATATGTGTCGTGTTTTGTCATGAAGCAAACAGGTAAATACAGACTATCTAATCAAATTTTACAAAATGCTTTTGTTTACCTTGAATGGATGTTCTTTTGCTCAAGGGCAAAGCACTCTCATATGTTTGTAAAACTGTGGCATTCGGTTAGTTGTGTTTAGGTCGAGTTTAAACTTAGATCAGTGTCTCCCAACGTGGGACAATACTTGACGAATCAATTTTTTATTTATTAGCTATTTTTACATACATTTTGTATAAAGGTGACTACAAGGGGAAATGTCTAGGACATTATACATCCTTGTGGCAGAGGGCTTAAGTATTTCATAAATAGGTTAATAATTAAGCAAGATAATAAATAATTACTAATAAATTAAAATCATTGAATAGACTTGTACAATTCATAGTAAGACATTTACTAATTTGGTAAATATAATATAATATAATAT
>CM077106.1:7078672-7100782 GCA_039619505.1 Cimex hemipterus | reverse complement strand
AAATACGTGCGTTGAAAGAAAAATGTATACTTTGATAAACATGGATCTGATAAAAATTGTAGCAACTGGAAATTTTGTTAATCGGTGCTCGTTTTAAGCCTTAATCCCTCCATTTCTATTCGTATGGCTAAGGTCGACCCTCGATAAGCGATTCTGCTGAACTTTCAGTAGCAATCTAACGATTGCTTCAATACCGTTCTGGCAACGATTGGTCTGACAATTGTGTTCCATAGAACGGGGTGAATTTTTTTTTCTCCCCGAAGTCAGAGGGGTTAAACGGAGCAATGTCTGCATGACGGTGCAATGACGTTAAACTCCCTAATTCAATTTATTTCGATTTCGGCGAACAAACTTGTAAACAAAGTTTGAATTTTCATTGTTTCAAAAAAAGGCTTCAAATTCGCTCTAAGAAAACACATCACGTCCAACAGTCTTAACAAGTTTGACGGACTTTCCGTCCTCCTTCAGAATTGAAATTATGCCTTTGTAAATTAGGTTAAGCATAGTGACAGAGAAAATAGGCACGGATAAAGGCGCAATTAGTCGAGGAATGTGGTGAATTTTATTACTCAGGCCCTGAGTGCTCCGTGGCTGTAGACAAGAGAGAACAATTCAGCGAATTCAACACGAATTAGTGAGCAGTACGACTTGTAAAATATTACGAACTGGTGGAAAGCGAGGTTTTAACAGTACACATCAATTCTTTTGTGGTCAATAAAACATGTGTTATAGGATTAACGTCGGGAGTCAGAAGCATCAATTTTGTTTAAAATCCATGAACAAACTCATCCTCCTCAACTCTGCAAACTCAATGACACATTAATGCGATTCGTCTGCCTTTAAACATGAAGCTTAAATATATCAATGTTCCATATAAACTCCAACCAAAACGAAAAACCATTACACAAAAGATACCATCGCTTTCGTAAGGTGATTCTTGTATAAAATATAATATAATATATATATATATATATATATATATATATATATATATATATATATATAAAACAGTAAAATGAACAATTTAATAAATTATATCACAGTGATTAAATATTCAAAGCAGTCCTACTAAAATGTGTTTGATCCTCCTGTATTTTTGTTTTTGTTGAGGTTATAGTTTCCTACATTCTTTACTGTCATCTTTGTACTCTCAGCGCTACGTTCATAGCGCATAGAAGGAGGTAGTGATTCTTTTGATATCATCCTTAATGTATGGGATGTTTAAATTTTTGTGCATATACTGTGTACGAACATTTCTTTTAGAGGATGTAATTATCCTTAAAAATTTCTTTTGAATTGTTTCTAGGCACTTTATATTGGTGTTAATTGCGTAGCTCCACACCTGATGCGTATACCAACAATGGTCTGGCTATGGTTTTATATACAATGAGTTTATATTGGGGGCTCATCCCAGATTCTCTACACATTAAAGGGAACAGAGTCTTGATAGCACACTTCCCTTCTTCCCTTTATCGACACAAATGTAGGTACCGAAGAATCGAGGTGTAAACAGTGTATTGAACATTATTGCGCCAAGGAATATTTGAGTCGGTGACTGATCAATGAAAAGAGATCGTCTTGAGGGACATTTGAACGTCCTGTCAATTTTAAAACAACATTTTTCCAAAACCAAACATCTGTCTCTGTTTACGGCCCATAATGTAGCTAATTCGTACTCTTGATGCTAGTTATCGAATTTTATTACTGAAAGGTAAATCTGGGAAAAGTCATACTTTAGCGGATAATTTAAGCAAACCGTCAATATCAGCTTTTCTTAAAACGATTATTCAAAAATCGTGAGATGCGGTCTGGTGTGATGTAGGTTTCAGAAAAACATTTTCTGTATCGTCCAACGTTTCGATCTTTATTGAAATCATCTTCAGGGCCTATGACATACTACATATATTTGTTCAATTTAAACAATGTGTGTAAATTCCAGTCCCTGAAGATGATCTCAATAAAGATCGAAACCTTGGCACGATACAGAAAATGTTTTTCTGAAATCCGCATCTCACGATTTTCGAATAATCACTGACTAACGGTCACTAATTACCACACATTTATAAAAACGTTATAGAAAAGATGACAATGACGTTCACGTTATACCACCAACCATATTGAAATACAGCTTTTGGAAAAAATGAAAACAAGAAAATTCTCGATCCAAATGAATGGACCAACTTTGAGTGGCAGTGAGGCCGAACTTACATAAAATATATCCAAAGATATGTTAAGTAATCTAAAACATTACTTAGACGCCAATAATATACCAATGAAGAAATGACATCTTGTGCTCCAGATGGTGCTCCTATATCCAGAAAAAGGGTTGCAAAAAATTGATGAGAATCCAAAAATGGTTCCCGTGCATTGTGTTATCCACATGGAAAACCTGGAATGTAATAAATTAAACAACTATTAAAACTAGTGAACGCCTCTTCAAGTTATGTGAAGAACAAAACGAAGGCCATGTGAGACTTAAACTTTAAGACATCAACTTCACATTGAAGTAAGAATGGTCTCAAAAGGGAACTTGAAAATATTTATGGGCCTATTTGATACTCTTAGTTATATTTCAAGCGACCAACCTAAAATAAAAAATCTGTTAAGAGGCAATAGTAAGGCATTTAGCCGATATATTTGAAAAACTAACCATACTGAATAAACAACTGCAAGGAATAAATGAAATTCTTGTCGATGCAAGTATCATTTCCTCCAAAAATGTGAAGTGACTGATATCGCTTTACATGTTATTGTCTATCATCTGAAAATTTTATCGGCTGATTTAAAAGATTTTCTGATATGAAAGAAACTGACTTCCCCACTTGGAAGTTGTAGCCATAACTAATCAGTATCAAAAAGAACGCCAATAATGCAAAATGATGGGTCAATTAAAAGTTATTACAGTTTCCAAATTCACATTAACTGAACTGATTTAGTGCTATAAATGATTTCCTGCAAAAAAAGAAGAAAATATATCAGTTGGATATAATAAAAGGAGCAGACTAAAATTAACTAAATTGAAAACTGACATAAAATCTCCTTGCAGCAAGCATCAAGCTCAAGGATCTCATTAAATTTAAATAATAAATAATTATTAATAAATAAAATAATATAGAAAAAAATTTCATTAAAATTATTTTTTGCTTAAATGTTAGTTTTGTTGTTTTGAAAATATAAGTACTCTGTTTGCTCAATAATTTCTTTTCGATGTCTTCTTAAAACCTAACATTCAAATCTTTTTTAGTGAAAATTACAATTTTTGAATATTAAAAAAATATGTATAAAAATGTATGTATAAATATGTATGTAAAATATTAAATATGTATTTCTTAGGGGGGGGGGGCATAAGAATTTTAGAAAGGCTTAGGTGGCGTAAAGCAAAATAAAAGTTGGGAAACACTAAGCTTGGTGATTCAGGCTAACACCCAGAGTAACATTTATTCAATTTTATAGAATTATTCACGGCGTGAAAAGTCATTTTTCGATCTTTTTTTAGAAGCATTCTATAGGTGTGCTACTTTAGGATATTTTCTTATATATTCCCATGGTAGTTTCTTACTGTTTAACCATTCTGTAGGTAGGCAATCTTTTGTACTCTTTAAATGACATCTTAGACGTTTTATCTCAAAAAGTTCTTCGCTCGATTGTCTTTTATTGTCGGGAATGGGCAGTTAGCGTCCGAGTGGATCGAAGTCAACGAAGCTCAAGTGGTAGAGCAACGGCGTATCGAGTCGACGATCGCGGGTTCGAATCTCGCTCGGGACCCTAACTCTTCATTTCAGCCAATACCTTACATAAAGATTAATTAATTGAAAGAAGTTATTTGGTCAGTCGGACCACGAAATATAATGGATTTAAAAACAAGTTCAAATTTTATGTATCCCCATTTTGTTTACCTTCGACTAACGTTAAATTAATTACTAACTCAATTACTTCCTAGTAACTTCATTAAGTTAATCCATATACAAAATGATACCTTCCTATTTAAAAAAAATTGTTGAGCTGACGAACCTGTGGACGAACCGTACGCTGCAAATAATTTTGACCTTAGGTTCAGATTCTACATTACAAAAATAAGTAAAGACCAGAACTACTTTTTAAAATTATTTATAAACAAAATAAATAAAAGGAGGATATATAAATAATTCACTGGATAGTGAATCTGATTCTGAGTCGAAGTTTTAGCTGAGAGAAAGCATCAATTACAAAACTTTCAGTATACATTTGCCTTTTGTCAGTGCTCGGTATATTCTTCACACATATAACCAAAATGTATTAAAATGACGTATGAATTAATTTCCAAAATCTCAGAACAATAATTTTTTATACAAATAAGCATATATCGTTAGTCATATGGACTTTAAAAATATTTTTCCCCTCCGCGAGAAGAAAACCAAGAAACCAGAACACACCAGAAGAAAGCACTCAATGCCACACCGCATGCCCAGCCCCACGATCCGTCCCCAGTAAGAGGGATTCCCATGACACAGATTGCCAGTTTATATTTTATTGTTTAGATTAGCTTAAACTAAAACTGCTTTATAAGTGTATCCTGAACATCTCCTAAAAGTTCAGGCAGTGTATTTGGTAACGCGTACTTATTTCCGATGCTGTCATATAGGTGACATGATGTAAGCATATGCTTTATAGTCACAGTCTGAATGCATGTATGACAGATAGGTGGTGGCTGATGAGCCTTGGTACAGTGCCCAATTCTCAGCCTAGTAAGGATCACTTCTTCTTTTTTTCTAGCACTGGATGAAGAAGGCTACATTCGAAGATTGGGTTTAATTTCCCGAAGCTTGTTATTTGTAACATCTGACCAAATCTTTTGTCATTGTGTCCATACTTTAATTTATACAGCAGAATAGCCTCTTTGGCAGCTCTGTCCGCTAGTTCGTTACCTGAAATGTTCATATGCCCAGGGATCCAAACAAAGATGACACTCTTCCCTTGCTGTGAAAGGCACTTCAGAGAATAAAGGGCATCCTGGACCACAGGGTTATTTGAGAGCGGGTGGTTCAAGGCTTGTATGGCAGACATCGAATCAGTGCACACGGCCATTGTATTGTTTGAGCAATCAACATTTAGGGATTTGAATATTCCCGTCATTTCGGCTGTACAGTTACTCGCTATTGAGTTTAACGAAAATAAATATTTTCTATTTCCAACTACACAACCTGCTCCCACCTCATGGGGGGCCATCCGAATATACATATGAAAAACTTTTAAAACGTTATATTAATCCAGAAATGTTTATCACTCATATTTGACCTTATTATTTCGTTTCATTGTTCTTTTTATCTAAGGTCTTGGTTGAGATCAAAAAGTCAGTGACACGAGCGGGATTCGAACCCACGACCTTCGGCTCAATACGCCGCTGCTCTAACCACTTGCCACGATAGCTCAAGGCCAAAGGCATGGATTGTTTATTGTAACTTACAGAACCTGTAATTGCCGATGGGCTGCCAGGAGTTATAGGCTCAAATGTGAACAAGTATATATGTTGAGCTTATAAAAAACTATATTCAATATATAAAACTGAAAAACAAATGATAAAAGTTTTTGAATAAAAAACTGACATTGAATAACATTCCAATCTTTTTTAGAGGTACGCTCAGTTATGTGATCCGCAGGACGACTCGACCTATCATGCCGCCATTCACATCGACTTCATGCTAAAGAGATCTACTGAGGACTAGAAGAAACTATTTCGGACGAATACCACAAGCAGCCTACAGAGAGCGTTAGAAAGGAGATTGCCGAAAAACCGACCAAAATACTGCAAAGGGTAGTCAAATTTTATGCCCACTTCTATTTCCCTTATACATTGTACAAAAGAATATTTTATATATTTATTTATATGAGATGATATAACATATTATTTTTATTTGACATTTGTTTTGTTGCTAAACTTTTACAAATAAAGCTAATTAACAAGATTAAATAAAATTTACCTATTTATTAACAAATTCATATTAATAATAAGTCATTACTATATATCTTTAAAAAAATAACAAAAAAACTATGAATTCGATTTCAATTGTAGCCCTCAAAAATGATAATGTGTCAGGCTCTTCATTTCTGTTACACATAGGACAAACTCTTTGAATACTCGGTCGCCAAGGTTTAAAATTTAAATTAAATTTAAAGCAGGTACGATTTTACTTTCAATATATGACATCCCCCCCCAATTCAAGATTAAGAAGAAATATGAAGGTGATGTCCTGAAGTGAAATTGACATGCATCCGTTTGATAACAGATTTTGTATGATTCGTCACTTTGGTTTAAGGTGGAGGTTTAATATTTGTTAGGTTAAAATCTAACAGAATATGTTTTTCATAACAATTTCTTTAGATCATTAACAGCTTTTTAATTTAATTTCCGACGTTTCGGCCTTTATTCGAGTCATATTAATGGCCTGAGGAAAATACAAACATATGTCGATTGTGAAACTTGTGTAAAAAATTAAACAAGAAAAATGTAAATGAGGATTTTAGTTGAGATAAAAAAGTCAGAGTCACGAACGGGATTCGAACCAACGATCTTCGCCTAGATAGATTCGCCGCTCCTCGACCACCTGAGCTATCGTGACCTCGATCCACTCGGACACTAAATTGCTATCTTAACAGATCCGAGTGGATCAATATCACGATAGCTCAAGAGAGCAGCGGCGTATCTAGCGGAAGATCGTCGGTTCGAATCCTGCTCGTGGCACTGACTTTTTTATCTCAACTAAAAGCTTTAATTAATTGAAAGATATTAATTGGTCAAGCGGACCACGAAAACTAGTGAATTTAATAAGTTAAAATGAAATATACCTTGTCACCTCTGAACTTGAGGTACATTTAATTCCCCCTAAAATTAGTCAGAGCACGCAGGGGGATACAAAGGAAATAAATAAACACACAAATAGGAAATCAAATTCTTTCACCTTTTATTATTTGATAATTAAGTATACAATCGGTTAGACACTTCTAGGTGGTTACAATTTATTTGGTTACAAATGTTATAACAAACGTACGGACGGCTTAACAAAAGTTGGTTCTCGGCAAGAACCAAGCGAGCACTCCTGCCTCAGCTTGTTCCTTACCCCCTTCTTCTCACTCTCATCACCTATGTCCGGGCGGAGCCCGTGACAACCTTCACTAAAGCTCGAATCCCGGTCGTGACACTAACTTTTTTATTTTAACCAAACCCTTACAAATAAAAAGATTAAGTAATTGAAAGAAGTAATTTGGTCAATAGATCCCTAAATATAATGGACTAGATATAAAACTAAGCAAATTATAAAACATAGAACCACAGTATTTAATAATTCATTTGCAACTAAAAGTGCAAAAGTGGTTTTGCAATTAACAGTTGAAATTCAGCATTGTAACAAAATAAGTATCTTTAGAAAACACTAAAAAATTATTTTATATCCAAATATGTGTGAAAATATTGAAATTTAATATTAATTTTTTTTCTTTTCCTTTTTATTTTGAATGTGTTAATCCAATGTAAATAAATATATAGTTCATAAGAGATAATGAATTTGTTCAACTTTCTTGTGTTTGAGTAGTTTGTTTTGTGATTGAGTAGAGTTTACAAAAAATGATGCTGTAATTTCACTTTAGGCTTAAGTTCAGTAATTTAATGGTCCACTTGACCAATTGATACATCACGATTACTTAAGGTTTTTTGTTGAGAAGAAAAAAAGCCAAAGGCACGAGCGGGATTCGAATTGTAATGCATCAATTGGTCAAGCCAACGAATTAGTAAATTTAAGGAATTAATGAAGTACACTTCACTAAAGCTCGCCGTGGCCATTTCATTTGCCGCCGAGAATCAAATAGATTACACGACATTTGAAAAATGGCAAAATGGAGGGAACCTTTAAAAAAGGTGGGATTCAGATGGACAGTTTGTGTCCACGTGGATCGAAGTCACGAGAGCTCAAGTGGTAGAGCAGCGGCGTATCTAGCCTAAGATCGCGAGTTCGAATCCCGCTCCTGACACTGACTTTTTTATCTCAAGTAAAAGCCTTAATTAATTGAACCAGGTGTAAAAATCAATAGTTGTCTTTAAACGCATAACATTAAATTGTTTTTACCTACGTTACTGATCCTTTGACCCTCTCACTGTAAAAATAAACAATGTCAGTTCAATTTCATTCTTTCCAGAGCCAACTTTTCGAGTAAGCTGGTTTTTGGAATTTCGTCCGGGCTTAACGTCGTACATAGCGTCTCTTAAAAAGCCCATGACCGAGTTGTGGCCGCGTCCTACCGTCCTCGATGGTCTATAGTGGTTTATGACCACCAGAAGTCTCGATTAAGAGAAAATAGTTCGACCACGATGTACGCTAGAGAGATCGTTGTCCTCTTACCGTCAATTAACGGCTTCGGATAGGTAATGATCAATGAAACAAAGCCCTGCATCAGGTCTTCTCCTAATGTAAAGGGTGATGGATAAATATCGAGTACTCCATCGCCATAATTGAATGAATGTAAATATTAGTGAATGTATTTAAGAATGAATGAGAGTATGAGTGGACTTGGTTGCGTTGGGTGCTGAATTGACCTTGCTGTTCACAGCCTACCTAGGTGGCTGGACGGGTAAGGCTGTGATCTGACTCCAGACTGCCAACACTCGAGGTGGGTGATTCTCGAGTCTGCCGGCAATTTACTACAAATCTGCCGGTGGACTACGAGCCCAGCCAGTAAGCTCAACTGGGCATATGCGGATTTGAGCCTATAGAAATCCAAATTTTTAATCTCGTTGGATTAGATTTGCATTAAATAAGTATATTGTAACTAACATAATGAAGAATGTATGCGTACTACGACTTATAGAACAAACGATACATTGGAAAACGAGGATGGGCTAAAAAAAGGATAGTTTAGGAATGTTGGAAAAAAGACTTATCTTAAGAAAAATTAAAACATAATATTTACAATGCTCGTATATTTGCAACATTCAATAGAAGGAGGAAGAAGTAGTGAAGGGCTAAAAATAAATTCAATAAATTAAGATTTAATAAATAAATAAATAAATACAATTTTTTGGCATTTCTAGCTTGTAGGATGACCCATGTTTGGGAAAAGTTCCAATTGAGCCTTGCCGACCCGAAATCAAAAAAGTCTTCTTTTTACTGGACATCATCACTGAGACCTGGCTTGAGCGTGGTATGCCATATCCTGAGCCGCTTCGCGTTCGTAACTCCTTCCCCAACCACCGCCGCTGTGCCCGCCTCCGTGCCCCTCGGCGTAGACGACCTGGTGGGATTCTCCACCTCCGCCTCCGCCGACTAGTTTCTTGAGACCGATGATGGCGGAAAGTAGAAGGGCCATTTTGCCGATCAGCAACGCCTTGCCGGCCAGAAGAGCGATCTTGCCCATCGCCATCTGCACCATCATTCCTCCCATGGCCAAAGCTGCCATCAGTATCGGTCCTCCTTTCTTGCCTTTCTTCCTTCCTACAAATAAATTCGTAAAGTTTAATAATACAAGGATTAAGAACATAATAATACAAATGACGTGGTTAAGAACAAATATCTAGGCAATCATTAGGTTATTTTTCTTGTTCTCACTGTCAAACAAACAACTTATGAAAAAATTTATTTCGTTTTTACTTTAATGAGCCAAAAACAACAAAATTGGTCTAATCCTGTTCCTAAACACTGGTCCTTTTTTATTTAAATTTTTTTAAATATTTTGGTGAATGGCAAAAAGTAAGCAATTTAGCGTTTTGTAAGAGTTAACCATCTGCCTGTACTTGTTTAAAATTTAAAGTTAAAAATAATATTGTCTATACACCTTTAAAAGACGAGTTTTTAAGTAGAATAAATATGTCTTAATGTTATTTATTCTGAATTATTCCCTCCTGTAGTCTGCGTGGTGATAAACCTAAAGTTTGATAGGGTTATAGCTAATAACTTCTTTAACTATCATCTTTGCCAGCCTATCCTCGCTGATTTTTGTCAGCCAGAGGCGTTTCGACATTTCCTCTTTGGTCCCACAAACACCGAAATATCTGACTGACAAAAATTAAAGGTAGGCAAATACTCAGACGAAATGTGATAGGTAACAACCAAAAATAGGTGATTTATGTCCTCCAGATATTTTATGGATTTGTTCATTTTTACCATGATCGTTCATACATATAAACCTTTAATTTGGATTTTTTTTATCATTGCGTATTTCCTTATAATTGATTAATGATACATTAAGTTAATTATCTTGTTAAATGTACGAATATCCGAAAAATTAAAATATATGTAATTCGATTTCAACCACTCATTCTTTTTACTCACCCCAATATAGATAAATTACGATCAATCAGCATTATATGCGTGTTAAATAAGAAAAAAAGCGAACTAGCCAAGAGAAAAATCGTCCCCCCCCCGATTAACTGGGCGATTAAAAACTGTAAAATAAAGAAAAAGTGTACAAAACAGTATCCGCAACACTTTCTCATTCATTGGGCTCGTCTTCTACGAGGAAAAGCCTAAGGTGGATTTGTAGTCAATCCTGATTCACCGATTTATAACATTTTTTCCACAACTTGCCTTGATTTGATCGTAAATGAAAAATTATTTGTTGGTTAGATTATGGAAAATTTAATTAAAGTATAAACAATTATGAACTGTTGGGAAAGTGTTTTTAAATATTTCCTTTAACTGTCTTTATTGGCTATAATAAGGATGATGTAAGGTTTTCTTTTGGGCTGATTGTATAAATTTGATCGTGCCAGATTAGGCTTGCCTATGATTTTATTGGATTTTATGGTTCGATCTCAAGGTTAATAGGGATAATTAGTGAAACAGTATGATTCTGGGCGAGCAGACTGCCCCACAATTTACCAACTGTCTAATAACCCGAAATAAAATCGTAGTTGAGAAAAGTTAAATTTCTCATCAGTGAAAAATAATTGGAAAACCTAATGTATATAACATTAATTTTTTTTTGCTTTGGTATTCTTATTGGTGTAAATATAAGTTAAGTAAATACCAGGATAAAAACTATTTATATTATTCATAGCAATCAAAAATTTAGACGGATTTCGACTAAATAATTATAAAATATTGCAAAATTTGCTTAAGGATACTTATATTTTAAAAAAAAGTTAATTTTTTTCCTGTTTACTCTACAATTGAGCCACTTGTATTGAAGCCTGGAATTTTCTTTATTAACGGAACGTTTTAGATTTTATGTCATGGGCCCTCTCCAGTGGTAACTACATTTTTATACCTTATAAAAATCTTTTTGATAGTTGGCGGTTCGTATTCAGATATATTATATCAGTAAAATTAGCTGAACTGTTCAACAGCGTGTAATCTTTTGTTCATTTATCTCTAAGTGTCAATATTATGAACTATGAGTACTATTTTTTTTATATATGTTTGTAATATACTATATTGGGCACAAATGTTTTTTCTTTTTGCAAATTTCTATTACTATTGTAGATATTTATGTATACTTTTCGTAACCAATTTAATCCGGACTCATTTATTTCTTTTAAAATGCATTTTACATTTTCAGAATCAATATCATGCTTGTTACTTGTGTATGTTATAATTTATTTTATTTTCTATTTTCATTTTTTGCATTAAGGATATTAATTATGAATGGTCATTACAAATTGATGGGAATAAACTGTTTTAATTATTATTCAGAAATCGTGAGATGCGGTCTGGTGTAATGTAGGTTCCGGAAAGACATTTTCTTTATCGTTTCAACGTTTCGATCTTCATTGAGATCATCTTCAGAGAGATCACCTTGTCTTTCTGAAACCTACATCACATCAGACCGCATCTCACGATTTCTGAATAACTGTCGATTAACGGACACTAATCACCACACAGTCATTATTTTATACATTTTAATAATTGTATATACTTATAAATATTATCAGGTTGAACAAATCCTTAGATTGAGACTGATTTTAGTTCGGTTAAATTTAAACGTTGAAAATTTTCGTACTATAACTCGAATTATTTTTTCATTATATCATCTTATAAAGGCATTTTTCTTGGTAAATGTACCAACTTAAATTTCTTACCAGGTTTATTGGGCCATCGGAACATCGAATGAACTCAATAATTTCAAATTGAGTGTGGTCAAAGAGAACTGTTATTCCAAATTGATCAATTTTCGGTCCGTATATTCTCGCTCATGTTATGCGGTTTCTATCAGACTTGCGTAGATATGAGGGATATTTTTCACATCGATTTCATGGTATAATAGGTGGATTAATGGTGAAATGGATACACTGTAGATAATTGAGAAAATGAAAACGATCAGGTTTTTGTCTTAATTGAAAACGCACAGTTCAAATGGAATTGGTGCGATATAAATCGATAATTTCTGTTCCGATTTGTTTTCGATTGGAGGTATGTGGTCAGTCAGACATGAATTAGTGCTGGTTCAATTGACGGTTGAACCAAAAAAACAATCATTGAAGAAATTGAAAAAAAAAAAATGTTAAGAATTTTTTAAATCAAATTTTATGAATTCATTGGTAAAGTGACCCCTCCTCCTCAAACAACTAAAAACTAAAAATTTGTCCTTTCTTTTATCTGCCTGTCAAAAAGTAGTTCTTCTAGCAGACGTTTTTGATCAAATTAAACCATGAATTGCATAAAAACATAAACAAGTTATCATATGCTTCTGCACCAGAACAGATCATGTGTTGAACTTTGGATCGATAAAAATCGATCTACTTTGATCAGCTTAGCTTCGTTGCAGGTTGCCAGGCCGTGACTAATCCGGTGGAATAGTTCGATACGGATTATACGTGGAGCAAAGATCCAGGGATTAACAACTTCGATCTCTGTATTTTCAATTTTTAACTACTCTTTTTAGTTCAGACTCACGATCTGTAGAACACATTCTATGCTTCTGGGAAAGTCTATGTAGGTGTATGTTCTTGCAACTAAGACAAGAAAAACCGCAAGCAGGATCTTACACTATGGAGCCACTGGTAAAGTTATGGGGGCTGATTGACGTTTAGAAGTAAAGTTTAGAGTTATAAAAAACATGGGAGCACAATAAATCAATTCAGGCCGAGGTGCAGTAGGTCTTGTGGCCACCTCTTTTATCCCTATCACTACCCGTATCCATAAAATCCGGTCAAAATTAGAATTAGAATTGGAAATGTACTGCTTATTTCCAATAATAATCTGCTTTAGGTATGTCAGAACTATTGACAACTACGATAATACCGAAATGTCCTGATCGTACTGTTTAGAAAATGTAAAATTAGTTTTTCCGAAAACGGATTTTGAAATATTAATGTATACCTTCGACGATATCAGCTGCTGGTACGGTGAACTGAAGAGATCGCGACTGGAGGAACCTGGTCATTTTGTCGGCGATCATCTCGTCCAGTTTGGAATCCTTCTTTTCAGGATCAGCTGGCAGGATGGAAGAGATTTCCGATTCGGAGCGGGCCGTCTCGTTCTTCGGTGCGTTTTTGTCCGGGGTGAGCGAGAGGAAGTCGTTGATGACCACTGGGCTCTCCGAGTCGAGCGCCCTGTCCAACATGGTGACAGCTTTCAGCCTGAGGCAGGTCCCGAGATCGTTGCCCTTTTCATTGCACTTTTCAAGAGATCTGTACAAGACGCGGAGGTTGCCCTCGAAACTCTCGCCGGACGCTGCTGCGACGGCCACAACGAGCAAAACACTCAGAGAACGAACGTGCATGGCGAACTGTGATTGTAACCCTTTCTCACCAGGCTTTTATACTCCTGACCGCCCCACTCTCCTCGTACGCGCGATTTCTGGAGCGTACCTTATCTTTACTCGAACAATCTCCGATTTGCACCTAAGTCGAAGATTCACGTACCGTTTCATTCCGCCTTAGCAACGCATAAAAGAAATATACTTTATTCCCAATATCTTCCAAAGATACAAATACCATGATTTTGTTATTTGCTGTTTTAGCTTAACGGATTTACCTAAGTTTCCTTTACTTCAGTTAACACGTCTAGTTCAATGATTTACAAATCCTTTTTTTGAGTAAAATTTCGATGAGCTATTCCTCAGATAAAATATACTGATTCTTTGAATTAAACAGATAAACGTCTAAAAAAATACTGTACAAGTGATAAAAATATATTCATTAAATCAAAATATCCAAAATAAAAATGTTCTTCAAGTCGTCTTTCCCTCATACTATGGGCTTTTAATATCATCTGGATATCTATCTTTTTCCATTTCATGTTGCCCCATATTATATGATTAGCCCAATTCCACTTCACAGTTTTAACCTTCACCTTTATGTCATGAAATCTCGTTTTATGATTTAATTACATGATACACCTTACAAAACCCCCGGAGACGAATACTCACAACTTTCGGATATAATGCAAAACACAACTGCTTACAATTTAAATTAACAATGTGTGGTGTTTAGAGGCCGTTATTTAATGATTATTTAGTGGTCGGGAGGGCTTTAGCAAATTTTGTTTATCGTGCCAACGTTTCGATCTTTATTGAGATCATCTTCTGGGTTCAATGTATATGTTTTCCGTGCAGATGTGTCGTTCATGTATGTCGTATGGGAGGGCACTCTCAACACGACATGGCACAATTACACAGAAGACACACTTTGAGCCCTGAAGATGATCTCAATAAAGGTCGGAACGTTGGCACGATAAAGAAAATATTGTTCTTAAACCTACGTCATACCAGAACGCATCTCATGACCTCTTTAATTGATACATGACACTTGAAACAGTAAAAATTCGACACTTACAACACTAAAAACTCTCATAAATGCATTAATAACAGCTCACAGAAACCATTCACACAATTTAAGCTTTTTAAATATTGTACGAATAAAAAAAGAGAAAAAAAAAACGATAGTCACAAAGACCCGATCAAAAATAAAACAGCCACAATAGCGATAGTCGGGCTTCTTCGACTTTTCGTGAACTAATAAAAAAAGGTTCGTCTAAACGAAAATCACGCAGACCCAGCAATGAAGATCTGTTTAAAAAATAGATCGTGGGTTCGAATCCCGCTCGTGCCATTGACTTTTTTATCTCAACTAAAAAACTTAATTAATTGTATTAATTGATCAAACCGACCAAGAAATTAATGAATTTAAAAAATAGTTCTTACTCAGAGTTGTTGTTCACAAGATTCGCATTTCAAGCATTAAACTCTCATCATCAGTTGAAGGAGTTATAAACATCTCTCTCGACTGAATTAAAAGAGTGAACCCACAAAAAAATTAATATTAACTCACCTTCATACAATTTGAGCTTTCAAGACATTGTATAAATAAAAAAATTGGTCTAAGAGCCCGATTGGAACAATAATAAAACAGTCTAAAATAGGAACAGTAGAATTTTCAGGAACTAATAAAAATCGCCATTAACCCAAAATCACACGACACAAAATTTTTTATGAGTGTTCAAAACAGCAGAGGTCATATAAACCCCAGGGTTTTTGATGAAAATCCCATTTGTAAGGATGACGGGTTGGAATGAAGGGCTGCTGGATTCGAACCCGGGACCTGTACCTTACAGTGATGAGCGCCGTTTCAACGTCCAAACCGTTGCGGCCACTGACGCCCTCAAAACACAGGACTGAAAAGGTTTTTAAAAGATTGTTCTTAATCAGATTTGTTGTTTAAGATCCGGATTTCAAGCGTTCAAAGCTCATCATCCGATAGAAGAAGTTACAAACATGCCTATCGACTGTGTTATAATGCAGAAACCGCAATACACATTACTAAAAGCTCAGATACACCTTCACAACTTTGAAACATTAAACAAATTAAAAAAAAAAAATTGTATGAAAAATCCGATTTTCTCAAAGGCCGATTGGAACAAAAATAAAACAGTCTAAAATAATGACAGTCAACTTTTCAGGAGCGAATAAAAAATCTGGACTAACCAAAATGGTCGAAAACGACCAAATTAAAGATTTGGTAAATTTCCCAAATAAAAAAAAGAAAAAGATTTTGGATGAAAGTTGTTCTTTTTACTGCAATATTTTGCCCATATTGTTTCGTGTTCATAAAACCACCATTTTTGCGACTGTCCTCCTTGGAGGAACAGCATGATTATAATCAAGTCACTTTTGATGTTTAACTGTTTTGGGTTGTTAATATGAACGAACTTGACAAATATTTATGGCCTGGTACGGTTATTTTCATCTTCTAGTCGACTAACAGTGTTTTGTGGGGATTCGAAGGCAAATACCAGAACATTTATGGCTGGATTTGATCAGGAAGCTATCAAATCTTTCATATCCATCGACTGTCCTCCAGAGTCTTATTTTTAAAGTATGAATTACATTTATGTATATTATATGTATTGTATTTTGTATATTTTTTTAAACCGACGCCGAGAGTGAGTTACACTGGTTCAGTAGGTGTAATTTGGGTTTGGAATCCCTGCACAGATTTTTCAATCATAATAGCATCTTGGTTCACGCACCTAACTAGATGTTATGCTTCCTGCATGATAGTTAACATTTTCAAAAATGTCATTTGAAATTCTGTCATTTTAATTTTTTTTATAAATGTGGAACGTGAATCTGCAAAAGATTCTAACAACGAAAAACAATCTTTATAGGAATAACTGAAAGCTTGGAAATGTTGGACTTTTTTTTGCAAAACAGTGGAATAACAAGTTCATATTATAGTATAATAATTTATTAATTTCACTAAATTTCGCGGTCCCCTTGACCAATTAATATCGTTCAAATAATTAAGGTTTTAGTTGAGATAAAAAAGTTAGTGTCACGAGCGGGATTCGAATCCACGACCTTCGGCTTGAGTCGTAGAGTAGCGGAGTATCAAGTGAAAGGTCATGGGTTCGAATCCCGCTCGTGACACTGACTTTTTAATCTCAACTAAAACCCTTAATTATTTGAATGATATTAATTGGTCAAGCGGACCACGAAATTTAGGGAAATTAATAACGTAAAAGGTTATTTCTTTGCAAAATTATTGCTTCAAAAAAATTGTGAAATAGATATGTTTACTTTTGATAAAAACTTCCCATAAAAGGCAAAGGGCTCCACAAATCACTAGAAGTTATTAATTCTTAATAACTTATGACATGAGATGTCTGTATTTTAGATTTTTTGTTTCGTAATTTACTAAGCTCTCCGTTCTAATTGGCCAATTGTACAAGTTACAAATTACCTTTGTTTTTCAACATTTAAATTTGGTATTTTTTAAATTGGAATTAAACCCTGGATATTACAATTGCTTAGGGGAGTATAAAATTATACTTTTGTAAGTAAAACCTTCTTTTCATTTAACTTGTCAAAAACGTACAGAATTGGTCATACCGAACTTGATATTTTTTAATAAAACAATTTTTTTAATCTTCCCCTATTGATGCATTCTTTTTTGTCTTCTTTTATTCTGGAGGAGTCTTGGGATCTTCTTTGTAAAAATATTCCCTTACAACATTATGCAAAACATGACAAAGAAGAGAGAGAAACGCTAAAAACGAATAGTCATAATATAAGAATTAGCCAAATAATTCAAAACGAATTTTTGAGTAGAACCATCCTTTTCAACTATCGACTTTTGACTCTAGAAAAGTAAAAATATAAATATAAAATTCATTATGATGATTTGTATTACCATTTTTTGAAATTTCTTTTGACAGTTCACAGTAATGAAGGAGGTATGAAAAAGAGTAGGTCTCAAGACATAACCTTGGAAAAGACCAGCACTGATAATGTTTTTGGTAGAATTAGATAAATCTCATCCTAAACATTTTAATAACAGGTGTGAAAATCATTAATTAAAATGCGTATAAACAGCTTCGATTAAATAGTGAGACGACTGTTGTACGAAGATTTAACTCATGGAAACTTAGTTGTAAAACGCTCGTATAAATTATATCAATATTATCTTTTCATATTCCATATCTTCTTCAAACAAGAAGTAACAGTAGAGAGAAAAAGTCGATAACATACTTTTTAGGCAAAAGGATGGAGTCGATATACCGTACTAAGGGCAATAAACCAGACATTGCAGGATGAACAAAAACACTCCATTTTATCCATATTTATTATTATATACCACTGAACAGGGACATTGGGATGGACAGAAGCACATACGTACAGATATAAAATAAAAGTTTGCACATGAAAATTACTTTTCATAATTTAAAGTCTAATCCATTAAGACGATGACCGTTACGCTCGAGCCAATGTTTCAGGTTCGAATCCTTTCTTGCCTTTACAGACCATAGCTGAACTTTTCCCATATTAAATCGTAAAACTTCATTTTAAACAATTTTCTATTTTATTAATGTTTATACATTAATATTTTAGGTCGTTTTTCCAAGATTTGTTTTTTAACTGCATTTACAATCTATTTTGCCTCTTATTGATGATATGACATATTTAATATTTTCGTTAACATTTTCAAGGTATGTAAAAGTTTTGTGATTCTACTAACGCTTAGTTTATAATTGATCAGTGAAGACTTACTATATTTCCCTTAGTCTACTAACTAAGTAAGTATTTATTCTTTTTAAAAAGTTAAGTCTAAATAAACAATTAAATTTTAAAAAATTTTGGTTATGCTGTTTTATTTGAAAATTACTTAAAATTGAAGGGTCAATTGCAAACTTCATACTCGCTCCTTTTTCTCTCTCACCCTCTCTCTCTCTCTCTCTCTCTCTCCACTAACCCTCATTTATATATATATTTATGTCTGTCACTCAATACGTCTGTCGTACCAATATTTTCATATTACTATCTATCTTTTTCTCCCCCTCTCACAATCATGCGTGTATTGATTTATATCTTTCACTCAATTTCTTTCATCTCACTAACCGTCTGTTTCCCCTTGGCCAATGTTTCGCATTTTTTCTCTCACTCCCTCTATCACTATCTGTCTAACTAGCTATAGATTTTTCTCTCTTTTCATGCACACAACGCAGAGCCTACCTAATAAGAAACTTATTATTAGTTTTTGATGCTTTAAAAATATAATTTCCTTATTTGCAATAAATTTTAATTTCTAAAGTCATTAAATACATATATATAATAAGTATATAACTATATTATTTAAACATTCATCAATAAAGATAGACTAAATATGTGTCGATTGGTGAGATTAGATTAGTCTATGATTATTTGGAAATCGTGATATGCGGTCTGGTGTGATGTAGGTTTCAGAAAAACATTTTCTTTATCATCCGAACGTTTCGACCATTATTGAGATCATCTTCAGGGCCTGTTATTTATAAAAATTGTTTAAATTTAACAATTACATGAAGGATGTTGAATTTATGGAATGCAAAAAATATGTTTTGTATTCAAAACAAAACTTTGAATGAGTAAAAATACTTTGATTGAATGCAAAAAATATATTTTGCATAGTATAAATTCTCTTTTTCCCACATCCTAGATGTATTTGTTAAATTTGAACAAAGTTTGTAAATCCTAGGCCCTGAAGATGATCTTAATAAAGTTCGAAACGTTGGGACGATAAAGAAAAGCTTTTCTGAAACGTCACATCAAACCGCTTCTTATGATTTCCAAATAATCATAGAGTAAATAGTAAACACGTCGAAGGTACAACACAATTTACAAGTTTATTTAGTAATCGTGAGATGCGGTCTGGTGTGATGTAGGTTTCGGAAAAACGTTTTCTTTATCGTCCGAACGTTTCGAACGTTATTGAAATCATCTCTCGACTCGACACGCAAGAATGGCAAAATTACACAGAAGACAAACACTTTGAGCCCTGAAGATGATCTCAATAAAGATCGAAACGTTGGCACGATAAACGATTTCTAAATAAATATCGATTAACGGTCTTATTACCACGCACAAGTTATAAGCTAATATTAATAACTAGTAAATAATTTTCCCCCCAATAGATTGGCTGATGCTAAATTTTCTATGTTTATACCTGTTTAATAAACTTGGATTTGGGCTTGTATACAGAGATAAAACACATCATCTCTAGTCCTTCCCCTTTTTCTTAAAATCAACATTTTTAAGATCAATCCAAGCAGGAACAAACGTTTTTTAAAAGATGAGTTTAGCTTTTCGTAAATATTGACGTTCGTTTTAGATGTGTGTTCAAACGTCTTGTTTTATTATGTAGTGTAACAGTAGCTATGGTGAAAATGTAGCTTGTTTATTACATTTTTTCTTTAATAATTTTCTTTCACCATGGGATGCTGTATAAAAATCTTTTACGAAAAACATTATTACACCCAAGTGAAAGTGAAATAGCTTTTATCCACAAAGATTGTTATTAAAACATTATTATTAGTTCTGCATGTGTAACATCATATAATATCAAAATATGGAAACGAACGTGAATTTTTATTGATTATTGTCATTTTTATTGTATCAGTGTTCAACTCAGGGATAAAGTTGATCAAGAAGTAAAAAAAAAATTAGTGCCTTTAATACTTCAGTACAATCACATTCTTCTTTTTTTTTACAAATAAGACATCGCTTTTTTTTTGTCAAAAATGTACATTTAATTACACATCGACCATTAGTGATATTAATTTTAATAAAAGGCTATGGGTTTTATTTGGTAACAGAACTTTTTTGTTTTTTGACGATATTAAATGGAAAAATAGAAGAATTTATATTTATAATGCGTTTATAAAATTTAAGATTTTTTTAAAATTCAATGTTTAAGCCTTTCCAGCATTGTTATAGACGTCAAACGAGTCAAAAGAATTGTTTCAAAGCCCCAACAGTCACGCGGCACTGGTTTAAGGCCGAGCTTGCAGCGACTACAATGACAATTATCGTCATGTTTATGTCTTATCCCTGCTTTCATTGCGACGTGACCTGGAACCGGAGTCATTCTAGGTTAAATAATCGTCAATGCTGGAAAATAAAAGCTTTCTCAAAAGCTATGGTGCCGACAATTGACATCGCGGTAACATTCACTTCAAACGTTTTTACGAGTTGACATTCATTTTTACATATGACTTTTTATCGTTTTTAGCCAATAAGAAAAGCATACCCGTTTGTTCCTAAAGTACAGTACACAGACATACTGGCATCAATGTGTAATTTATTTTTTTCAAACATTAAACGAACCAATACCATTCATGTATATTTAATAATTAAACTGAACTATACCTTCACGAAAGCTCTCTGTGGGCATATCATTTGTCACTGAGAATCGAATCACACGGCATTTGAAAAATGGCAAAAAGGAGGGAAAATTAAAAAAGGTTGGGCTGAGATGGGAGTCCGAGTGGATCGAATTCACGATACTCAAGTGAAGAGTCGCGGCGTATTTAGCCGAAGGTCGTGGGTTCGAATCCCGTTCGTGACACTGACTTTTTTATCTTGATAAATACCTTCCATAAATGTTAATTAATTAAACAAAACCATGGAAAAATGAAATGAAATTAACTAATAACTAATAACTAAATATTAAGATAACTAATAAAAAATAAATACCTCACCTTGAATTCTTGAACTAAAACACAAAAATAGTATACATGTACAGAGGAAGGTATAAAAGCGATAAATACTCAATAATAAAAAATAATTTTTAATATAATAATAAAACATAATTTTGTCCTATATTACAGAACGTAGACATATTGGCATCAACTTGCAATTTATTGTGGGTTAAAAGTTACACAAAAATTTATAAAGTCAATAAATACTTTATTTTAAAGACATTGGTTTGTTTAAATATTTTTGTTAAATGCGCTTGAAAATTATGTAACACTTTTGCAAATTTTGAATCATTACGATCATAAAATTATATCCCAGTTTGATAATATAACGAAAAAAATGTTGATCTGCAACGGACAGGACATAATATCGGTTTCTGGCGGTTAGAAGTTTTGAAAAAAAATTCGTTTATTTCCTGTTTTCAAATTCAGGGACGGTGAGATTCGAACCCCGGAAACGTGCAGTAATGAGTCCACTTGTCAAGGCTCTAACAGTTGGGGCCACATACCCGCCAAAATATTACAGGCGAATATTATAAATTTCATTCTCCATTTTGAAAGAAAGTAAAAACAGATCATATCTAGATAATGAAACAGTTACAAATAATTTACAGAGAGAGAGGGAGATAGATAGATAGATATATAGTGAGAGAGAGAGAGAGAGAGAGAGAGAGAGAGAGAGAGAGAGAGAGAG
>CM077106.1:7066328-7078272 GCA_039619505.1 Cimex hemipterus | reverse complement strand
GAGAGGGAGAGAGAGAGAGAGAGAGAGAGAGAGAGAGAGAGAGAGAGAGAGCAGGAAACACAGAAACGGAAAGAGGAATAAAAATGGAGTGGACAAGAGGAATATTGAGACCGAAAGACGTGTGCTTCTGTTATTGAACATCTTAGTTTTAGTAAGTCATTAGTAAAACAATTTCTCAAATTTTAACTACGTAAAAAATCACACTTTTTGAACTTTTTTGAGCTTTTAATACCATGCAATCGGTTATTGCACAATTCACTCTCCGAACTCAATGAACCAATTTGCCCTTTTTACGTTAAACAACTAAATCGAGTAAATTAATTAATAATAATTTTTGGTAAAAAATCCTTTAGTCTTAATGTTTACCAATTTTAACTTTAAAATGTAATTTAAAATAAAATAAATTTAATTTTGTAACGGGCTTTCAATCTCATTTAAACTATTTTTCGACTTTATATTAAAAATATGTGCCATTTTCCTATCACATCAGGTGTTAATATTGTTAATACCCTGATATATTTGAAAAAGCTGCAACATAATAATTGTGATATTATATTTTAAAATATATTAGAAAACAGGGAATTGGTAGCGGGACCAACGTCCCACTATTCCACTTAGTGCAGTTTGAATAATTAACGATTCATTCTAAGTAACTTAATTGGATTTCGTTACGCCAATTAAGTCTAATATTATTTAATTTCCTTCCCTCCAAGGAGGTGGCTGGGTCTCGACTTTTAGAGCAAGAGGCAGAAAATTCAGAAAGCCGGATGCTCGAGCGGTCGAAGCATCGAAAGGGCCGATTCTTTTCTTCGGGTTCGGTTTTCTTCAATGCCCCCCCCCCGCTCGTTTGAAACGGTTTCGATTTTACAAGACGGACGATTGAAAGGAGAAACGAGGGGACCTCCGGCAATGAAACGGGATGAAACGTGAGAATCCTGGTTTTCTATCCGCTGATGACCAGCCGGTTTTCATGTGTGATCCGGTGGTTCACATATCCGCTGTCCATGGATGCTGGAACGTGACCGAACAGAACCGAAAATCGGTGGATCCAGTGAAAATCAACAAACGGCCGAGTTTCATAAATGAGATATCTATACAAACTCCATTAACAATTTTTGTAATTAAATTCAAGTTAATTTTTTTACATCCGCACTCGAAAAATCATACTTGTCCAACTACGACAAAATTGTTCAACCACAAATAAATGGTTACTTGCTTCAAAAAATTTCAATCACGTATCAAAAAATTAACTTAAACGTTACAATTTTTTTCAAAAATCATTCTTTTAATAATGCTGCTTTTGCACATATTTTTGCGCATAAGTAAAAGTTAAGAGCGTTTTAAAAAATTAGGCTTTTTTAAAAAATAATAAAAAATGTTCAATGTACGGGCAATTTTTTAAATTAAAAAGGTTTTGACAATAAAACAGGAAAAAGGCTATATTTGTTAAATGAAAAAGTTTTGATATTAGAACCGGAAAAACGCTACTATTTTAAAAATAAAGGCTTAACATTATAGCAGGAAAACGCAAGTTAATTGAAAAAAGTTAGACAGAAGGACAGCAATAAACTTTTTCTTTTAAATAACAACGATTTGACATTAGAATAAGAAAACGCAAGTTAGTTAAAATTATTTTGGTTTTGGGGCAGGAAAAATGCTACTTAAACATAAAAATAAAAAGCCTTTGAGATTAGAACAAAAAAATCGCTACTTCATTAAAAAGTGTTTTGACAGAAGGATGAGAAAAACACTACATTTTCAACATTAGAAAGATTGTGGTTTTAGGGCAGGAAAAAAGCTACTATTTTAAAAATAAAAAGATTTTGACAATATAGCAGGAAAATGCAAGTTAATTAAAAAATGTTAGACTGAAGGACAGCAAAACACTTTTTTAATAATAAAAAAAAACAAGAAAACGAAAGTTGATTAAAAAATATTTGGTTTTAGGGCAGGAAAAACGCTATTTAAACAAAATAATAGAAATAAATAGGCTTTGAAATGAGCACAAGAAAACACAAGTTAATTAAAAAAATGTTTTAGCTTTAGGGCAGGAAAAACGATACTTAAAAAATAAAAATATAAAGGCTTTGATATTAGAACAGGAAAACATAAGTTAATTAAAAAATATTTGGCTTTAGGGTTGGAAAAACGCTCCATTTAAAAAAAAAGGCTAATAATGGCAGAAGGACGTGAAAAACGCTACCTTTTAAAATATAAAATGGCTTTGACATTAAAACAGTAAAGCGCAAGTTAAGTAAAAAAATGTTTTGGCAGAAGGGCGAGCAAAATGCTACTTTTTAAAAATAAAAATAATAAAGCTTTGACAATACGAAAAGGAAAATGCAAGTTAATTAAAAAAATGTTTGGGGTTTAGGGAAGGAAAAAGCTACTTTCAAAAAAATATTTTTTTTAGTATTAGAACAGGAAAACGCAAATTAATTTAAAAAAATACATTGGCAGAAAGACGGGAAAAGCGCTACTTTCAAAAAATTAAAACGGCTTTGATATTATAAAAAGAAAAACCGCACTGAAAAAATGTTTTGACTGCCAAATTTTGATGACATTCGTAACCATTTATTGGCTAGTATCGCTTCAGATAAATTAGTTATTCAAGAACTTCGAACAAAGTATCATTTTTTAAATTTTAAATACCAAGAAAAATTGTAGATTCTTTTTAAATTTTTTTAGAGTCTCCTTGAAATAAAATATTTAGCAAGAGTGTAGAATACAATACACTTATCTAATATCTCTAGACTACCCTTGACCCATACAAAACCAGAACTATGAGGAGGCTGTAATGAAAAATCCTAGAGAAGATAGATTTTCCAAGTTGGGACCATCTGTACCAAAGACGCTGTTTGTTGGTTACATAATCTTTTATAATAGCTGAAATATTTTTCTCATTGATTTAAAAATGTACAAAATTAACAGTGAAATATGTAAGTGTTGAAAAAAAATCGGTGAAATTAAAGTAAGATAAAGTAAAAACAAAGCAATTTTCAGAAATATATACAAATACATCTACGATTCGATGGGGAAACCTAATTTTCCAAATTGAAATCGACATCAACTCCATAATTTTTCATAAAATATTATGCTCTCCGATAGTCAAAACATTTTTTTCCCCCTATTTGGTACATTAGATTATAAGGGATTAGTACCAAAGATTTTGTCAGTAGAAAAGGAAAAAGGAAATTTTTTTGAAATAATTCCACAGTACGAGGAAAAACGTCAACATTCTCAAAGTTGGGATGATAAAACAGTCAATTTTGTATAAGTAGGTTTGGAAATAAAATAACACAAGAAAAACAGTATTATTTTTGGTAAACAAAATTTCGACAAATAGAACATGAAAAATGTTACCCTTTTTTATTTTTAGATAGAAATTTTTACAAAAGAACAAGTACAAAAGTATCTATAATTTTTTTATAACAGCTTCATTTATCCAACAATGTTTTTAAACATAGATAAATAGTATTTTCCTCATTTGACTCTAAATTGAAAATGAATAAAATTTAATTCGAAGAAAACATATATTAATAAAATTTTGAGACTTTTTCAAACGAAAACTTTATTTCAGCCAAATCAAATATAATGAGTAAAAAATACAACATATTTAAAATAATTTTCATAAATCTTTTTTTCAACTAGACAGGTTGCCTTGAGTCTGCTCGATAAATATATTTGTAAAATATTGGCCTAACTATGGATAAAGTTTACCCGTCCTGGTCCGTTATTTCTCGCTTGGCCAGACGGAATTTTTCCACTTTAGTTCACGAGTTGAACAAACTGAAAAAAAAACGTATTAACTTAGCCACGTTTTAAACTATGTATTAATTTATTATATTGATAAATTTGTGCGAACAAATAATAAAATTGAAAAGACAAACTTGCATATCATATGAAAAATCTGTTGAAGTGATAGTGTATTTACAGCACTTTATTTACTGATGATAATTTTAAGAATATTAAATGTTTAGTATGTTTTGTAATTGATTCTTGTTCTTGAGGCCAAATACCCGGCAAAAACTCGGCGAGAGCAGGCGGACCGAGACGGTAAACTAGACGGACTTGTTGTCAACTTAATTTTTATACAAGTAATTCACTTAATTTATTCTCTCAGAGGACAATAGTTGTTTGATTCAGCGTGTCAGACTGGAATGAAAAGTTGCTTTAAGTGAAACTTGCTCTCTTGAAGTTCTCCGTATCTAGATGAAGACGAAATAGCGCGTGCTTTGACTTTCACAGCGGGTGAGCCAAATAGAATCACATAATTAGTGGTATTAAAGAGAATATCAATTGAATTATTCATTTTACCTCCTTTTTTTTGTTAATTGCACCATGTAGTTTTCTGCAACGAGGATCATTTTCTTGCCAGTGAACTGGATTTACAGATCTCTTTTTTTGAAATCGTGTTAGTGGATGCCATTAAATACCTCGTTACCATTGTAATTTTATCTAAAAATATAAATTAATTAGTAGTTTAAAATTGAAATTTGATGTAGGTTTTATTTAACTAAGTAACTAAGGATGGTCGATTACTTTTGGGCTGGCACACTACACATTAATTATTGTACAATAAAAACCTTTTCCATTATATTGAATGTTCAATTGAAATCTGGTTGACTATATACCGATAACTTAAATATCTACTTCTTAGGAGAGGCAATGCATATGGGAATATTTAAAACACTTTTTATAAATGATACTGAGTCAAAAATCTTAGGAAAAGAAGCTGTTAAATCTTTAATACATGTGTGCTCTATCTCATATGATTGTCTTTTTATTTCTTTTCTTGCCTTTTCTACCTATTTATTCCTCTATTTTGATGGTTATATATTTATCATTTTATCTTGCTATCTTGTGTTTTTATATATATTACCATCCCGCTCTCTCTCACTCTCTCTGTCTGTCTGTCTCTGTCTCCCTCTCTCTCTTTGTGCTCTTGCCCCTCTCTTTCTCCCTTTTAACATCCTTCTATTCTCTGTCTTTTGGCCTTTCTATTTTCTTCGTTCTTTCTGTCTTCATTTTGCTCTCTGCGCATCTGATTTCTGATTTTCTCTGGCGCACTGCCTGTCTGTCTATCTCATTATCTTTCTTGTGCTCTTGGTCTATTTTGACTGTTTTTCGTACTTTATTTTTCTTTCAATTTATCAATTTATTAATTCTCTCAGGCTATCTCTATCTTTCTCCTTCTCTTTTCCTCTCTCACTCACTCTCTCTACCTCTCTTTCTCGTACTCTTTCTCCTTCTCTTCCTCTTTCTCTCTCACTCCCTCTGGTCCTCTTTATATCTTTCTATTCTCCGTCTTTCTCACTTCAGATTTTTATTCTTTCAGTCTCTTCTGACTATCTTCATTTTGCTCTCCCATCTGATTGCGTATTTTCTCTGGCGCGGACTGTCAGACTTTGCCTCATTCTCCTTATTGTGCTCTTTTCAGTTTTGACTGTTTTTCCTACTTTATTTTTCTTTTCATCTATCTATTTATTAATCCTCTCTCTCTCTCTCCCTCCCTCCTTCCCCCCTCTCTCTCCTTTTCTATCTTTTCTCTTTCTTCATTCTCTCTCCCCCCCTCTCTTTATCTCTCTCTCCCCTCTCTCTCACTAATGGTTCCAATCATACCTAAATAATCGAAAAGTGATTACGTTGATAAGTTTGGTCAAAATGTAACGTCTAGTTGGGTAACTATCAATCATGGAGTTACACAAGGAATCTCATTGTCTCCTATGCTATTTATTCTACATGTAGACATAATATGTAGTAGCTATTAAATACTGTCTACATACGTTTGTACGATCTTAATGAACCAAATTACATATAACATCATTAGTTTTCGTGTCCGCTTGACTAATTAAGTTCTCAAGTAAAAACCTTAATTAATTGAACTATATATAACGTTGTCAGACTTAATCAATTTAAAGGTGTGGGCTGACGACCATGGCTCGTTAATAAATCCTAAAACACCGTCATGCATAATTTGAGGTCATCCGCAATTAACTTATAAACTACGTTTTTTTAAAAACTGGCAACATTATATTAGAAAATAAAATATTAAAATTTAATAGTGACGACATAATCGTCGAAAGCAGGGCAAACACTTAAAAAATTGTTGTTCTGTTGTGACTTCATCGAAGATCCTTTCTTCCTAGTTGTTCAACAGCAGTTCGATACATCATCTAATCAATAAAATGTTAGGTTCTCGTCGAGTGTAAGTGTAAGAATGGTTAAATTGGCCTAACTCTGTGATATTTGTAGAAATAAATCGTGTTTCAAATCCAATCTTCTCAGTCTTTCTCTGACTCAATTTTTTGTTTACCAACTTCATTCACCAAAACAGAACTAACCTGGTTTCAGATCTCTGTGCCTTTCTCTTTTAATCGAGTTTTACGTAGTAGCTGTAAAAGATTATTTTATATCCATTGAATGTTATTGGTTTTGTGTGTTATCTATGTATGTGAAGTTGTAGATTGCTTTAAAGACCTTTAAAGAGGAGAGACCAGTAGATACCATCAATCGAAAAAGAAAATCTGTTTTAATTTGCCGTATTCTTTTCATATGACTCTTTCAATATCAATTACTTCCACTTGTAGAATTATGTGAGAATAATTTTTCTTTCTATGTTATCGCAGTGTTATAAGTGTAATATGTAAGATTTAACTTCAATTGTCCGTTTGCAATATGTATTTATTGTAAATAAAGTAGGCCGAATGACCCGGTGGATGAACTCACGTCGTCGTTGTTATTATTATTATTTCGGTGACGAATTTAGGCCGGTAAAATGGCTAATCTTCCTTGGTTTCCGTCGGCAGAAAAAAAAATGCGGGTACATTTAAGAGGCTTTGCGGTCATTGTTTTATTTTTTCCATCTTGCGCTTCGTACGAACGGAACCAGTCCGGTTCAAACTGAGGCAAAAACCGAGGCATAACATCACGTAAGTTATTAGCCGAGTGAAAGTCCTCCTTAAGACAGAAATGTTTCTACCGGGACGACCTCAACTCCAATTTCCTTTTTGCCCAAATCCAACGCATTTCCCTTGTAGTTGGCCTAGTTATTTCACACTCTACGCCCTTGACAATAGATTTTGATTCATTTGATAAACACTATGAAAGTGGTCCACGTGTGAACTGGGGCGAATAGACTAAGGACTACTTACCAGGGCTGTTTTTCGAAATAGAATTTGCATATTATTCTTTCGACGCTAGGCCAATGAACAGATGAACGAGACCGTTTAAAAATTATGGTGATACTTGCAAATGATGTTGCAGCCAAAGAAAAATCTTTTCAATCGTGTTTCATTTGCTTAAAAAGAATGACTGAACCAGTTTTCTGTCAATCGAGACACAGACTTTCTACAAGGCCTTCATTTCGTTCAGTTGTGATTTATTTAAACCTGTAAGATCCTTTTTTTAAGTTGTTTTACACCAACTAAACAGATTAAGTCCAATTGAAAACTTGCAATCGCGACATAATTATAATATTGGTTGGTGGTCGTGAGATGCGATCTGGTGTGGCGTAGGTTTTAGAAAAACATTTTATTTATGGTGCCTACGTTTCGGTCTTCATTGAGATCATCTTCAGGGCTCAAAGTGTTCGTTTTGAGAATGACCTCCCACATGACAGACATGAATGACACATCTACACGGAAAACAAACACATTGAGCTCTGAAGATGATTTAAATAACCATCGAAACGTTGGGACGATAAAGAAAATTTTCTATATAGTTAAAATGTCTTAAAAATTGTAATTACCGATTTCAAAAAAATAAATAATGAAGAATAAATAATTAATATTAAAATACTAACACAAACCGAATTAACATGTTAATTTGTAAAAGTTGATCTATTTTGTTATACATGTGTGATATATCGGAACTATTTTAAGATGAAGCGTTTGATTTTCTAACCAAAATAAACATTTTTTAAGTTTTTAATTTTTTAAAATTTAATTACAACTTTTCGTACACAGAAAGAGGCCCTCTCAACACTACCACAAGATTGACGCATCTACACGGAACACAAACACTGAGCTCTGAAGATGATCTCAATGAAGATCGAAACGTTCTCACGATAAAGAAAACCTAAGCCACACCAGACCGCATCTCACGATCTCTGAATAATCGTTGATTAACGGTCACTAAACACCTCACGTAATTATAATTTAAGTTCTAAACAAATTTTTTACATACGTGCCTTTAATATACTTTGGATAATTAAAAATGTAAGATGCATTGTTTAAAGGAAAAATGTAATAACCACGTTGTACGATTAATTATTGAAATGAAATCAATATATTAAAATTTTTTAAAACTATAAAAATTATATGGAGTCGATAAAAAATGGACTTGAAAAAAATCATGCCCAGCTAGCCAAAATTGCGAATCTGTATCTTGCCTCTATCAGTGATTCTAAATTGAAAATGGAAACTTCATGGCTTATTATTTTTTTAAACTTTTTTTAACTGCCTCTCACAGCACTGTTGTGGCCGATGGGGTACTAAATATTCCGCCATCGGCCCTATAGTCTACAAGATCACCCACTTACACCAAACAACTAAATACACGACACAATAAAACACAACACATATACACTTATTTACACAGATATATTTTATATATACACGTTTTATAGACTATTTACAAGTGAGGAAACACCCCTGTTTCTCTTAAAAAGAAGAATAGGGGATCCAACATTTGACTTGCTCGTCCGAGTAGCGTTTTTATGTCAGGGTACATGCCTACTCGCTCCCTGTATAGGGCACTCCTTGACAACACATGAGACACACTGAGCAACCTTTCTCTACAAGCGGGACACCTGCGCAGGTTTTGACCCAGAAGCAGATGTCCGTGAGTCAGACAGGTATGGCTGATCCTCAACCGAGTTAACACGATCCTTTCATTTCTTGTCAGATTCTCATGGGGCCATCGTTCAGTCGAGCCCTTAACTCGCAGGAGCTTCTCGGAGGACCCGGCTCACTGACGATGCCAACGCTTTCCCACAGCGTTCTTTACCACTCGTACAGCGTCACCGGGCTGGATCGCGGTAGCTTGGTCTTTGGGTGTAGATGTATTCTTAACAAATAATGTAAACGTAAGAACTCTATGCAAGAGTATAACGTTCATTTGATTGATTTTTATTTATTACTTAACCCAAAAAAAACCTTTATTGTAAATGTTTTAATAGTATGTTTTTCTAGGCAGTATTTTAGATAAAATATATTCTGTTTGTGGATTTGTGTCGAGTCCGTTTAAACGTAGGGAAACGATTTGATGATGGTCATGAAAAACAAATTAGGAGAACGGTTTTCATCCGATGTCACGTCACTTTCTATGTTTTCGACCGCTTCCCACGCCTCCCTCGGCCACTATGTCGACAATGTGCGCTTTTCGGGGCACCGGTTCCAGATTTTAGGCTTTTCTCCTTTTTCACGATAATCCACACTTTCGACGGGCAGAAATCGATGACGTCGCATTTTTCGACGTCTTTATCTCGAAAAAGTGTCACTTTTAAAAGGAGACTCAATGCTCTCGAAGAGTGACAATCACGTGCCAAAATGGACGTAAATTCCTTACAAAATTCTTGCAGACATACAGATATTAAAAAATACTAAACATGAGCTGTAACAATGAATTATTGTCATATAACAAAGTGTTAGAATTAGAATTAGAACTGCGAGACCTCCTAGGAGGTCTCTGTCATCTCCCTGATAGGTCACGGGGAGTCACTCACCTTGGTGCATAAGCGACTCCTTGGTTGGGATCTGGTCGGGCGCCATCGACTTCTTTGGTCATTTCGGCGCCCTTACGTTCCCTAAGACTAGTCATTCACACACTCACTCATACAATAAATACATACATGCCACTATTTACAAATCCAATCAAACATGTTTATCCTTTATCTAGAGTCCGGGTCGGAGGGTACTCGATATTCTGCCCCGACCCGGTTTAAGGGAGCCGCGGTGGAGCTCTGAAATAATATGCTGCACCGCCGTCGACATACTTCTATTATCTACCAGAAACCAACTAAAAATCGTATCTATAATCTAAATACCCCTCTATATACAACCCATAATCCCGATGTCTCTAAGAAACTTAAAAAGTTTGTCCTTGAGTTCGCTGCCATGCTCGAGCACTCTCGTACAACCAGGCGGCATTCCACTACGGTCCCTATACAGCTCCAAGCTGCGGCAACCCTCCAACACGTGCGCACGGTGAGCCCTCTACTTGGCATGCCGGGCACCTAGGTCGACTCGTGCCAACCAACACAACAGTCACACGTGTGTGGCCTATCCGCAGGCGGGTCAGGACAACACTTTCCCTTCGGGACATCCCCTCAGGGGTCGACCGTCGGCTTAACGGAAACCAACACGTCAGTCGAATCAGCCCAACGACGCTTCCACTTGTCCAACATCATATTTTTCACTATTCTCTTAGCGTCGTCAGGCCGAATCGGCCGAATAAGAAAGTGTTAATGACATAATTTTTATAAGCTTTTAGGTAGGAACTTAATCAATGAAGGTAAACTAAGCTAATTTTTTTATGTTTATTAAATTTGTTTAATAAACATAAAAAAACCCAATTTAAATGTGATAGTTTAATAAAATGAAAAACACCTACCTTCAATTAGGATAAATGCCTTTGTGATCATACATGCACGACGACGTGGTAAAACATGCAATGGAGGTCAGGCGAAGACCACTTGAGCCTACAGCTTCGTCGGAGCATGACACCGTGTACTGAGCGGTATATTGTAAGAACCTCATTGCTTAAAAAGTGCTTAATTGGGTTTAATTTTCTCAAATTTTTTTACATCCTTCAGAATTTTGTTAAACGTTAAACTGTTGTTTATATGTAAATGGAGAATAATGTAATTACAATGTACAATTCATAACGAACGAATAAGATTAGCAATGTAAAAAGTGGACCGTTTTAATTGTTTTATTTATTTTTTTTTGTCAATAAGGAATAGATGAAACTTCGGAGATTTTTTGTTTCCATGCTATTTTAATAAAAGCCTTGGTGAAAGTTTTACCCATAATGTTTTGACAGTTCATCTGGCTAGTCTCGCTTTCTTCTACTATCAGTTTAGTAATACCATACAACAACTCAAAAATATATTTGATGTAAAAACGTTGTAGAAATAAATAAAGGAACGATAACAAATGAAAGCGACTGAAAAGTTAAATAAATATTGTCGAAAAACAAAGTACAGAAGTCGACAATGGAACACAGATAGATAAACAGATCGATAGAAAATATGAAGAGAGAGAGGGAGAGATTGATTGATTGATTGGTTGATTAACGATTTATTTATTAAAATACACGTAAAATGTAGGTCTCTAGGACCATTCTTAAACTTAAAGTGTAATTACAATTATAATATTTGTTTAGAGTCGCAAAAGACATAAAATAGAAATAAAACAGTATTGTAAAACCAACCATGAAGTCAACGCTTAAAGTCAGAGTAAATTGAACCTGAAGTTATATTGTTATACAGAGCATTGTTGAGTAACAAAATCAGATAGACATTTTTCAGAAGATTTCGTAAGATTATTAAAAGTTAGATTAAAATAGATAGATAGGTAAATAGAGATAGATAAATAGATGATAGAAGACAGATACATAGTTAGATAGATAGATAGAGGGAGTGGGAGTGGGAGTGAGAGAGAGAGAGAGAGAGAGAGAGAGAGAGAGAGAGAGAGAGAAAGAAAGAGAATACAAAAGAAAAAATAACACAAAAATAGCCAGTATGAAGGAGAAATAAAAGTAAATAAAACCCACAGACAGACTTACAAAGGCTAAGAAGAAAAGAGAGAGAAGAATGTGAAAGAGAAATAGAAACGGCAAAAACAGATTACAAAAGAAAATAATTGGCGGAAACAAAAATGTAAACAGAAAAAATAAATATAACACCAAGGAAAGATATATATATATATATATATATATG
>CM077106.1:7040495-7065928 GCA_039619505.1 Cimex hemipterus | reverse complement strand
GAGAGAGAGAGAGAGAGAGAGAGAGAGAGAGAGAGAGAGAGAGAGAAAGACAGACAGACAGACAGACAGATAGATAGATAGATAGAGGGAGAGAAAGATAGATAGACAGAAAGACAGACAGACAGAAAAAAAAGACAGAAGATAGAAAAAATGAAGACAAACATTTTAAACAAAAGACATTCATCGTTTAATAGTTTATTTATTCTCTCTCCCTAGCTCTCTTAGCTCTGTTGTTGCGGATCCTAGATATTTGTGCGTTTCCACGATTCCAACAGAATGTCGCACACTCGGACAATTCAAATCCTCATTGGTAAGACGGTTTGAACATCTTCGCATTGTCTTCAATTCGTTTTGACCTTTTACGTTCAACACTTTTGAAAGTGACGGTGAGAAAATAATAGAGAACTGGAAATAGTAAAATATCCAAAACCTTCTAAAAATAGAACGCACCAGCGTGATTCATCAGATAATCGGAGGCTACCAATCAGCGTCCCCAGCATTCCATTCTTCCACTAGAAGAAATCTCGCAACAATAAATCGGTTGTAAATTGAAAAGCAACTGAAAAGATATAAAGAAGAAGAAACGATTTTGTAACTGTTACTTTATCACTTTTTAGAAGGATCTATGGTCGGAAAACATACGAAGACCTTTAAAGCTGTTCACAGTTCTTTAAACTAAAATGATATTTTTTCGATCAAAACCGCATAAAATACCAATCAATAATGTTTGTCAAACAAGTTGATGAAAAGAATTTACAAGAAAATCGTATTCCAAAACCTTAATCTCTGAGGGATTACAACAAATAAACCAATCCCCGTTTTTTTACGACGTTGTAAGAACACTTATTTAACGTTGTAAATAATAAACTTAATAGTTGTATTAAAACTTGAATATGTTTATGTTCGCTATTTGGGTTCATTAAATCATTTGTATTAAACTGTAAATATAATAGAGAATAATTGCAAAGATCGAATATGTGTGACATTACCAATGTGGGACGAAGAAAGGAGAAAGCCTCGTCTATTTTCATGTTAACTCTTATTAAACGCATCTTTATGCTATCTCGGAAGAACTGGTGAGCATGACGCTTCCAGTTTAGTCTAAAGCATCAAAATGTTTTATGCTCTACTTCGCAAAATAACTGCTCAACTCAAGCTATGGTTGGAATTTTATTTTCAACCTGGGAAAACGGTTTACTTTTTAAGAAAGGAAATTAATTTAAAGTATACAATCTCATTGTCAGTTTGTGGTGCTGATAAACATTTTTGCCTGCCAAATTCACGTCTCACTCATTGAGGTAAACGTCCGAATAAATAAAAAAAAACCTACAAATTTGAACTAAATTAATTATTCTTTTTATGTAAGGTCTTGGATGAGTTAAAAAGTTTATGTCGTGGGTGGAAAATTTATGGTATTCGGCAGGAATTTCAGTAAGCTTTCAGACTTTTCTCTCTACTTTGGTTGATTTGACACTTTTTCAAATATTTTCAGATAAAGATGAATAAAATGGTTTCGACCTAATGCACTTCAGCAGTATTCTGCCTATTCAAAAAATCACATCTTCGGTTCTATTGGACCGATTTCAATAACTCAGTGCGCATTATTCTCGTCAAAATTCCAGCTGAAAGAAATATGTAAAAAATGGGGGGGGGGTTCTCATTTAAAATTATGAATTTGAAGTAGAGTTAAGTCTTAACCAAGGTGGAAAAAAATAAATCGACCTTACATGCACAAAATACATGAAAATGAAAGTCTCAATATCTTTTCCCTAGACTTTGTCGTTATAGAATCACAAAGAAAAAAAAAATAGGATGGGCGCATTAGCGTGGACACCTTTTATGCTGAGCTTTTATGAAACATATATCGAGAAACCTCCAACGGTTTCTCTCTAAACTGTCCTCTTATACGGTGAATTGAGCTAAAATTCTTGCCATCGCACTATTATTATTATTCTATTAATTAATATATTTTCTTTCACCAAATCACTCTTCTCGGTGAGGTGGTGGATGCGACCAAACTTGATATAATATTTGTATATACTTAATTAAGGTTTTTAGTTGAGATTAAAAAACTTAATGGTACAAGCGGGATTCGAACCCAGGATCTTCGACTAGATTCGCCGCTGCCCTACCACTTGAGCTATCGTGACCTCGATCCACTCGGACATCAACTTCCTATCTCAACCTCACCTTTTGAATTTTCCCTCCTTTTTGCCATTTTTCAAATGTCGTTTAACCTGCGTGATTCTCGGTAACAAATGAAATGACCACTAAAGCTAATACCTAAAATTCAAAAGGTGGTGTTGAGATGGGAAGATCGTGGGTTCGAATCCCGCTCATGACACTGACTTTTTTATCTCAACTAAAAACCTCAATTATTTTTTCAAAAGGTACGTACATTAACTAATAAAAACGATTTGTAACAATAATTATTATATTTTTATGATTTCACTAAGTATGAGTTCGAAACAAACCAGCATATTTTTTCCAATGTCTGGCTTACCATTCAACATTACTTACTAAGCAGAAACCATTTATTTGTATTGTCTCGGTATCTTAGTAATTATTTAATTTTAAAGGTGGTTGGGACGTTTACATTAGAAAGGATCCAGCGAGAGAGTACAATTTTGAATACTTTTTTTCATCTCGACTAAAAACCTTAATTAATTATAATTTATCAATTGGTCTAAATTAATGAATTTAATAAAGTACAGTTCACTAAAGCTCTCCGTTGCCATTTCATTTGTCGTCGAGAATCAAATTCGATTCCACGACATTTGGAAAACAGCAAAAAGGAGGGAAAACATGAGGCTGAGATAGGAAGATTATGCCTGAGTGGATTGAGATCATGATAGTGCAAGTAGTAGATCAGCCGTGTATCTAGCCGTCGATTGTGGGCTCGAATCCCGCTTGTGCCAATGACTGTTTATCTCAACTAAAAACCTTAATTAATTGTAATGTATCAATTGGTCAAGCGGACCACTAAATTGGTGAAGTTGTATCTAATGTTGTTTTTATGCTAGGTTATTGGAATGAATGTAATTTATCAGCATAAAAAGAAGAGGTTGCTTATAACCCCGCCCCAAGAATATCGAATACTCTGGGGTGAGTGTGTGCTTGACTCTGAAGATTAAAAGTAAGTTATTAGCGAATATGTAGTGGGTTCGATTCCTCCAGAGGAATATCAACTATTCTATGGGAGTAAACGTGCCCAGATTTCTGTATTTGTATCGGGGGTTGTATTTATGTTAATTTATTGGAGGGAATGTAATTTATTAGCGTGAAAGCAAGGGGCTACTTAACCGAGTATCTCATTGATTGTTTATCGCATTATTTAAAGATCACTCAAGGTCATTGGTCTCTAGGACCACTCTTACACCTAAAATAAAATTACAACAGTATTTTTTGTAAACTCTACTCAATCACAAAACAAACTACTAAAACACAAGAAAGTTGAACAAATTCATTATCTCTTACAAACTATATACTTGTTTACATTACATAAAACGGAAAAAAGAGAGAGAAAAATAATATTATTGTTTAATATTTTTAAAAGTATTGTGAAATAAATTTTTTAAAATTTTTTTCTAAAGATACTTATTTTATTATAATGCTGAATTTCAACTGTTAATTTTAAAAACACTCTTTCCTTTTAATTGCGAATGAATTATTAAATATTGTGGTTCAATGTTTTATGATTTGCTTAGTCCATTATATTTATTGGTCTATTGACCAAATTACTTCTTTCATTTACTTTCTATGTAAGGTTTTGGTTGAAATAAAACAGTCAGTGTCACGACCGGGATTCGAACCCACGATGTTCGGCTAAATACACAGCTGTTCTAACCACTTGAGCTACCGTGACTTGGATCCATTTAAACGCCAAGGTCATTGGTTCTAATCCCGCTCGTGACGCTTTTTCATTTCACCCAAAACTTTATATCCAGTTTTTATATTATGTACGTTATTTATAATTATGTAAATTATTTTTTATGTAATTCATTTTTAACACGTTGAAGATGATACATACTAAATTATAATCAAAGAAATCATTAATTTTTAAAATCTGGAGTTAAGAATATTTATCATACATTCTATCATATTATTTTAAGCTAAGTATTTATCTTACGCACACATTATCATCAACTTTTAGCTTATTGACTTGCGTACAATGTAAGTCACACATTGTAGCTATTGCATACATAATAATACGAGAATACTAGTGCTTGTACCAAGGGGTTTTTGGTAGTAACATTCGCAAAACCAAATTTTTTAATCTATAAATTGAAGAAGACATTTTCTTAGTTACATTCAAACTTTGTTCATTCCGGTTTAAATTTTTATTCAAATAAGGACCTAAGAATTTCACAGTTTTTTCAGAATCCAACTCAACGTTCTCTATTTTTATATTTCGGATGTTTTGTACATTGAATTATTCCATCAATTTGTTATGCCCACTTTTTGTTGATTTACCTTTTGGATTCATTTTTAATACAGATTTATTACTCTAATCTATCAATGTACATAAAACGAGATTCATTATATGGATTGTATCATTAAGTCAATTTTTGCATCGTTTTCTGCATTTAGATCGTCTGTATAAAGGCAAATTTTAGTTTTCGAATCCGTTATTGTTGTAATTAATATAAATTGAAAAGATCAGTGAAGAGAGAGTAGAGCCTTGTGATACACATGATCTATACGTAGATTCTCCGATACTGCAGTGTTTGTGTGACGTGTGGAGAGTTAAGTTATTATGGGTTATAAGTCATATTATTATAAGTTACTAGTGAAAATGAAGAAGCTTCGACTATCGTCTATCGAGTACTCTGAGGAGGTGATATATCGATGTATAAGTCAGTAACAGATCGAGGCGCTCAAATGGCTGCAGGCTGAAAAATAGGTAAAAGAGAGAAAAGCACAGGCAAAGAGCCTGGCTATGACCTCAGACGATTGTCGCCCGCTAAACCTATTTTTTAACTTATTATTACTGTAATTTTTAATTCTGACATGACGTATGGGTTTTAGTTGTGCAGTGTTGCAGCTATAGCAGTTATTAAAATGCGAATCTCTTTCTTACTTTGTATAATTAATTTTGTAGGTAGCCGGTAAACATTAAAAAATAATTTACTTTATAATTATATCAGGTAAATAACCTTTTGATCCGGACAAACAATATTTCCTATTATGAATGTTGTTTTGTTGACTTGCAGATGTATGCAAATTAAAAAAAAAACAACAAAAAAAAAAAAAAAAAACCGCACACGTATGTTGGATAATAAACAAAATTTAAGTTAATCCATTTATATAAATTAACAATAACCATAATTGGACTATATTTTTAACATAGGCATGCATTTTTTTATATTACGTCCATTCATGGTCAAACATGAACTTCAGATGGCTCATCAGTGTACAGAATGTCAATCAAAGAAATTTATACTGTGTGGTGAATAGTGACCGTTAGTCGTTGATTATTGAGATACGGTCTGGTGTGATGTAGGTTTCTGAAAAACGTTTTCTTTATCGTGCCAATGTTTCGAACTTTATTGAGATCATCTTCAGCGTCTGGGATATACAAACGGATGTGGAAAAAAGTGAATTTATACAACGCAAAAAAATATTTTTTTGTATATATTCAATCAACGTAGTTTATACTATAATTCAAAAGGGAATTTATTCAATATCCCTCATTGAAATGATGTTTCGTAAATAAAAACAATTTGCCAAATCAACTTCATTAATTTATTGATTTGTACATATGTAAAACAATTACGACCGTAAAAACGTTACAAGAATAAAACTGATACGAAAAACAAGTGAGGAGAAATCATTTTGGTAACCTTCCGGTAGAAAGAATAAATATGAACACTTTTCAATTTTCTTCGTCACTAGGGCGTCACGTGGCCATCGACGTTTCAGTCGACGAGAAGGTATACGTGGGATGATAGTAGAACTGAGCTCAGGGATGGTCATTGGGATTGGTGGGAAGGAATGGATGAATTTTGTTGTAATTGCTTTTCGCTAATTCTGGATGGGGTGGGTTTGATATGTTACAAAGACAATTTTTCATAGTCCTTTTTATTGGATCTTTGGATGTATTGGGAATAGGAATGCTTGGTTGACCACCAGCGTTCGATACAATAGGTCCAATAGAGTGAGAGAACATGTTTCAGAATTGATTGATAATTTGTAATTCAGTGAAAGTTTTATCACCTGTCGTGATGATAACAGTATCGCCTGTTTAATTAATTTCGTTTTAATCTCGTTTGCGGATTCCAATTAAGTCGTTTGTCCAGGTAGAGTCCAATTTAATCCCAGCACGTGGTTGATAGGTGGTAGTGTTATTGCTGATAGAGTATTGGCTCTTCGTCAGATTTATTTAATTTTCCAATTTTTGCACAAAACTCGTGGCAGTGCAAATAATTTTGAAGGTTTCCGTATGCAGTGAGTAGATCTTTAAGCGGAGAAAGGATTGCTGTGTCGTCAGCAAAATGGAGAGAATGTTTCTGGGTAGAGAATCATCAATTTATGTCGTGTAAAGGAGTGGTTCAAGCGTGCACCCTTGTGGGATACCAAGACAGGGTAGATATAGGATATCGCCATGCGTTACTAACTCTGAAGTGTACCAAACAGGTACGATTTTAGGATACGATTTAGGATTTGAATTTTCCCTCCTTTTTGCCACTTCAAAAAAGGTGTGATTGAGATGGGAAGTTGGTGTCCGAGTGGATCGAAGTCACGATGGTTCAAGTGGTAGAGCAACGGTGTATCAAGCCGAAGATCGTGGGTTCGATCCCGCTCGTGTCATTAACTTTTTTATCTCAACTAAAAAATTTAATTAATTGTAATGTATTAATTGGTCAAGCGGACCACGAAGTTTGTGAATTTAACTATTTTAAATTATGATTCTCTTATGCAATTTATATTTATATAATCAACAGAATATTTTAATAAACAGAATAGTGCTATTTGCTTCTATAAATATTAGAAAACAAAACATAGACAATTTTAATTAGAATATTGTAGTAATGAACAAGAAAACGTGTTAGTAAGATCATAAGAGAGACATCGCAATACATTAAACGTCATACTTTAAATTTGTAAAAGAAAAGAAAAAAGAAAAGTTTAAAATACTTTCTAAAAAGATAGACCCTACTCAAAGTTAGTTGTGTTGCAAGGACTTCTACAACCTGATGATGAGCTAAAAGGCTCGAAATCCAGATAGTCGCAAAACAACTTACTGTAAGTAGGAACTATCTTTTTAGAAAGTATTGAACACCACACTCACTCCATCATTTATCATTTCTATTAGGTTTAAAATATGTAAATGCCATATTTTTTGGAGAGATTCACGAGACAGCAGATGACGCCCGCTAAGCCCATTTCAGGCAAACCTGTCGTGCTTTAAAGCTAAACTGGTTACTACTTTTGCTCTCTTGGTTATTAATTTATAGAAACAATTAATGATTAATGATTTTCGATTGAGAGTTTTTAATATGAAGACTTAATTGTACTGTTATTATGCATACACTGTTAGGGTTGATGTGCGTACTTGTTAAAATTAGGATGTTCTTAAGCAATTTACATAATCAACATAATATTTTAATAAACAGAATTGTTCTCTTGTTTGAACAAATATTAGGAAACAAAACATTTTGCATACTAAATGCACTTCCAATTAGAATTTTGTAGTAATGATGAAGAAAATGTGTTAATAAAATGATAAGATTAGCTGTAAAAATATTAAACGTTTTAATATAAACTTGTAAAATAAAATAAAAAATATATGTAAATTACATTACTCTCTTTAGCCAGAATGATTATATAATCGTATGAATATATTCAATTTTATATAGTATAGTTAGTATAGTATAGTTAAATATAGTTCAAAATGGAAAATAATAATAGTAAACCCAAAAAAATCGATAATTCATATAAAATTATTTTATTTAATCATCCAAAATTGAAGTACTAAATTTTTCGTTAAAATCATACGGAAAAGTGATATATGTAGTGCCATCTTGTGAATAGATTCGTGAGACAGCGCATGACGCCTGCCAAGCGCATTTCAGGCCAGCCTGCCATGCTTTCAAGCTAAACTGGCCGAAACTTTTGCTCTCTCACAGTTATTAATTTATGGAAAAAATCAATTATTAAACATTTTCTATTGAAGATTGTCTTACTATGTAGATTCAACTAAACTGTAATGTCAGAAAACCACGTGCTACATTTACACAGGAATTGCTACAGGAATTTGAGTATCTTTTTGCAAAATTTATTTGACTGTAATGATCTTGTACTTATGATGTTAGAAAATTTAAGTATACAATATAAGTTAATTTGTTGGTGTAGTTTAATGGCTGTGATAATATTATATTACTCTTATTATTTAAATTATAGTTGTATTATTCTCTGTATTTCTTTAATCAGGTGGGTGATTTCAATGATCACGGTGGAAGAGAAGGGATGATAAAATTAGTTTATGACAACTTATGATAGAAGAATGCACGATTTAATCAAAGTTGAAGCAATTAGCATAAACAGGTTAGGTTAGGTTAGGTTAGGTGGCAAAGTTACTAGGAGGTGGGGTTTGTGTGCCCCAGGCACTGCAGCCTTTTGGCTTACTGTACCTTCCTAGTTCCTTAGTTTAGTCAATATACTCGATCCTTTTACATAGGATTATCAAGTCATTGACTGTTATTGCTTCAATGTGGTTCTCTGAGTCATTTCTGTGCGTCAGATTGAATCTCCATTGAGCCGTTGCTCCGCATTCGAAGATGATATGAGTGGCTGTTTCCTCCTCCTCATTACATAGTCTGCAAATTGGATCACTATTATAAATGCCCATGTTTTGCAGATGTTTTCTCAGGTGCCAGTGGCCGGTTAGTAGCCCTACCACTCTCCTGAGATTTGCCCTCTCCAGTTGTAGCAGTGTTTTTGCCAGTTTTGGTGAGGGTTGTTTTATCATGATTTTGCTGTGTCTAGCACTGCTAGAGTTTATCCATTTTTCTCTTTGTTTTGTTTGGATCCAGTCTGCGATGGAGGATTCTACGTTTGTTTTTGATATCCCAAGGATAGGCTCGGGGCCTATGTATGGTCTTGCGGATCCTCCTCTGGCCAGTCTGTCTGCTTCTTCGTTACCCAAAATTCCCCTGCGCCCTGGCACCCAGGATACCATTACCTTGTTGTGTTTTCCCAGGTTTTGGAGATTTTGGATGCATTCACTGACTAATTTTGATGTGATTCTTGTATATGTTAGTGCTTTGATAGCTGCTTGGCTGTCTGATCTTATGAGGATTTTTTTGTCAGTGTAACCTCTTTTAAGATTTTCCAGAGCGCAGGCATTGATAGCATGTATTTCTGCTTGAAAGACCGAGGTGTACTTCCCTAGTGTGTTTGATTGCTCATATTTTGGGCTTGTACAAAAAATTCCTGATCCGGTTCGTTCATTTGTTTTGGAGCCATCCGTATACCATATCATTGTGTCCGATGTTCTCCTGTGTTCTTCCTCTCCTTTGTAGTCTGTTGAGATTTTGTAGGAGGTCGTGAAGACTCAACCCCACCTTATGAGTTTTCCCTCCTTTTGCCATTTTATTTTGGGGGGGGGGTGAGATAAGAAGTTGATGTTCGAGTGGATCGAGGTCACGATAGCTCAAGTAATAAAGCAGCGGCGTATAAAGCCGAAGTTCGTGGGTTCGAATCCCGCTCGTGCCATAAAATGTTTTCATCTCACCTAAAAACTTTAATTAATTGTAATGTATTAGTTGGCCAGCGGACCACGAAATTAGCGAATTTATTTGAAAATAATGGTGCAATCGGATTTTAAATCGGCCAAAAAAATGATAAAGATTTGCCAAAAAGTTTGAAAAAATAACAAAAAAAAACTCATTTTGTTTGCTATTTATTAATTATTTTTCATGGTCGAACTGCTTGCCTTGTGTAAACAATGAAAATTTGCTCTTTTAACCACTTTTCCCGGTGCTCAGAGGGATAGAGATTGAGAGCTGGATTGATAAGCATTTTCTATCCTTTGCAGCAGTTCTTCAGCTGGGATTGCTGGGTTACGATTGTCACTCTCTACACGACACGCAAGAATGGCACAATTACACAGAAGACAAACACTTTGAGCCTTGAAAATGATTTCAATAAAGATCGAAACGTCGGCCCGGTAAAAGAATGTTTTTATGAAACTTACATTACACCAGACAGAGTTGGGCAAAATCTAACTAATTCAAACATGATTAAGAATTTTGATTGAAGTTTAATCACGAATGAATTAGTCATGAGTAAATGAATCATTATTTGATTTAGTCATGATTAATTCAATCATGAGGTATGACTAAATTATACAATGATTAATTTACTCATGACTAATTCAATCATAATTAAACTTCAATCAAAATTCTTAATCATGATTAAATTAGTTAGATTTTGTCCAACTCTGTCTAATAAATTTTTAATCATGATTGAATCAGTTAAATTTTGTCCAACTCTGTCTACAATGATCAACGTAACAAAATCCAACATACTCAGGATAAAAATTTTGAGATGAGAGTCGTGCTCAAGGCCAACCTTCAAAAAATATTATCTCAAACGAAAACCAAAGTTATAAAATTATTCGACATGTCTATGTTATTACAATCAAGACCTCTAGATAGTTTATTTTCCAAATAATGTAGAAATCTCACCTTTCAAGTGGAAAAAATTTTAAATCAGAGAATTTTTTTTCATTAGTCGATTATGTAAGCAGATTTCAAAGCGTAGCTTGTTTTACGATTATTTATTTTATTTTATTTTTTTATTATTATTATCATCATTATTTTTTGGCTTTTCATAACGGCGTAGTTTTACTTATAATTGGAAGGTTAATATTTGTTAAATAAAGTGTTGAAAAACTTTCGTTTTGATGACATAAATTTGTTAGAATTTTTTTAAACTGATGAAATTGTGTTTTTTTTTTTGAGCACCCATTTGAATATGAGTTATCGAAATTTAGTCATGACTAACTATATTATGACTGAATTAGTCATGCCTTGTATTTAATTACTAGTCATGACTAATTTAGTCATGACTAAATTAGTCACTTACTACTAATCATTACTAACGTTCTGAGTGATCAATCATTAATCATTAGACATGACTAATTTTTTGCCCAACTCTGACACCAGACCACCAATCCCACGATTTCTAAATAATTATCGATTAACGGCCACTAATCACCACACAGCTGTGTATATTGTACGTATGCCAATAATGCGAAAGAGGAAGCACGGATATCATCATAAAAATGAGATTTAGTACATTGCGAACGTAAAATCTCTATTTAATGTTTACCTGTATTTTCAGAAAAATAAAAATTATAGGCAAACACAGACTAAAAATATTTTAGAGGTATTGGATCTTTTGGGCAGAACGTTCAACTCTGATACAGGAATCGGTGAAAAATCTCGTTCGTACAGAGATTCTCAAAACCTGAAGCTCCGCAGATTAGGGAATCGTTGAAATTGTTGCCATGGTAAAGCTAGTAGGCTGCAATTAAAGCAAGGATTCAACCAAATCATAACTTTATGTTCTGTTGCGCGAGATAGAAACGACTCATCATCTTTCTCATTCTGAATCTTCCTGAAAATCGGAATTCTAAAGGACAAAATCGTTTATGACAATAATGACTCTTTTTTTTTTCATAATATTGAACTTTTTTTCATCTGATTTAAAATTATTGGTGCCCAGGAAATACAAGAAAGTGTACTGAAGTTGGACCAGTACACAGTGAATTTTTAGTATTCAGTATTCAGTAGTATTTAGTATTAGTATTCATTTGGTATTAGTATTGGAGATAGTATTTTGTATTTAAAATTTGTACATGTATATATATACTACATAGGATAAATTAGCACAACAAAAAAACTCGAAAGAAAACAGCTTAAATTTAGAGTAAGTTTTATTACCAATTTGAATAAAAACACACAGTTCCTTGGTAGGGCTTTCATGGAATATAACCATTAATTCTAATCGTTAAATATTTAAGATGAAAGGTATATCCCTCAATATGTTGTATGTTTTCTTACTTACTAGCTTCATACACGATCGTTTTTTAAGCAAAATACAGTAAGTAAAAACATAAAGATAGGTGTAAGGGCGAACAACCCGTTGAGGATTGCGGACGAGGATTCAAATACTATACTAAATGCGACATACTTTGCCAAATGAACCCTCGAAAGTGGAGTTTGACTATGTTCGATGGCAGCTAGACAAGTTATGCTTCGAAGAATGGCGGGCTTGCCTAAGTGACAAAAATTAGGCGCTGGTTGAGATAACGCGAAAGTTTCTAATTATTACCCAAAAGATGGCTCCACTAATACTACTTGTGTTTCAAGTTTCCTCAGCTTTAAGCGATTAAATATAAAAAGGGCAGAAATAAAGTAAAATTCTCCATTCTGGAGGGTATCGGCAAAACTGTCGTTTTCTGCGTCCTCTGACACATTGGTCTGAAAACGAAAAAGCCGACGAGATGGGCTATGACCGGGACTCGACCACCACTAATCCTTTTCTTCGACACTAAAAATTGTTTAAAAGGAAATGACCTGATCGTCAGATACGCTTTCACGTTTCAACAGAGAGATAGACGTCTCTGGTAAGAGAGAATCAAAGAAGACTAACAAAAACAATGCGAGGTTGACACTCGCACACTAATCTTGGTCAAAATTTTAAAAGTCTGATTCGGGAGATATAACCGATGAAAACGAGAAAGGAATTTAAGGCCTTACCCTCATTAGGAATACAGAAGTAATTGAAAATTCAATTGTTTTTAATATTGTGCCAAACCGATGTACAATATATAGTATAGATTTTAAATGCCCGACAATACTTTCACTAATAAGAGGTTATATGTTCTGGCTATTAAATATTTGAAAACATAACAACAGACCTAAGCTTCAGTTCGAAAAAAAAATTAAGACATCATCAATTTTGCAGGAAGATTCAGAAGATATCCAGCAGAACTTGCAGAACTTACGAGATATGATTTGGAAATTTGGCAACTCTTTGTGATATTCAAAGTGTTCTAGCCAGCTTTGAGAAGTTAAGTGTAACAACACGAACCAATTCACTCCTGTATCTGGATTGGAATTATTCCAAATTAACTAATCCTACACCCTGTTTTTTTGTTTACCTTTTATATAATTTTCTTGAATTTATCGTTTAGGTAATCGTGGATTAGAAGCCTTTCCGTCAAAGCTGGCGTCTCTGTCCAGGATATAGAAAAAACCTGCTCAATATATTTCATATAATTGATTGCATTACTTGGATCCATACGGAGAGAAAGTAGGAAATAAGAGAATTGCACTTGATCACATCAGCGGATTTTTGTATTTTAGGCGGATACATTGGATTATTGTAGAGTGTGAATGTATTTATTAGTGTAAATGTAGATGAGAGAATCGTGAGAGAATATCTAGTACTTCATCCCCCAACTTAATTTAATGGGAGATATATATATATATAGGAAAGATGTATTTAAAAAGAAATGTGACTAGGTTTGTAAGCAGCAGGCGTAGGGACTCAAATGGCCATCTAGAAGGACCAGACCGTCCCCTGAAGTTGATGATTATCACCAGACTTAATTTGGCTTGATGTTATGCTTTTGTATGTAAATACTCCTGTCAGTAAAAACAAATAATTATCCTCTTGAATCGTGAAATTTCTTCTTGTGGTCTGCGCTGGTCAACCTGAAATTTGGTCGTTACTAATTATTTTGTCCTGCCTGGGTTAGTCTGTTATAGTATTTTGCCAGCTGCAGTGCTACTCGACTCCTATGGATCATTGGAAAAAGGAGACAGTCGTCTAATATTTTTGGACTTTGTATCGCTGACTAGGGTTGAATTTTAACTTCGAAAACAAACTGAAAATAGCTAAATAGACCCGAACGCGTCTGAAAAACCAACCCAGCGGAAATAGGCAGACCAAAACGATGAATAACCACCAAATTTCAAATGATCCTCTTGTTAAAAAATCTGTTTGAGAGCTACATTAAAAAACAATAAACTCGAAGGATTAAGAATTTCAAGAATATGCATTTTGAAAAAAAAAATAATAATAACGAATATTTCAATACTGCAAAATATAAGATAGTTAATTTAAAAAATCTACATTGGTTCTGACCGTAATAAAAGAAAATTTTGATGAGGTACACAAAACTGATAAAAATTAATAAATCCTTCTTGCATATATAACAGTGTTTTTTCATTGCTGTCTATTTATTATTAAAAATTGTTCATTATTATTTCTATTTTATTATTCATTAATCTTATTTCATTATTTTTTCATTATTAAATTCACTAGTTTTCGTGGTACGCTTGACCAATTGATATCTTTCAGTTCATTAAGGCTTTTAGTTGGGAGAAAAAATTCAGAGTCACGAGCGGGATTCGAACCCACGATCTCGAGCTCGATGTGCCGCTGCACTACCACTTGAGCTGACTGCCGTGACCTCGATCCATACGGACACTAAATTCCCGCCACAACCCCACCTTTTGAAATCTGTTATATATTTATTAGAAATATTTTTTGTATCAGAAACCTCACTATTTTAATTATTTTTGGAATAACAAAACTTTACCTTAATTTGGAGGATATATCAAATATTAATAATTGTAAAACAATTTTGCCAGATTTGTGGGCCAGTTGGATATTTTCAAATATTTATTCACAGACAGAATCATGGTGTATATCTTTTTATTCTGTTTTTACCAAGTTTTGAAAGTAGACTCTATTTTATTTTTGTCGACAAATAACTTTGTTTATTAATGTCATACAATAACTGAAAAAAAAAAAAAAAGATTTTGAAAAAATTAACAACAAATATTATAACGTTGGAAAATACAAGATAACATTTTAAACAAATCTACATTTGTTCTGATGGTAACAAAAGCCAATTTTGATGGGATACACAAGACTGTTAAAAATTAATACATCCTTCTTGCATTTAGAACAGTGCTCTCTCGTCGTTACTTATTTATTAGAAATGTCTTTGTTTGTTTTTTTCTATCAGGAACTCACTGCTATTTCTTTTTAGGATAACAAAACTTTATCTTATTATGAACGATGTATCTATTATTAATAAATATAAAAAAAAAACTACTAAATTTGTTTGCCAGTTGGATTTTTCTCTGTTCGTTTAAAATATTTATTCACAGTTCGAATCATCGTGTCTCTTATTTTTATTTAATTTTTACCATGTTTTAAAAGTAGACTCTGCCGTATTTTTGTTGATAAATGCTTGTGTTTATTAAAACTGTATGTTAATGTAATGAAATAATTAGAAAAAAAGTTTAAAAAATTGTTGTTCGTCTTTTTTAAAAATGCTAACATAGGTAATAAAATTGCAATTTTAATGTGCCAACATTTGTTTGGATCGTCAAACTTTGTACCTACTTTGACAATAGGTTAGGGATTTATATTAATAGACAAATGTAATATATAAAATTTTATTTTTTGTTTACAACAAATAATTTCTTGCTATTTACAGACATTTTTCCGTTAAAAGTCGTGTGTAATAGAAAGTCCTACAAACTCCATGACCTTTGGAGACGTATAATTTAAGTCGGAAGGGATTTATGATTAGGTACCATACCGTTATTTACATTTTGTTTTTACCCAAATCTGTTCACATGTAGTAATTTTGAGATGGCGTATCAGTCTGTACTCGTCTGTCGGCAGATTTTGACGTCGTCCATGCGGCCGCGGCAGTCAGGATCCCCGATAAGAGACTGACGAACAGAGTCTTACCCGATATTAGCACAAGACCTAACAAAACGGGAAGGATCAGAGTCTTGAGGCCTAAGAGTCCTATGAGAGTCAGCTTGGCCAGCTTGAGTCCCGAGTTCCTCCTTCTATGTCTACCTCGACCTTTAAAAAAATAACGCGTTAGTTTGTAAATAAATTTATTTAAAATAAAAGCATTCACCTTCAAATTCGCCTTCTCGTGGCAGAATGTACAGCGGTTGGTCAAAAGATTGATATCCCATTAACGATTTAAACATAGGTACCACCTTGTATGTGAAACAGTCGAGACCCACACCACTCCAAATGCAGCTGAACGCTTCGGAAATGATGGACCATAAGTCGTTGCGAGTCCTCTCCCACAGCCTCCCTACTGGATATAGCTTCGTCCTGTTTCTATTCGATTCTTTCGAAAGTTCCGTTGTTGTTTCGACGGTTTCCGTTGTCGTGGGAATAAAACTCTCATCGTATTCTTCCTCTTCTTCATCGGGGGTCGGAACAGTCGGCGGTTCTTCCATAGGATAATCCATTTTCGTCGGGTCGTCTCCGATGAGATGCTCGATTCCGGTCTGGACGGTGCTCGTGGTCAACTCGTCCTTCGATTTCAACGGGACCGGCTCATATACAAACTCATCGGGAGAGTGTATCATGCTTTTCGTTATGATTTTGTACGCGGCAGCGAACCTGAGGATCGCCAGAAGGCAGTAGCACGTCCTCATGACTGAAAACTCACGAAACCCAGATGACAATATATACTGATTCCTCTTTTCCTGAACTGATTGTCAATAAGGGACAAACAGTCCGTAATAAAAACAGCTCGAAAGTAAAGGATTCTATTTTCACAGAAGTAGTACAGTGAAAATAAATCAAGTCTTCACGCTCTGCAATACCAGGAAGGTCGCGATGTTACCATATCCGTCCAACCGTCGTCAACGACTAATACACTTCAAAAAATAGGGCACAAAAAATAACCTATCATTATTACGTGTTATGGTGAGAAATAATAATTTTTTGAAATTTGTAGGAATTAGTTTGGCACAGACATTACAGAAAAGTGTGCAAATTGGTGCGATTTTTTTTTTAAATTTTTAATACTATTAAACGTCTTCGTTTTCTCTGAGGAACCAAGGGTTTCGGTGATCGAATGGCCGATCCCTATCGATGATGACGTGCTTGTGGGGCGCTGAATAAGCAGCTGGACCTCCGCCGCCGATACCACCTCCTCCGAAGTTCGAACTGCTGTCGAACGTTCCCCGCCTGTACAACGACAATCCGCTGAGTAGAAATGAAAATTTACTGAAGAGCAACGCCTTCTTGACGAGAATTATGACCATGGCAAAAAGCAGTGGTACTAGGGAGGCTACATTCAACTTAACCCCTAGAAGCACCGGTAGAACGGTTCTTTTCAACAGCAAACCACCTGAAAAATCCACACAAAGTAATTAGAAACGATACTGCAGTTAGAAAAATACTTGTTATATCTTGAAAATATTGAAATTTTTTTTATGAACAAAAAGTTATGTTGAACTCATAAGTGACAATTGATGAGAAATACTATTAGATCATTCAAACTGTAAAGCCTATTTGTAAAGCCAACAGCGCCATGTGTCACAACCAAGCTAACTTAAATTATATCAAATCACTCTCACCCTCTCTCCCCCCCCCCTCTCTCTCTCTCTCTCTCTCTCTCTCTCTCTCTCTCTCTTTCCCCACTTGATCTATCCATATCTTTCAATTCATTAAGGATTTTAGTTGAGATCAAAAGTAGTGTTTAGCTTCAAGTTCAAAAGGTGGGGTTGAGATGGGAAGTTAGTGTCCGAGGTCGAGGTCACGATAGCTCAAGCGGTAGAGCAGCGGCGTATCTAGCCGAAGTCGTGGGTTCGAATCCCGCTCGTGACGCTGACTTTTTGATCTCACCTAAAAACCTTAATCAATTGAAATATTATTCATTATCATTTTTACGTTTCATTCGTTTTTATTATTTATAAATTATAAATGTTATTTATAATATACGGATTCGGTAATTTGAATTACGTAAATTTTATTCGTAGGTATGAATGCTCGTGAAATGTATGAAAGGTCCATGAAACGTATTTAGCGAGTTTTTATAAATGTATAATGTCCAATTCTTCCCTCTCTCTCTCTCTTCAAATATTAACAACACAGATAAACAGTAGATAAAGGTGTAATAAACGTCCTAAATAATTGATGTTTTCGTTTTAAATGTTGTGAATATTAAATATGTTTTAATACTATAAAGACCACTACTATCTCTGATTTACGAGAAACTACGGAACTTGATTATGCCACTTTAGGTGCCTTTAATGAGTAGTGAGTGAGTGAGTGAGAGAGAGAGGGGGGGAGAGATTTCTGACATCTGATTGATAAGATGACCGATAAATGTTACTCAAATCGTATTTAATCGTCGTAAAATCATTGCAACAATTCACAGTAATATTGTCAACATTTTATTTCATCATATTGCTCATTTTTATTGTGTTGAATAAACTTGTTATTAATGTATAACTGTGAACATATTTAATGATTTTGATGTCGTTTTTAATTCAAATGATTTTAAATTTTTATGCTTATCTATTTGTAAATGTTTTCATGGTAAAACAGTAAAGTTTGAATTATATTCCATACTGTCGTAATGGAAAAACGCACATATCATTTCAATCCGTCATCAGCGTTTCAATCACCCATTAACCGCATAAGACAAGAAGGCCGTAGCATGCTTTTGGGCAAAGTCATTAGCCCGCATTTGACGCGTATTATCTAAAGTTTGTGGTCACGGTTTGGACTAATTTCGTCCCCACTCTTTTCACGAAATGGAACGTGTGCACGATCCCGAGACTCACGCCCTTTAAGTGACGAGAGCCACTCTGAAGAATGTTTGTGAAAGAGATAGTTAATGATAATAAACCGAAAAAAAATGGGCCTAATTTGCCGGCAATCCTCTATCATCATGCGCTTGCAAATTTGATTAGGAACTTTCTCTCCGGCAGATATCGTTTGCCCCGTTTTACATAGGAAACAAAAGGACTTGGTGAATAGAAAATATGCGCGATCCGTTAGATCGTGATGGTGAGGATAAGGCTCACGTAGACAATTGAATGTTTTATTCCATTAGCCGGTGAGAGGTTAGATTTGATAGAGTGAAGCCTTTTGGAGAAGAAAAAAAATTGGGGAAAAATTATGGTTTTCATAATAGTCATTTCAAGTACTGTTACCAATTAACGCCATTTCCGCTTTGCCTCTGTTGACTTTCTGTTTAATAGCCAATTTATTTTTATGACCGTCAAAATTATATGGAAAGTCCGGTCGGGATGGCCGCTTTCTTTGAATTAATTGAGGTAAAACACTGCCCATGGAAATGCAGATGAGTCACAATTGGACTTGAAATATTCATTTTTCACTTTCTCCAGTTTCCGCGAGGAAATTTTTCCAAAAGGATTCGCCATGTAATGCCATCTTTAATTCATCGGATCTTAGCGTTCATTAAAAAGATTTTACGTAATGACTACAAGTAACTATCTCGTTTGTTACGTTTTTTAAACTTTCATTCGCGTTATTGCCATTCATATAGCATGTTTTGGTTACCTTTGAAATTAGATCGTAACGCTTGATACCTAGGTAATCTTTAATTAGCTAACGTGATTTTCAGTGATAGAAAGAATTGTAATCAATTCACGACTGGTTCGATCGGAGTGAATTTATATAAGCTCAAACGCATATGTATATGTATTTATACACACAAGTGCATTGTTGGATATATCACTTCTCGTTGTCCACTGGCAAATTCACCTTTCGTAATTTAAAATAGATTACCGGCAGGCCTCGAGACCTACCTCGAGATAGGCCATTTCAGTATCCAACTCTTGAAGTTCGTATGTCCAAACCCATTCATACTCTCAATCGTTCTTAATACATTATTTCCTTCGCTCAATTAGGATGATGGAGTACTTGATATTCATATCACCTATACACGTGTTGTTGTTCTCAAGGTTGCTTGAGTTAAGAATTGTTGTAATTCACGCTAATAAATGCATTCAATCTTAACATACACTGGAGACATACACATAACATACACTCAGTGGTATGTAAAGCAGCCCTGTCCAAAAATCAGTACAGGGGACCCAGATACCCGATACATTTTTCAGCCACAACTCGCTTATCCATTCCTACACGCTCTCTATATAGAGCCAAGGAATTACACCAATCGATTAGGTGGAACACATCGAACAACGTTTCTATTCTTGCCGGACACATATGCGGGCTTTAGCTAAAAAGTAAGCCTCCGTGAACCAAGGAAGAAAATTCACGAACACCCTAACCCCAGATCAATGTATGATTTTGAAGAAAATTTAATTTCAGTTCTTACTGTCATCAGTGATGACTCAATGTCAATACTCATCTATCGTGGCCACGACGCTCTTTAAAAACTTTATTCTGAATAGAAACAAGATATTTTTACGTAGATAATACATCAATGTTCACTTTAGAATAAAAAAAGTATGTTTTATTTAATAATTTTTGTTATTGTTTTTTATCTGAGAGAAATCTGTTATTCCAAATAAACCAAACATTTAAAAACGCCAATTATCGACAATATTAGTTTTGTGTTTAATGTTCGTTGCTGTTTTATTGGTTTGCACTTATCAGAAGACATGTTGTATTATGGAAATTTGATAAACCAGAACAATTATTGCTTGCGGAAGTAAGTTTCAATTTTTTTAAAATTAACCATCTTAAATTGATATTCCCCCAGCATGCAATTAGATTTTTTTAAATTTTACCAGTGGAAAGAGCTCGGTCGTCTACGATCCTTCTCTTGTCAAGGAAGAACTGGAGGCTCCCCCGTGCTGAAGGGCCCACCCTCATCACAAGGCCGGGAAAAAGCTGGCTCATATCCCATAGCAAATATCTCCGGTCCATGTAAAGCCCAAATGCGTCGAGGAGGGTCCTCGCCTCCCTAGGATCGCCTGGAAAAACATTCGATGGGGTTGAAATAAAACATCAGTTATTCATAAATTCACTATTTTTAGTGCCCGAGTGGATCGAAGACACGGTAGCTCAAGTGGTAGAACAGCGGCGCATCAAGCCCCAAGGTCGTGGGTTCGAATCCCGCTCGTGACACTGACTTTTTTTATCTCAGCTTAAAACCTTAATTAATTGTTATTCATAAGGTTTAAAATTTATGACCAAAGTAACACATCTGACAAAAAAAAGTTGTAAGTTAAGAAAGAAAACTTCTTCTTCTTTTAAAGAGAGAATTGAAAAACTGAGTCTCCTCAATGGATAAACTTCATTGACCATAATTATACAATTAACACTATAGGTAAAGAATACCACCTAAATACTGATATAACTCTTAAATAATTTTATTTAATATCATTAAGGAGAAAAAATCATTTTAATTATTTTCTAGAAATGTTCTAATAAATTACCCTAATGTTTATACCAGTATATTAAAATTATGTACATTGTTAATATGTAAATTTATTTTTAAACTGAGTGATTTCCTCTTGGGGTTGTGAACCTGCTCGGTTCTGATCAATTTGTGTATGTTTAGAGTCGTTTCGGCTTCTCGCCAGCTTCAGATATTTGTTTTGGATAGAATGAAGTTGTTTTTCACTAACCCTGCTTATATGCTTATACTGATTTCGCGATAAGTCTGGCTGTCCAAAATGGTCGAAAAGGCCACGGGAGATATGACAAAATCGGTTGTTAAAAGGTAACGAGTGAAAAAATTTAAGTCAGAAGATTGTACAAAAATGGTGTGTTTGTGTCAACTAAAGGGCGACTGTGCCATTTTGCGGGCTATACTCTTCTGTATCGCTCTTTTTCTTTAATGTTTTTAACCAGGCCAATGACGTCGAAACACTTAAATTGTTTCCGATTTATCACCTGTTATCGTTTGTGGAACGCTTTCGTCTTCGTAATCCTGCATGAGAGTCAGACCGTCGCCCAGATTGATTTCCGAAACTTCCCTCGTGGCTTCCAGGGTCTTGACGAAGCCGGAGGTCAGGCACGGGATGAGCGGATCGTCCGTCCTCAGGCATGCACCGAATTCGTCGATTTCGTTGTACTTGTTCTTGGGGAAGGTGACCGCCTCCGAAGCGGCGGTCCAAGCCAGAAGGACCGCCGGCAGGAGCATAACGACTACTGGGCGAATGGCTGGCCAAGAAGAATCTTATATCCTACCATTTAATTTATTCTGCTTTCCTTCTTATCCGCGTGAGATGAAAGTGATTCAGTTTTACGGTTAGCTAGTCCCGGGTATTGTCCGGTCGGACGGTTCCTCCCGTTTCCTCTATTGTCCATTTTTGCCCACGTTTCACCGTGTAGTGATAGCAGATGTGAATCGCTCTTTACGCAACCATTTTGTGAAATTGAATGAAGTTCTAATTGATTACTGAAGAAGTCGTTCATTTTAAACTAAAAATAAATATTTATTAAAAAAGTACATTATCAAGTCAACACTACATAAATTATACAATAATTGCAGAAACAATTTTTCAATTAGCAAGACAAAGTGAAAATAATTTATACAAAATAATTTATACAAAAATTAATATAGAAAATGTTTCACAGGCTTGCTTGCTTAACATATTTTTCATTCTTAAAAGCTATAATAAACTTAGAAGTAATTACGGTATTTACAATATTAACATTAAATGGACACGAAATTTTAATAGAAAAGTTGACGGCCCACAATCTCCTATAGGAAATATTAATCATTATTTTAACTGGAAATTACTGTTATGTAATTGGAGTCATTAAATCTTACGTATCAAAATGAATACCGGAATTGCTGAGCAGAATTCCAGGGTGTTTTACGCCTGAGATTAATGGTCAATCACGCCGCTGGAAGTAAGACAGGAAAACCTGGAATTCTACTTCTGAGCCTTGTGATGAAAAGAATTGATAGTCGCGTAGTGCTGGTATAGATTGAACCCTGCGGCATGTATCCAGCTAGGTTTAGGTCACGGGGTTGGTTGAGGTTACCTTGAGGTTACGCATACTTGCGATACGAAATAATTGGTTCAAACGGTTCTATGAAGTTACCATAAATGTCGGCAACCTTTATGACAAAGACGCCGCACAATTGGAGGCAATAAAATGTGATTATGCTATAAGGTTTATGGCTAAGCGGGAGCCAAACAACAGTTTCCCCGAAGAATTGCCCTCTGACTATAATATGATAATCTATTATCACAAATGCCATTACACAAAATAACAAGCTGATTTCATTTCTTTGTACTTCGGACATCGTTTATTGTCCCGTACGATTTTGTATTGATGTGTGTGGATATTAGGGATATTGAAGGTTACAGGTGAAACCTCAGTTCAACAACGGTAGTCCACATACAAGCACTGAAGTTTGTTAGGCGAAGATAGTTTAGGTCAAGTAGTTTAATCTAGTGTGGAAGTCTCAGGTCACACTCCACCCGTCCAAGAATAGATCAAGATATAATATCGAGTTCAGATGTTGTGCAATTCGTCAATATGTAATAGTTAAATATTTTCTTTTGGTTCATTTATCTTGAAAGTGTAACAAACATTATTATCAGCGATGGTAGTTATAAAACCTGACATGTGGAGTAGGGATATGTGGGGAGACGTCGTGAGTGTAAATGGAGGAGAGGACCTAGGATTGTTCCTTGAAAGACTACAGTCTTACCTGGGGCAAAAAGCGCATAGCCCTCGCACACCCGTGATATAATTAATTAAAGTTTTTAGTTGAGATAAAAAGTAAGTGACTCGAGCGGGATTCGAACACTCGATCTTCGGCTAGATACGCCGCTGCTCTACCACTTGAGCTATCGTTACCTCGATCCACTCGGGCACTAACTTCCCATCTCAACCCCACCTTTTGAATTTTTCCTCCTCGTTGCCATTATCGCTACTTGCCAAGTACTACAGTAAAAGAAATAGACGGCAATGGTCATAACAGATGAACCAAATATCATTGATTCATTTATTTATTCCTTGGCCATAAAAGCCCTTACCTCGTCCAAAATATTGTCCTAAGCATTTCTATCCTCGGCTTTTCACACCCATAACATAACCAATGACACCCATGACATGTTCAAAATTTATGTACCCTAGCCCCATCCATTGGTCTATTCAAACCAGTTCTCATCACGTAAGGTTTGCAATCCTCCCTGTAATGATCTTTCCAATCAAGTTTCTTCTCAGCTACCCGCTCATAATTGTTTTGCCTTTCTGGCTTAATTTTAGCTCATCTGCCGTTACAAAAACGAAATATCTAAGCCATGTAGTGTTATAATAGTATTGTTTAAGGTTACATTCGCTTTCTTTGATACGTCTTTGTTGCTGAACGATTCGTCAGCCCAAGCAAGATTTTTTCTGAACTCAGTCTCCTTCCTGACGGTTGTCCTCAATTAACTGAAGGTCTCAAACACTTCAAACGCATGCTGTTATCTGAATTTGACGGAAAACGTTAGCTATATCTGGGTTTTCAAGTTTCTCCCACATTTCCAGCTCAAGCAATAAATTAGTATAAAAGAGGCCATATAATTCTCTTCTAACTCAAGATTATCACAAACTCTGAGGAGAAAGCGTTTCCAACAGCCATCGTTGATCCTTTTAAAGTAAGTCTCATTAGCCCTGTTACCTTTGGGGGCTCACCTAGTAACGTTTGCCATTTATTGAAATCTACGAGGGCATGTATCTTAAAATCAAACTACCGCTGAAAGTAAATCCGTACTAGTAATATATTTTTCAGCAAAACTGTCGTCATACACATATGGTCAGTATTTCGGAACCTACCCAGTAATCATCCAGTTCGCGTTTTTCTACCATCGAGATCCTTTCTCAGTAAAGATTTCCCTTTAATTCACACACTTCAAAAGTCTGCTTTTCATACTCAAAGTTTAAACAATATATTCATTCTCTTTGGCTATATTGTCTCATACTCATCAATTCCAATAAAGATCGAAATTTTTCGTATAAGAGCTTTCAGCATCTTCATTGGGAGGGAAGTTTTTGTTAATTTTGTTTTAGTCGATAGTGCCTTTAGCCAAATGTACGGTTTTACGGAACGGATGATTTTTCAAAACTCATATAACATTTATATAAGTTTATTATATTGTCGATTTATTGACCAATAATTTATAATTATCTGCACAAAAATTCTATTAGATTTTAATATTTTGCTTTATATTATAAGGGCGTATATAAACTAGAATTATTTTCATAACAAGGTGTGAAATAGCCTGGATGCATTATAATTACGGCAAAAGGGAGATACTTTATGATCAGACGGTTGCCCAATAATTATGGTGCTTATTAATGAATTAACACAATCAGGACTCATCAGCTAACAATTATAATTAAATTGAAACTGGTAAGACATCATCTCACATGTAAAAACGTACACTAGTATTAATTAGTATGCCTGTATAAGCAAAAGCTTACTTTTACTTAGCATAAATATGCGACGGTAATTAATAGTCTGTAATTATAACGTTAGCTGATAATAAATTACTCTCTTATCTGCCATTCAAAAAAATATTTACAATATTATTAGCTCTTTCACGTTGTAGATAAATAGAGAGATAGGTAGATAGATACAGAGAGAGAGAGAGAGAGAGAGAGAGAGAGAGAGAGAGAGAGAGAGA
>CM077106.1:7021957-7040095 GCA_039619505.1 Cimex hemipterus | reverse complement strand
AGAGAGAGAGAGAGAGAGAGAGAGAGAGAGAGAGAGAGAGAGAGAGAGAGAGTGACAGAGGGAAACAATATGTCGAAACAAATATATATGTAAATGAAAATTGAGGGAGATAAAACTAAAATGAGAGTGAAAAAACATGTTTGTTCCACCGTCTGGTCCAACAACTATTTTTTATTTTTGAAAAATTACGTTAATTTTGATACTGTTATTATTTATTTTATTACCTTTATTATACTACATTTTAATAACTTTTATTTCATATTTAGTTTTTATAGTTTCTATGTTTACCGTTAATCGTCCGATTGTTCTATGTAATTTGGCCTCTCGATCCTCTATAATTTGTTGACAGAGTGCTCAAATGCGCCTGACAAACCAGCGATAATAAGAAAAACAAAAATGAACAGCGACGACGAAATTATGGTTTAATTGTTAAGAATTCCTTGCAACGAAGTGCGGATTCTTATCCAGGATACCAGTGACTGCGTCAATTTTATCACGCACATCTACGGCGATGTATGCTGGTATATAAATGTTTGTTTTATGGCTATTTCCTTTGCGAGTTGATTGCGATGGGGCTTTCGATTCGACCCGCATATCCACATCGCAAAAACCCACTCCCCGAGTGAAAGTCGAAGACGGGAAATGATTTCTGCCCGAAGCGTCCTGTTTCCCAGTTACGATTCAGCACCGCCTGCCTTCAACAAGTGATGTGACCGCGATTATTCCACCTGAATCACGCACATGCGTCTTCGAACACACATGCTCTCCGATTAAACGTAGAAAAACAAATATCAACTGCTATAATTTACAAATTTAAAAATCATATAACTGAGTGGAATTAATCTAATTAATGATATTTATACCTATAAAACGGATTAAAAAATTTCAAAACCTAGAAATATGAAAAAAACGCGCAAAAGTGTGACAAAAATGAAACTTTCCATTTAATCTAGTAAAAAATTAATATACTTAATACAATTAATTATTGTTCATTTTGTGATCAACCATATATATCTATTTTAGAACCCAATATATACAACCGTCAATTAAACTTTTTGTAACAATGGAAATAGAGTCAAAATCGAGAATCCAAAACAATATCACGTAACTTGAATATGAAGCGAAAAGAGGGAAATTTGAAAAAAAAAAAAGTTTTAGGTTGAGACGATGTCTGTCTCGGGTGTACCAAAGTCATGATAGTTCAAGCGGTTAGAGCAGCGGCGTATCGAGTCAAAGGTCGGGTGTTCAAGTCCCGCTCGTGACACTAATCTTTTCGTATAAACCACCCTTATATAAAATTATAAATCACTGAATAATCTGTCTAGTTCAGCAATAGGTCCAATTCAAACAGAAGATAATAAAATATTTCATGATATATTTAACAAATTGGAAATGAAAACTTTCATGAAACCCATTATAAAAAAGAATCCTTTCACAATTCTTTTCCTAAATTCTACAAAACTATAAAAATAGTCTTTTTACGTTGATTTATGCATGAAAAATAGTAAACATAAAAAATATGAAAAAACTGAAATTTGTTGAAGTAAACCGTAAAAACGTGCAATTTCGTGCAAAATGAGAATAATGCCAATGATCATTTATACGATTCGAATTTCAGTTTTAATTTTATTACAACGGAACGAGCAATAAAAATGCAATTTCCCGGGAATCCAGTATTTATTTACAAGTAATATTTGAAAGTTTTTAATTGCTTTAATTGTTTATTGACTTATTTGAAGCTTTCATATTTTTATGTTAACTTATTTACCATTCTTCCATTTTAGTAATTTACGTTTCCTTCTACCGCCATCTGTGTATGTTAAATCTGTTTTTCCCCTTTGTTTAGTCTAAATTTCTACCCATCTATACAGCTATTAAATGTATGACGATATGATATATGTATGAGGTTTTTAATATTATGATTTTGTATAAAAATTCAGGGATAATGCCGATTTGAAAGAAAAGAAAAATACCCAGTTCCTTCGTCAAGCATTCTAGGAAAATTCCTCTTCGTCAGGGCTTTGAAACTATTATTACTAATTATTCAGATATCTTGAGATGCGGTCTGGTGTGGTGTAGGTTTCAGAAAAACATTTTCTTTATCGTGCCAACGTTTCGATCTTTATTGAGATCATCTACAGGGCTTGTTGTTTATGTTATTTGTTAAATGTAAACAATGCTTGTAAATCCTAGTCCCTGAAGATGAGTTCTATAATACCCGAAACGTTGGTACGATAAAGAAAATGTTTTTCTGATAGCTACAACACCCCAGACCACATCTCACGATATCTGAATAATCATCGATTAACGGTCACTCATCACTACACAGTATTATTACTAATTCTTAAGTTTAAAAAATATGAGCTTCTACACAGTAATTATCTAAATTATAAATACAAAATTTTTATTGTGTTTTATTGTACTATTTATAATCTTATCCTCAGTATCGAAACATTTCGCTTATTTATTTGATAGAATGTTAATAATCTGAACACTCATTTTCCCCCGTCATCTATTTCAATATTCATTTGATCCGTGTTTGTCCTTTTTTTGTCTATTGTCATGTTTTTCATTTCTTCTTGACCATACCATGTACATATGCACAATCACATACCATGTACATTTGTCTTTCCTAAATATTTATTTCTTCTTCATAGGTATATGTATTAGAAATTCCTAAATAAAAAGGTTCCTATGGTTTTTCCAAAATGTTAAAATCAAACCATGGTCATCACCCCCTGCCCCCCAAAAAATCTACGTAGTTTTTTTTGTGTTGAAATGAGAGTTTTTAAGAAAACCATGGACGTCAGTTAGTTTACAATCTGTATATTATAATATATATATTTTCATTAATCCATGAAACTTTCTTTCCATCCGGCTATTTATTTTCCACAATCTTTCACATTGTTTTTCACTCTATCTGTCGGTCAATCTATCTTTTTCATAGGAAATGTGCCCATCAATTAATCTAAATTTCTCTTTATCTATAGATTTTTTATTTTATGAATTTATCTACCTACCTTCGAGTGAAGAAAACAGAAGTTAAGAAAAATCAAATATATTTTCTTAAGATAGTTTAACACAAAAAGTTCCCATATGAGTCTATCTCATAGAGCATAAAACTAAATTAAATAATTAAATTAACAACAAGGATATATAGGTATTAAGTTAAAAGTTCTGCTTCATTAGCTCTCTGAGGTACTCTACGACACTATTTCCTAACGAGAAATCTGAATAAATAGAGTAATTAAGTTTTCCAATCAAAGTCGATATCGACAACCTAATCATCTCTCAGATGTGTAAATGTGGATTTTTTTGCGCATAATTTTGAAGAAATAGCGTGAATTATTGAAACTGTAGATTATGATTCATTAAGTCGACAATTACTTATGAATGACGGAGTTTCTTGTAGAAAATAAATCTATTAGACAACAAATCGGAAAATCTTTGACAATGCCTGGAACGTATTAAAAATCTGAGAATTTAGAGAACAATATTTCTTGGTTTTTGAGGTGAAATAAAAAGTCAAATATTACAACCTAGAAAATTGAACGCTTTGAACGAACACATTTATACTTCGATCTATGTGTAGAGATTAGTGACCGTTAATCGATAATTATTGAGTTATCGTGGTATGCGCTCTGGTGTGATGTAGGTTTCAGAAAAACATTTTCTTTATCGTGCCAACGTTTCGATCTTTATTGAGATCATCTTCAGGGCCTGGGCTTTACAAACATTGTTTACATTTAACAAATAACTTTAGGATGTGGAAAAGTGAATTTCTACAGTGCAAAATATATTTTATATTCAATCAAAGTATTCTACTCACTCAGTTTGTTTTGTGTGTAATTGTGACATTCTTGCGTGTCGTGTTGAGAGTGCCAGTGAGATTTTTCTGTTTTATGTTTATATATGTTGGATTTTGAACTTACTTCTATCTATATTTACGTACAATTTCAGAAAATATCAGAGGAAGAGGTTTATAAAAATTAATGTCAAATCGTATTATGTTAGAAATTAATGTCTTATCCTTTTTTTGGCGATACGTATGAAAATATAAGACAATTATAATTGAACGAAATTACTTCAAAAAAGTACGCAAAAGTTTCAGCAGTTCGTCGTTTCTGGAAGGCTCCTTCGTCTAATAAAATACGTAGTTACTGTGTTTTAAATCATATTTTGTAAAGTACAAACATAGAATATATTGTATGTTAAAATAATTGTGTTGACTAAGACTTATGCAAAATGCATTAATTTTTTAAAATTATACTTAAAAATTTTGGAATTACTAAGATTCAATACTACTATTTTTTACTAAAGTAGGACCTGAAGGCAGAAGCATTTTTTGTTTTGTGAATTTTAAAATTAATACCACTTGTTGTGGATAAGAACAGTTTGACAATAAGATGACCGAATAGACTACACATTTTAAAATTACTTATTTGATAAAAAGTTATAGAATTATAACATATGAAAATTATAGAACAACAGAGTGAACGTAAATGTGCCGCCTATATTTATTTTTTAGGACAGGAGGGAATTTAGTATTCAAAAAAAAAAAAAAATCGACACATTCAACCCGTCCCGGATTTGGAGAAAAGTCGATTCCGGTTTTTCAGTTATCACGGCCCAAATTTCTTTTCAGGTTTTTAAACAATATCCGGTGAATTTCGGCCTCGGACCAGGGATGGAACCGGTTTGGTATCGCACGGTTCGAATTTATAACCCAAGATGTGATTTATTTATGTCAAAATCCATTTTGAGATGTCCTTTTCGATAGTTTTTTTTTTGTTTGTTAGTAAATGTTTCACAGGTATTTTTTATCGGCGTTTCTCAAAGTCGATTTCTTTTTTTTATTGTTTAAACATTATATTTTTTATCCATGTAAGGCGCTCGATAAGATGGATTTTACGAGGATTTTATTTCATATGAGCCGCCGTGTTAATAACAAGCATGGAAGTTGAACTTCTTGAGGAGGGCAAGCGACCTTCACCCAGTAAGATCAGCGGGGACACACTTGTTCCTAACGGTAAGGACCTGTCCACAGGCCCACATATCTCGTCTCAGTGAAAGCGGATCACCGGCTCTATTAATTTAAACTCTTCCCATTCTCTTTCCAGGATTTCTCGGTTGGGGGTTGAAAGGAAACGACCGTTTAAAAAATACTTTTTATTAACATTAAACTATTTACAAAGTCGTCTAGTCAGTCTGTCTGTGTTTTTGTTTAAATTAAATAATAATAAATATAATAAATATTGGACTGATGGACGTGGTATCCCTGAGGTTGAAGTTCGTCTTAATTATTATTCCTGTTTGGGCGCGTAGGCTTTGTAGGCAACATCGGCGCCGAGTGATCTTCCGTAGTGGCCGTGTTCTTCCGTGTAGTGAGGATGGGCGACTACTTCGTAGCTCTGGGTATGATGTTTGGAAGAGAGGAGTTTCTGCAGACCGATGAGCCCGGAGATGACAAGGGCCAGCTTACCGACGATGAGGGCCTTGAGGGCGAGGAGGGCGAGACCTCCGAGAGCCAATGGCACGAGGGCTGCGGCCTTCATTTTCAACATGAGAAGCAAAGGAAGGAGCATCTTCAATTTCTTCTTCTTTCCCCTAGCTGTAAAGACACAAAGGTTCCGTTACTGATCGTGATGTATTAGAGTTTCGTCTTCCGACTTACCTTCGTCGAGAGATTTCCTGACTTCGTTGATGGAAGACTCTGGGACTTTCAACTGGAGCGTGTGGGTCTGGAGGAACCGGGCGACCCTGTCGACGAGCATTGTCTCGACCTGTGCGTCTTTGTCTTCCGCGTTCGCAGGTAAAGTCGCGTCCAACTCGTCTTCGGAAATGGCTCGTCCGTTCGCCTCCCTGGAAGCGGCTTCCGTCCTGACGAGAGAAACCCCGTCGAGGATGTCGATGTCCTCCGGCCTCCTAAGAGCCCTGTCCACAAAGGTCAACGCGCGCATCTTCAGACACAACGATAGGTCCTTTTCTCCGCATCCTTGCACCCACTTGTACGCTGTCTCGATTCCTTCTTCGAACGCTCCCGGCTTTTCTTGGGTCGGGTATCCCCGGCACACGGCCAAGACCAGGGCTAGGACTAGGGCACGACGCATTCTAGTTGACTCTCTTTGACTGAATGTGATTGCCTGGCCGAGACCTCCGGTGTCTTATAGGAGGCCGTGACCGTGGTGGAGGGGGCACTGACCCCATTCCCTCCGGATACACCGCCGCATACGCCCAGCACACGGATCGCCGGCAAAAAGTGAAAACACACACTTTTACGCCTGATAAAAAATCGATTAATACATACGAGACGTAAGACGAATATGTGAATATCTTCATGTTGCGGTTGACGGCTGAGCAAATAGCAATTCTTGTTTTGTATGTGTGTGTGTGCATCTTCCCTTCACTATTGCCATTCACTCCGAGCGGCGTTGTGAATGGAACCACTCACAAGAACAAAAAGTCATTTTAAACAATTCGCCCACTAGAAAAAATATTATTATACGTTTTTGTATTCATTTCATTCACAATTTTATTACAGTTGCAATATATTTAACGCCAAAAGCCTGTATTATGTCTTACCACTCAAAGAACCTTTTTAAATAAACAATTTTGTTAAAGTTGAACTTTATCATTTACTGTTTGAGTGAAACAGGGCAAAAAAGTTGGCTTGATACGATGGTAATTTTCAGTCTATGATGTTAGCAGACAAAGGAAATCAGGACAAGTGCAATTAATTCTTTATTTCCTACGCACAAATAATATAGTTCATAATAATATGTAATTACTGACAAACAGAAAAAACCACTTTAATAATTCAAAGAAATACAGCACTACTCATTAGATATAGTCAAGTTGGAGTGGGTTGAAAACGATGTTCCTACTCACAAACTGTTTTAGCAGTAACCCGGATTTCCAGTCCTCAAATGCTCATCGTCAGACGGTATACAATCTCCATGACTTTGTACAGATCTCCAATGATTTGGTAAATCCAAGGATGAGGATTGCGTGAGTTTTCAACCATTGAATTACATCTAAAAGAGTTTAAAATATATCACACATACCTAATGCATTTAATCTTTTGTCCATTACTTTTTTTTATTTATTGTTACAAATTAAGTAGCATATTTATATGTTTTTTCCTGTAAAAAAATGAAAATAACGAGATGGGAAATACTTCGGGCATTTGGAATTTTAACTTTGAAAAGGAATTTGAACAACTGAAAGTTTAAAACGAATAAGTTTCCGATAAGCATGTAGAACTCGGTCGATGTTGTTTTTTGGGGACGAAGCTATTTCTTTTAGTCAACTCGCCATAACTGCCGTTAACATGTCATGACCCTTTTATTTAGGTAAAAAAAGGATCGATAATATTATATATAACAGGAAGAATAGCAATGTTATGATGATGAAGTAACACCTGTAAATGGATGCGGTTTTGCGGGGAAACTGTCGCCTCACCATTATGGCTATTTTCTTTTTATTTACTTTCCGTTTCTTCATAGACGTGTCTTTCGTTCTCATCCTTGTAAAGGCGTTATCAACGTTTTCGCCGTTATAATTTCACCGGGCCGAAGACAATTAACTCGGTATGCAAATTGCAATAAAATCGCTTTCGGTTGGATCAGGTCTGGCTTGTTGGCAACAAGGAGAAAAGAATCGGTGAAAGACGCCGTTTCAAAAATTCCGACCTGCTCTTACTTATTAAACATGTTCGAACTGAATGTATACTCGTCGGGTTGTCAGCTGGTCGATGAACTGTCGAAAGTCGAATGGCTGATCCGTCGTTTCACATTGTTTTCAAATGTCTAATCGCCAAACGAAAGAACTAATACACCAAAATTGACTAAACCAATCAAAACTTTCAACACCATAAAAATTATCAAACCTCTTGGTGTTTTAAAGCCATAATATGAGCTTTGAATAATAACAATTTACGTTTCAGTGGTCAATTGACAAAGTTACTTTTTCAATTAATTATTGAAGGTACTGTAAGGTCTTGGTTGAGATAAAAAAGTCAGTGTCACAGGAGGGATTCGAACCTACGACCTTCTGCTAAATACGCTGCTACTCTACCACGTGAGCTATCATGACACTGACTTTTTATCTCAACTAAAATCTTAATTAATTGAAACTGTGCTGAACTACTTTTATAGAAATATTACCACCAGCAGAAGCTACAAAAGCTTATTTATGCTTCAGAAACAGTCAAAGTAGATGGGAACTAAACACATCACAATAATTAATAATATTAGAAATGGAAACTGGTTGTCCCGGAAACAACACGTTTTACAAGATCGTATAAAGTCTCAAGAGACTACAAAGGAGGGGAAGAATTGTCGAGAATGTAATATACAATAATATGGTATACAGGTGGCTCTAAAACACCAAGAACCAGTTCAGGCGTTGTTTTAACGAGCACAAAACATAAGCAATGAAAGTCATTAGGGAACAGACGAACACAGAATCTTTCATGGAATGGATTAAAAACGAGGAAAACTTATGCTAAAACAACCCGGACCAAGGCTGGCATAATCGTTGCTGCGATTGGACAGGGTTAAACTTAGACTTTGGTTAAACTTTGGTCTGAGGAAAAAAAACATTGGCATATAGGCATGATGATCCATTTTGATTATGCAACCATGTCATCCTCGAATCCGAAGCAACCTACAAAAGAGACATAACGGGGTACAAAGAAAACGCATGTAAATAAATTTCATCATGACATCAAATCTAGAACTTTCTTTAAAAGAACGATTGAAGCCTTAAACTGAAATAACGAGATAGAAAAGTAAAATAAGACAGAAGGCTGCAGTTCTTGGGAGAAATAAAACCCCACATCCTTCTCACCTATTCATCATCATCATCAGATTGTGGATAAATGACCTAATGACCTTCATTCGATCTGGACAGCCAAGTTCTTTCCCATCAGATATATTTTTGACTTACGCAATTTTTCTGTACAAAAGATTCTTTTTGGAGGGGAATGATATAAATCAATTTGGTTTGTTATATTCAAAAATGACATATATTTGACTTTTTAATAGCAAATTAATATGATTTTAAGGTTAAAAATAATCATAGTTTGGTCGATCGTAAACTAAACAAAAAGGTTTAATTTGTGTAATTAAACAGCACTAAATAGACTGTAAAAAAATAACGAGTTTGTTAATTTGGAAATGTATAAATTATAAGATAACATTTAATTATCTGTACATCTTAGTATTTATAAATTGAATTGAAATTATTATTGCTCGCTGAATAATAAATTTAGCCTATAAAAATAATTGAGTTGAGAAAACTAAAATAATGTTTTTATGGGAGGTATTGGTTGAAATGAAAAAGTAAGCGTCACGAGCGAGATTTGAACCCACGATCTTCGACTCAATACGCCGTTACTCAACCAATACCATAAAAAGATTAATTAATTGAAAAAAGTTATTTAGTCAATCAGACCACGAAATATAATGAAGTTAGTTTTTATGTTTAAGTTTATATTTACAATATTTCGATATTTGACCCAGAAAACATAGATGTTGATAAGAACACGAGTATTGCTTCAAGAGGAAATTAGGAAAGCTTAAAGAATGATATTCCTGTCGTTCAATGAGCGCGAATTATAGAACAAATAAAAAAGCAACCAAATAAGAAAAAAATGAATAAGTTATAAATAAATAATTTACCGTAGTTGTTATTACACATTTTGTTTAAATATGAGTCATTTGATTTTTCCTTATAGGATATATTTTTCCTTATCTAAAGGGGGAAACAACGGATGAGGATGCAAGGTTAAAATGAGTGTACGTTTTTCCTAAACGGCCTACTTGATTAACAACGCGAATGCCCATTACGCTCAATAAAATTAATCACTATTTTACATTACAAAATCAAGTTGATAAAAAAAAGAAACGTTTTTAATCCGGGCTGTAATTAATTTATAACGGACGTTTCAGTTTTTCCACGGCACATTAGCTAACTGGGATGAATTTTAAACGTATCACATCGAAACACATCTATAAATCACTACTGGGTATTACTAAGAAATAACATTATAACGCATTTTGGTGGAGCGAGGTCAGGGTCGGAGACCTGCGGTTGTTTATGTCCCCCCTCGATTTTACCTCCTCAGAGAAAATCTCTCCTTTGATTTATACCCGAAATTGTCAATATGCTGGTTGGTCAAATCATATAATTTATTCATATGATTTCACTTTCAGGCATATTAGATAACCAGGTGATGTTAGCTTTATGAAACTTTTAAACAGTGTGTGTGGTTTCTAACTCAGACAAGCATGTGGACATAAGTTAGGTAGCAACTTGGTACAGAGGATAAATAGTCGGTACAAACATGAAGCACTTAGTAGTTTGTAAGCTTGGTATTGGTAGCATAGTATAAACGGATTGAATATTGGACAGGGCCTAAGGATAAAAGGGTCTTACTACATTCAGCAAAGCCCCTTGGACTAACCCGACGATTTTCCAACCTCAACTCCGCTTATAGGAGTTACTACGCAAATGAAAGGTGCACAGATATACCGTCAGACAGGCAACCACGAAGACACTAAATGTGTATTGTTTTAGCACCTCATGGTGCCTCGGAGTGCTTAAAGTGTCTACTGACTTTGTAAGAGCAGAATAAGATTACAATGCATAGAAGAGGGTTGAATGCATATAACGAAATGAACAGGAAAGAAACACAACAAGCGAGGCAAAAAAAGGACAACCCTCTCACTTATGGGACCAAGATCAGGTGCACCGTAGTGTGTGCTTAGTGCTTGCGTTGAAACTGGAAAATGGAAGACAAAGAGAGAAAGAGAAACTCATATTGGGCACTAGGGATGAGGTAAGCTATGATATTTATGGATGTTTCAAGGAAGTCAAAGAAACTTCTCTCTCTCTTAACAATAATTTGAGGACAATTTGAAGCCCGCTAAACTATCACCTTGAGAAGAGGGTGCTGGGCTGAGACGGAAACGTGCGACTCTGCAAGGAGGAATCATTGGGACATACCGTTTGTGAAAGGAAAGTATTAGCTCGGTTCTAGTACAGCCGCTTCGGTAGAACATTGCTCACAGTAAAGAATGCCCGCGGAAAGGCGGAAAAAAGCACTAAAGTTTTTAAATATTTGTTTTAAAAAAAGAAAGAAAGGAAAGTTATTTGCATGGACAAAATAACACTTAAATCTTTGTTGATCTTTCGTTTGAGGTCAACCGGGAGCGTTTCCTTCATTTTCTACTTACTTTTTTCTAAACTTTAACCGAACAAGGAATAAGAGAAAACGAGACACGACGCACTGGCTAATCTCGTTTTGCCTATCAATCGCCAATAGAACAATTGCCAACTTGGGCCAGGGCCAACAAGGTTACAGTGCCAGATCCGAGGAAACCCATTTTTTCCTTCGAGTTCAAAGACAAAATGGGCGTGAAAAAGAAAATGTAAACGCAACAAAACCGGGGGCCTCTTGAGAGTTCGTATTTAGAGAGTTGATCGTAAAAAGGTATTAAGCTGTATCAATTATTAAAATTTTTGTTTAATTTCTCTCTCTCTCTCATCTCTCTCAGCAAAAATTCGGCCCACTTGTAATATAATTTGATATGTATATATTTTTATATGTTAATCAAAGTTTCATGTTTTGTTATAGTTTAATAGTTGATTCTTTGCCTAAAACAAGAAAAAACCAAATTGCTAAGGAAAATGAAAAAAGTACAAAAAAATTAAAAAAAAACGTACTTAAATTAAAATTAGATTTTTAATTATCATTTCAATATCACGTATTTCCAGCTCTTGCCTTCATTGCATCTGGAAAACACCTTACTTTCTACTAGTCTGGAAATGTCTCCTTGCTGGAGGTTAGACCATTCTTCAGGACCAGTCGTTTCAAGATCGTGGAGTGCACCAGGAATGGACGGACGTGCACGTATTATACTGTATCATAAATGGTGGATGCCGTTCAAGCCGGGAGTTTGAAATAGGATAGGATTCTCGCTGATTTCATTCATCAAGGGTAGGCAACGCGTGATGTTTCAATATTTGTTGCCCATAGTGAATAGCAGTCTAAAAGGCCGTCCACAACAACCAACTCTGTGAGACTCTCTATTGAAATTCTCACCCACACCATCACTGAGCTACGTTGGAAAAGTTAGCTCTGGGAAAAATCACATGATTCGTACTTTTCATTATGCCTTATCCACTCTCTTACATGCCCATTTAGAGATCATAGAACAAATCTACACTCATCTGTAAAAAGAGCAGCAGACCAATCGTACAATGTGTTCTCTCTCGAGCGAATGGGATCCGTGCAACTCTGGGTGTTCTGGCCAATTTTGGTTCTCTTACGGGGCGGAAAGCCAACAGTACACACTGATTTAACCTTCTTCGAGCAGCAAGTTCAGAATTTTGGACACCTCGACCTCCCGGTGCAGACGAATCGCTTGAACAACAGTAACGTACCGTTTTTTGCTAAATTCTCAAAGTCAAAAAACGGACATTCTGTGGTTCTGTTACCCAAGGTCGTCCAGAACCGGGTCTTCTACGGTAGGACCCAGTTTCTCCAAAACTTCTAACGGCGTCTCGCAGAATTTCGTAGGGAACTCCGATGGCAATAGCCGCTACGTGGAACGTCCGACATCATCAAATGCCGCACCACGCGCAACATGCTCAGCTCCGTCATTTTAAAATCTAAAAATTGAAACTAAGAAAACAAAAATGAAAACTAAACAATTTATTGCTTGAGAATACAAATGGGATTGAATAGACATTTTAAATTCTACAAAAATTAAACATTGAAAAATCCCTGTGATATTCCCTGTTTAAAACATAACATAAACAAATATTCATTTGTTAAACCAACGGTACAAATCAAGAACAGAATTTTCTTTTATCGAGAAAGTGAAAAAAAAAATCCGTTGGAAATTTTTTTCCTGTCAAAGTTTGTAGGGAGAAGAGGAAAAGACTAGTTCTTCATAAAATTACATATGTACTCCGGGTTTACTATTTTAAGCCGTATCGCTCTCATCTTGTCCAGGGACTTCCTTGTACAAATTTCGATTTGGGAAGGTGACGAAAACTGCATTCGGTGAGGTGTAAACAATAATTTGTAGTTGGTGTTTATTTTAGTGAAGACAGAAATTATTGGGATTAACCATGAAATAACTCATTTTTTGATTAATTTGAAATCCTTTCGTACCATTGTTTTCAGTGTAAATTATCTTTTGAAATGATGTGTAAGGATTTGTAGGGTTGTATTTGAAATTTTGAAGTTGAACTGGGCCTGATGTACCCTGTATAATTTTTCTTCAAGAAAAGGTAAACATTTGAAAATAAACTAAAAAATAGTCTCCTAAATAGCATCATTGGGTCACTAGAAATTCAGCTATGCCATTTGAAAGGAATCATCTGTTCGGTGTATTCTATATATATATATATATTTTGTCTTTACCTTAATCACTTTTCCTCTCTCATACTTGTTTCTCTCTCTCTCTCTCTCTCTCTCTCTCTCTCTTTATCTATCTATCTATCTATCTTCCTGCGTAATGCGTAATTCTATGTTCTGTTCTCTATTCCGTTGTTGACTGTACTTTCTTTTCCAATTGGTTTTTATTATTATTTATAAAATGAACCATAGCCTTTAATATCACATTTTTTACAAGGGTAGTTCAAACTACGAGGTAATTAAAGAAAGCCCCTTTGAAACAAAATCAGGTTCGATTGCAGGGCCGCTGTATTCGAACCCGGGACCTTTAGCTTACAATGACCCCGTGTCAACGCCTCCAAATACCATAAGTTTATAACAAAAATATGGGATAAGGGCAATATTGTACCAAACGGCCAGTACGTTCGTCTAACTTTCGAGGAATATATCCTCTTCGAACCTAATCTGTCTTGTCTGTTTGACTATACGCCCTACAGAGATTTGATTTAAATATATATAACTTCTCCCTAGAATGCCGACATTTTTAAAAGGAAGGTATCAATCAAGCACCTTTAATATTTTAAGATCAGACCGTCCGAAGGGGAACATGACAGGGGCTGACCGTAAAGTCGGTCTGACCCTCGGTTGGGACCCTTTCATTGACCTTGCCCTTCATCCGTGACCCCGATAAAAGCCGAGGCCGTCCCTTTGTGGTTCTTCATAGCCTCCCATTTCCGTTTACTTTCTCAAACCGCTTTTTCGACGGGGAGGAGCCCGTTTTTGGGAGGGCCGGTTTTTACTCGGACGATAGTACCACACACAGGTGGAATACGTCGGACTTAATGGGGAGAGAAAACGACGAATTGTGTGGCCGGTCGTGCCTTCGAACGGTTTACGAAATGAGCCTGTAAGAAAACTTCATTACTTTATCCCTCGTTGTCTTGGTTTCTGTCATCTTAAAGCATGACTAAAGATATACACTCATTTTCAAGATAAAAATTTCATTCACATCATGTACTAAAATTTGCCTTTAAAGTCTTTAAAAACCTAATGAAATTCATTTAATGTTTTTTAAAAAGAATTATTAAAACAAATGGTATGTTGTTGTTGTCCCCATGTTTAATTTTGTAATGGCCGTTATTAAAAATTTTCTCTTCATATCCCTACCTTAAAAAAAAATCTTGCTAACCTAATTAACCAAAATTGTGCTGTTTTGAGAAACCAAAATTTTTTATCCCTTGCTTTCCGTTCTTTGCTTTTTTAAATAAGTTGTTATAAATTTATTAAACAGGATGCAACGTAAATTTGGGAAATGTCGACTTTTGGAAAAAGACAAAAATAAGTATGATGCTAAAATAGTTGCTTTGGAAAAATATTACATAAATATTTAAGGCCATACTTTAATAATTTAAGAAAAATTTAAGTTTTACTTTTTCGTATAGATCTTGACGAAAAATTCGTACCTTTTCTGTGTATTTGTTTTCTATTGTTTTTACGTTCTAACAATTAATACATGTATATCCAGAGTTTCATATTTCATTTTCAATTTCCAATTGTGTGTGATAATTTACAACGATCTCCAACGACAGACGTATTTAATTTATTGATAAATATACTTTTATAAATAGGTTTACTAAATCACGTATTTCTATCTATCTATCCAATATTTCAAGACAAAAAGAAATCAAACATTTTAACTATGTACGTTAAAAAATTGAAACAAAGTTATTCCGAAATCGTGAGATGCAGTCTGGTGTGATGTAGGTTTCAGAAAAACATTTTCTTTACCGTGCCAACATTCCCCACCAATCAAAAATCCATCGTATATAAAAATAAAACAGCAATATCTCACTGGTACTCTCAACACGGCACGCAGGAATGGCACAATTACACAGAAAACAAACACTTTGAGTGAGTAGAAATAATTCGATTGAATATTTAAAAAAAAATAATAATTTGCAGTGTATAAATTCACTTTTTTCCACATACTATACGTATTTGTTAAACGTAAACAATGTATATTCCAGGCCCTGAAGATGTCATAATAAAAGTCGAAACGTTGACACGATAAAGAAAACGCTTTTCTGAAACGTATATCTCCCCCGACCGCATCTCACGATTTTTGCATAATTATTGATTAACGAGCATTAATCATCACACATAAAAACAAAGATAAAAATAAATTGGTAAAATAACGTCTGTGCAAATTGGAGGGAGAGAGTGGATAAAATCATTAAAAAAACGTTATTGTTGTGTGATTTCTTGTTGACACTGAAGGTGGCGAAATGCTGAAAGGATTCTGACAGACCCACCGAAACAGTAAAGCCCAAATTTTAAATTTACAGTTAGACGTAGAAATTCGAACTTAGGAAAGAACTGAGAATATATAAATCTAAGCGTACGTTAAGCATGAATTTACGACTATTTCTTCTTTTGCATAAAAATTTTTGACTTTTTGACCAGTCGTTTTCTTTGAAATCTTTTGGAACCTCAGCCTTACTTATTTGTGAGAGATTATAATCTGCTACCCTCTTCCATCATCTGCAAAAAACAGTGCGGAAATTCGACCAGCAAAAGAATATTTATAAAATTCATAAATTTTCAACAATGAAAAGGTAGGTGTGTATTTTATTAAATCTGTTTTCATTCTAATAATTCAATATTTATTTTTAATTTATAGCATAAAAATAAATTATAGAAAATAATTATGCAGTTTACTATTTTCTTGACTGCTTCATGTGCGCGTGAACATTAAAACGATAAGACTCCAATTGTTCCTGGATAGTCATAGAAATTCTAGGCTAAACTTATCTGCCGAAAATTTGATATTTTATTTCAATTTTAAATTGTAAAAATCAATCATATTTTATATCTATAACATTGTAATAAATTGCATAAAAACCACTATTATCATGAAACAGTAAGGAAATTTCTATTGTTTTTATGAAAATGGGAGAGTTACTAACCAACTGCACACGGTTAAATTACACATTAAATATGTTTTATTACAAAAAAAAAAAAAAAAAAAAAAAAAACTGAAAAACGAATATTTTGTTTTTTAAAGTTAAATTATTTGGCTTAAAGAAATTTTATACATTCGGGCAGTGGATTTTGGTCTGCCAGTCGATGAGGGCCGGTCTACCAAACGAGTTTCTACATTCCGCCCTCTGTGTGCGTTAACGTGTTCTTTCTTATCCGTGAAAAATCAGCATCTGGCAGGTAAAATCAGCGAAAAAAGATGTTAGGAGGCGATCAAACCACAATTTCATAGAGCATTGCTTCCCTAAACATTATCTCAAAATTTCATCTGTATTATCTTAAGGCATAATGATCATAATGTAGTTCAAAATCACTTGGACTTTTTTTTTCAATTTCGAACACGTAATTTTTAGTTCATTCCAGTTGTTCATTGTTACACATTACGTTCAGAAACAAGTACAACTTTGAAAAGTACAATCAATTAACAAAAATACAATTGTATTAACCGGAGAGACGAAAACTCAATGGCAAAAGTCAGACGAGGTCAAAAATTAATAAACTTTAATTGGAATTTCTCCCTGCACGCTGACCTTACTTCCAGTTATACCATGGTTCATTTTTTTGCAGGTCAGATTGAAGATTGAAGATTGAAGGAAAAGTAAAAGCTGGTTGGGACAGGTTTTTTGCTTCAAAGTACTCATCGTGGTTTTTCAAAATGAAATGACTGATGTTCCCCGAAAAGATACACTTGGGTGAAAAACTACGACAGACTTTGAAAGGATAACTTCAGGAATTGTTTTTAGTTTAACTTACATATCGGAAAACTTTGTCGCACCTTAAATTTGTGTTTGTTCGTTCAGTCTCATCGTTTCTTTATGACTTCTTAGACCAGCACCAGAGCTTCTTTCGGCCATCACCGTCTTCCATTCTTTCATGGTCGAGACCGTAATCTCCAGAATAATCCATCGAACACGCCCTTGGTCGGCCCCTCTTCCTTTTGCCTTTCACTTTCCAAAGCATCAGCTTCATCTCTAGGGTATCCTTCTTTCTTTCCATTAAACGGCCAAAGTACTTCAGTATTGAGTGATATTTTCCATTATATACATTTCTGAAAGGTGAGATCGACTGTACTCTTTGAAAAAAATACGTACTATTTGAAAGGGTATTGAATGAAGTAGATTTTTAAATAGTAGTTAATTTTCAAAATCTTTCAAGATCTATCAAAAACCACTATATATATTTGATAAGTTTGTGTGAGGAAAGCCTCTGCCAGTCGAACTGAAAGTGTTCAGTAGATGACTCAACCATTAGACAATTTCACGCAGATTCCAAAAACGACATAAACGTTTTTGCTGTCGTTGGTTGCCTTCTACTAAGAATAGCAACGAAAAACAGTTAATTAAGGTTTTTATTTGTGATGAAAATTTAATGGCACGAGCGGGATTCGAACCCACAACCTTAGGCTTGATACGCCGCTGCTCTACCACTTGACATATCGTGACGTCGAAATCCCACCCCTTCTTAAGTTTCGCAGCAAACCACCTTGTGCATCAGCTTAAAAACATAAAATTAACAAAAACATCTTAATATTTAATCTGTTGTAATCATGAATGTTGGGATATTTCGAATAGGTAAATAACCAAAAACAATCAACAACAAGAGTAAAGGGCGTCGGTGGCCGCAAGGTTCAGTCTTTGACACGGGTTCAAAGACCAACCCCGCTTCCAAGTAGTGGACCCCGGGAAACG
>CM077106.1:6980936-7007432 GCA_039619505.1 Cimex hemipterus | reverse complement strand
AGATAGATAGATAGATAGATAGATAGATAGATAGATAGATAGATAGAGAGAGAGAGAGAGAGAGAGAGAGAGAGAGAGAGAGAGAGAGAAATTTAGTGTTAAATGTCACTTATTTTACGAACATTTAAAAGTATTCAACGATTTTGCCCAAACTTTTAGTTTTGAAGTTAGCATAGTTTATTTGAAGAAAGGTCTTGAAATCTTAAAATATCAGATGAATAGGAATAACTCCGCTGAGATTCATAGTTAGGATCATAATTGATTCAGACTTCTTGGTTCCATTTTGGGTGTACAATCTACTGGCAAAGTTTGTAACATGAGTAGCCGAACACCCTACATATCTAAAATGGTCGAGGTGCAACACGCCTTATACCCCTTTTTTATCCCCTTTTTATCCCTATTCAGTACATAGTCACAGAGAAAAATATTTGAAGTATGTCAAAAGCTTTTTTTTATGTTGAGCTATCTTTAATGACCGAACCCTTTAGATATTTTATGTGAAATGTGGAAAACATCTTTGCATGTCTCGCCGGGTCAAATTGACCAAGGTAAATTTAGGACCGTTTGAACTATAAGTAATGGAATAAGTTGTTATCTTTTTTTATCTATATTTTAAGAGTCGAAGAGAGTTATTTGGTGAAATCGGCGTTAGATTAATCTCCGGGTCGGTGTTAATAAATTTCGAGTTTCCCACTCATCGGGGAGAAATCGAGTCATGTACGGTTAATGTTTGACGAGGACAAAATATCGGCCCGGATTCTCGGCGGCCGTTCGTCGTACTCCTCAAACAAGGAAAGTGTTCTTTTTCACCGTATCCTAGGACGTAGAATTTGTGGATCGAATTTCGCTGTTGCATCGGCACCGGTGTTCTGCGGTGCGGCCCGCTTGAAAGGACAACAGACGTCCGATTTCCACACTCTCTCTGCACGGAGGAGAAGAAAATGGAAATCGCGATCGCGCCAGACGGTCCATGCACGTCCGTCATTCATTGCTTTGTGAATTTTTCATACCTTTGGACTGTTTTCTTTTTGATAAAGGCCAACCTTCGGCTAATATGTATAAACCCTGTGATAAGATGTCAAAAACATCAATTGAATGAATTTTCAATATTTGAAAGAAGTAAAACATACGAAATCTAAATGTACTTCTACTTCTCCATCTTTCTTTCTCTTTAACTACATCTTTCTCACACACGTACACGGAAACTCTCTTTTTGTTTCTCTCCAAATATAAACTCTCTCTCATTCTCTTTGTATCTAACTCCTTTCTCTCTCTCTCTCTCTCTCTCTCTCTCTCTCTCTCTCTCTCTCTCTCTCTCTCTCTCTTTCTCTCTGTCTCTCAGCTGATGAGTGATGATAACATTTGTGACAAATATGTACCATTAGGATTTTTTTTCTTTCTCTGTCTGTCTGTCTCTCACTCTCTCTCTCTTTCTCACACTCTGAACCTCACTCTTTATCCCTTTTTCTTTTCCTATTGTCTCTCTTACTCATACATACTTTCTCTCTCTATCCCTCTCACTCCACTCTCTCTCTCTCTCTCTCTCTCTCTCTTTCTCTTTCTCCCTCCCACCCTGTCTCTCACTCTCCCAATTCATGATTTCTGTTATGTAACGATCTGGTTGTTTACATTTTATCTCCCTCCTCCTTCTCTTCTCTTTCTTATTTCAACCTCTCTCTCTCGCTCGGCCTTCTCACTCTCTCTCTCTCTCATTTTTTTCAACTGTTTCAATTGCTTTCATTCTCTCACTCGTTATTGCTCTCTCTCTCTCCCCCTCTTTCTGTCTGTCTACGTCTATTTTGCTCTGTATAAAAATATAACTTCAAGGTCAATTTACTCTCACTTTATTCATTCAGTTCACTGTTGGTTTTACAATAATTTTTTATTTCTATTTTAGGTCTGTTACGACTGTAAACAAATATTGTAATTGTAATTGCACGTTAAGTTTAAGAAAGTTACTAGAAACCTAACTTTTACGTGTACTGCAATAAGTAAACCGTTAATCAATTAATCTATCTATCTTCATTTTTTCTTTTCCGTTTCCTCATTTTTCTCTGTCTTATTTTTTACTTTCACTCCATCTCACTCTCTTTCAATCTCTTCATGAATTCGTTTTTCTCTCCATCGTTCTTATTATATCTCTCACTCTCGCTTACTCTCACTCTTTCTCCCTATGTACCTATTTTTCACTCTCTCTCATTTCTCTCTCTCCTCTCCCTCTCTCTCTCTATCTATCTATCTATCTTCCTTGCTCTCTTTCTTTCTCTCTCCCTCTCTTTCTGTTTTGACTATTTCAAATACACAAAATGTACTAGTTTGGAAGTTCACTATATCCACATTCATAATTTTGAAACGTATGATTTCAAGCCTAATGAAATTTAGTGTTGGTTTTGGCAGTGAACGAGATCAAACACGTCTCGTTTAATGATGTTATATTTACAGGACTTAGTTTTCATATGTCTTTACTCTACATCTTTTTAATTTTTCTGCTTACATAATTAATATTGAAATTATTTTAAATTGTTATATCTTTTATATAAATTTAATATTCGTCGGGATATCAAAACAAATTAAACATAAAAAATGAAATATATTTTGTGTGTAATTTTCTTTTGTAAAACTATTAATTTTTTACAGGTATAAGATTTCTTTTTGGGCTGTAATGGAGTAGTATGAAAAGTTTATTGTTTTATTGAATTAATGTTTTGGAAATTTTATATACCGCATAATTACGATCAAAATTCATACAAACATTTTATCTGGAATCAAGATAAATTTAAGAATATTATTTAGATATTTTTTTAAACTGCCAAACAAGTACGATCAAAGTTGATTTCGTTTATGGTGCAATATTATCCCCAATGCAATATTATATTATATACATTTAATGTAAACTAAATTGAATAATAAACAAAATTAAAGGTATTTATTATTTGTCTAATTTTCGGGAAAGCGATGTGTTCATTTCTATTAGGATCATTTTCATGGGTCGATCGTTCATTTGGCTTGTTCCCAACGGATTTAAAGGTTCGATACGACAGGAACGTACTACGTTCGCACGTACTCCGTCCCCACTCAGCCGTTAAATGGGCAAAGTAGTTTAGTAGGTAGTGTTTTTCGAAGTAGGAGGACTGGTTTATCTAGTGGACAGGAGGAAGATGTTCCCCGGCCAGAGGCGGACGCATTTCCAGGCCCTGTGGCCTTTGGCCTCTGAACTTTCTCACTCGGTTTGGCCTCACCTATAAGACCGGCGTCGTATCCCGTGAAATTCTCGCCGGTTCCTCCGTTAACATAAGTAAGTGGGGGGGGGGAAATAAACAGACGGCGATCAATTAATTTTTCCCGGTCCGTTTATTTAACGCAAGAGTGGGTGGCCGTGCTATAAAGGAAGAGCGTGAAGAAGACCCAGGTCATTTCTCTTCAGTCCATAAGGAAGAGCTCCCTCAGGAGGGATCTACAGGGCTAAAGGGCTGAATTTTGGCAATTTTTTTATTGTATGAACTTGTTTATTCCACGAGTTGTTTGTACTAGTTTGACCCATGTATTTGGTTAAAAAGATATTAATTACTACAACTGGCCACAACTTTGTAATCATATTGCTAATAAAGTGGCGATTACGATTTTCTCAGACTTTTCTAATGCAGCCTTTTACCTTAGCAAAGAATGCTGTAAAATGCATATCAGCTTTTTATTCCAAATGACGAAACGGTATGTAAGATGAATTTGAATATGAAAATATTGTGGAAATTAATTATAGGCTTATCAGAACGTTTTTCCTATCATTTTTCGTTTTGTACCAACTAGCAATAGGTCAAACATGTTGAACATGAAATTGGACATTTTCGTCATCACAGATATTGTTTTTTCATTTGGTATAATTAATATATAAAACCATTTATAACAAAATAATTATTACAAGGTTAACTTTATATACAAAACTTATTTTCACTTATTATATTTTTATTTTTGCAGTGCACAAGAATTCATACAGTTTATTGTATGTCGTTTTGGTGTATGAGGAAAAAGAATTTCGTAATTAATAACTTGTCCTAAGATGCTATTTTTTTCTTCTTTGCATCTTTTGCATCTCATTATGATGATGTGATCTTCAACGCAACCGCATACTTGGCATTGAGGTGAATCCTTTTTCCTTATCTTATTGAGATAGTTGCCACGTAGTCGAGGTCTGTGCCCTGTTGTAGTTATCTCCACGGTACCAAGTCTCTCGTCCTACTAAGGGGAAAATGCTCTTGAAAAATTGGCCTGCTCCTGTGGATGAATATTTCAATTGCCAGTCCACAAAAAGGGTCAAATGTAGGGATCTTTTTTTGGAACTGGTATTGCCAATATGAGTCCAGACTCCGTTGCTTTTTTGGCTAATTTGTCAGCTATTTTATTGCCCACTTGTGTTTGTATCCACACTAATGATACTTCCAGCCCATCCGACTGTATTTCTTTAATACACTGGAGAACAGATATTGTTAAGTGATTCGAAAAGACTTAAAAGTACAATAAAATGAACCTTACGACGTTATGAGTATAAAAACGAAGTAAAAGTTAAAACACAACTCAAATAAAACAACATCTAATTTTGTCTCCGCAAAACGTTAAAAAACTTAATATTTGTTACCAAAACTTTATCGAATGTAGACTTGAATTAAAAATCTAGACGAACGGAAAATCGACAAAATAAAATTTAATTTAAAATAAGTAAAACTTAAAGCACCAGAATTCCAAAACGAAACTCAAAGTAAGAAAATATTTGTGTGATGAATAACAAGGAAAAAAGTGTTTAAAATGGTGATGTTGCCGACTCAATTGTCAAATTGGACAAATCTTCAAAAAATGTTTTTTTTTAATTTTTTTATTTATTTATTTTATTTATTGCTATCTGTACATAATATACATTGAGCAAATAGTTAAATCTGATAGATCTGCCAGACCAGGAGGCAGTGGGGAGAGAAACCAACTTTCTTTAATTGGGGGTGGGGGGTAGAAGTTATTTCGGTGGGTTAGATTGTTAGATGGTCACGAGGCCATCGTCGTTTTAAACGGCGTGGAGGATTGTAAGGGTGGGATGTTGAGGAATGAGTTAGGGCTAGTGGTTTAGGATGGAGGGCGAGTTTAGAGTGAAAAGTGAAGAAGCATGTTTGGATAAGATCTTTTACGAAAGGGATTTTAAGATCTTTATGGATCGTTTCATTTGTGAGGTAGAAGGGAGCATTGAGGATACGGCGAAGAACTTTAGATTGAAAGGACTGAATTCGTTGAATATTTGATGATCTAGCCGAGCCCCACAGCTCGACTCCGTAGGTCCAAATAGGTGTGATGAGTGTTTTGTAAATGGTTAGTTTGTTATGTATGCTTAGTTTTGATTTTGATCCAAGAAGGTGTCTGAGTAGTCCATATCTTTTGTTAAGTTCTTGCCGTTTTAATCGTGTATGAGGGTTCCAAGTAAGTTTACTATTTAAGTAAAACCCAAGGTAGCGGACTTGGTTCGATGGTGGTATTATTTGGTTGTAAATGTGCACTGGTGGACAGGTTTGTCGTTTGAGTGTAAATGTAACATGTTGGCTTTTTTGTTCCTTTAACCTGATCCGCCATAGATTGCACCAGTTGGTAATAAGGTTCAGGTGTTGTTGGAGTGCTTCTGTTGCTAGGATAGGATTGTAGTGTGCTGATAAGATTGCGGCGTCGTCCGCGTAGGTTGTGATTTGTGTGTTTGGATGAGTGGGTATGTCAGCAGTATAGATGGTGTAGAGTATTGGGACTAGGATACTACCTTGTGGAACGCCAGCTTTGATTGGTGTGATAGGTGAAAACTCGGTGCCGATTCTAACTTTAAACCAACGATCTGAGAGGAAGGATTTCAAGATTAGGTAGTAGGAATGAGGGAGGATACATTTTAACTTATAGAGGAGGCCGGGGTGCCATACGCGGTCAAATGCTTCCGTAACATCCAAAAATACGGCTGAGCAGTTTGTTTGTTTTCTAGAGCCGAGGAAATCGTGTCGACTACTCTGAAGCACTGCTGAACAGTGGAATGGAGAGGTCGAAACCCGAATTGATGGTTAGGAATTACGTTTTTAGAGTCAAATATAGGAATTAGTCTTTTAAGGAGGATATGTTCAAAGATTTTGGATAAAATAGGAAGGAGGCTTATTGGTCTATAAGAGGATGGGGCACTGGGGGATTTGTGTGGTTTTGGAATTGGAGTTATTAAAGATAGTTTCCACTGGATAGGGAAATAAGTTGTGCGAAATATTGCATTGTAAATAGAGGTAATGTACACTATTGCTTTTTTGGGTAGATTTTGGAGGATTTTAGGGGTAATTAGATTCTTCTTTCTTCAAGCAATCCTTTATTTTCTTTAACTGGGTAGTATAATGAACAACTTTTTCTTTTCTATTCCTTTTATCCCCTACGCATTCCCCCGTCGCGGTTTCAGTACATCTCTGACTATTTGGCTCTAGTTGGTAAAAGAGTCCAAAATATACTTCTTCGTAAAAAGAGAGGGTTTTAACGACCTACTATTGATAGGAATTGTTGGTTTTACACTTTATTTAATTACGACAAAGTCACTGATCATAAACGTTTCAGGCTTTTCATTTCCTCCTACGCCATCTTCGTTCCGAAATAGAAACAGGACACGGAAATGAGTTGGCCCTATCATGTTAATCATATGCTCTCAAATGTACAAACTGAACTGGAGAAAAATGTTCAGAAAGTCAAGGCGAATGAAGCCTGTGCAAAGCTTCTAACTACTACTTCAATCTTCTCGCTTGGCAAATGAGTTCCTTTCCAGCTGTTATTTTTCAAAATTAAAAAAATTCCCTTTTAAATTGAATCATCATCACTTTAAAGAATAAAACGCCGAACCCAATTAAACAGCCGGCGTGAACGGGCAATTTGTATTTGTAGGCGTCCCGGAGAGGAGAAAGCCGCCGATAGGGCAATTGACGTTATTGCCACGTGGAAAATCATAGCCAACCCGAGCCCAATTACTTCGCGATTGAGAGCAAATTGCGATTATTGAGAACAATGAAGGCTATAGGTATACAGTATGTATCACACCTTAAACGCACCTCCTCAGAGCTTAATGACCACGAGTTATTCGAACGAGTCAACAATGCAAACCAACAGCCAAAACGTTAATTACAGTCTAGTTTTTCATTGTTTAGAATATAATTTCTATAAATTTGATTTTTCATATCAACGTCTATAGTGCACCTATTCATTTCGGAAACGATACAATTTAGCAAAAAAAAATGGTTTTGTACAAATTGTGAATTTAGGGTTGAGATGAATTAACTTGTGCCTTCTATAAGAACATTTTTCTTTTGATAAACTCACAGTTTTCAAAATAAGGGGGTCGGTCGTCGGTCATTTGTTGATACCAAATTATACCTCCTCACACTTCTTCCGTCGGGCATAACTCAAAAATGGTCAGTCCTATCAAAATTTCCTTTCAATAAAAGTGCCATAAAATAACCTCTAAAACCGAATTATACAATAGAATTAAGAAATTCTTAGTTAAAATAACAAAGTTACTGTGATTTCACATACGACGAGAAAGTTATGTTAAATCTGTTACGACTACGCGATTCCTGGCAAAAATTAACTTGTGGTTTGTATAAGATTACATTTGCTAAAGTTTATCTTTTTCGAAATTAAGTGGTTGGGCAATCTTGTTACAAAAAAACATGCATCTCACGCGCCATACGCCGGTCATAACTCAAAAATTTTCAGTCCTATCAAAATTTTCCTTCCTGTACTATATTTGCTAAAGTTAAACGTTTTCAAAATGAGGAGTTGGGCCATCTACTCGATACAAAAAGCACATCATGAGCATAAAATTACCTCTAAAAATGAATGAGGCGTTAAATCGGTCACCACCAAGCGATTCCTAGCTAAAAGTAACCTGTGGTTTGTATAAGATTACATTTGCTAATGTTTATCTTTTTCGAAATTAAGTGGTTGGGCAATCTTGTTACAAAAAACATACGTCTCACGCGTCCTACGCCGGTCATAACTCAAAAATTTTCATTCCTATCAAAATTTTCCTTCCATTAAAAGTGGCAGCAAATAAGCTCTGAAAATGAATACCAAATAATAGTGCAATAAAGTCATAAGGTTTTCATTAAAAATAACACAACTAGTGATCAATCTAAAACAAACCTACAAAATTTCAAATTTTCACTATTTTATTTGCCATTTTTCAAATGTCTTGTAATCAGGATTCGATTCTCGGCGTCATATGAAGTGGCCACGGAGAGCTGTTAGCACCTACAACCTTTTGAATTTCGAAAATTGGCAAAAACGAGGGAAAATTCGAAAGGTGGGATTGGTGTCCAAGTGGATCGAAATCATGATAGCTCAAGTGGTTGGAGCAGCTGCGTATTGAGTCCGAATCCTGCTTTTTCTTATCAACTAAAATCCTTAAATAAAACGATTAATTAATTGAAAGACGTAATTTGGTCAATGGGCCACTAAATATAATGTATATATTAATAAACATCAATAATACAAACTTTGAAAAAGACAAGACCTTTTATATACTTAAGCCGAAATTCATTTTGAAATGAACATTCCTGAACAAAGCGTCTTACAGCGTCAGAATTCGAGACCAGGCAGAATGGGAACAATTTATCGGGGGGTAATGGAAGGAACTATAAAAGTAGAACCTGTAAACTTAATTAATAAACCTTATGGTTTTGAGTTTTTTATATTCGAATTTAATGTAAATAATTTTATTTCACTCAGGTTTTTAAAAAATATCGATACGATCTCTAACCAGATTTAATAATTTCAACGGGAGTACCGATTTTCATATTTTTAATATATTTTTGGACGTTGTCAACGGTTGGGTCATTATTTGTGGGAACGTTCTCAACCTGGCTTGACCGCAGCTAAATCCTGACCTCATGAAGTAGAATACGATATTGGCTCAGCGCACATCCGAACTCTATTTGGGCCTAACGTTGAATTTTGTTAATTCTTTTATATTATTGGGGAAGGGAAAAAGAGAAAATCAGTGGCCCGCCGATAATAAGTTTGTTAATTTGTAAAAATTAATGAAATAATGTTTAAAACAATATGTTGAATTAGGATTTTTTTAACTTCATTTATTTATATCTACAACTGTATATGCATGATATACAACCAGCAGATTGGATTTCAGACTGCGTGTTTGGCATTATGGGCGTTATAGAGAAAGCTCTGGATTAATGAAATGATATTAATCATTTAAGAGGCCTCTTATCCATATCATTTTCAGACGATTACGTGGTAATTTTGGGGAATGGAGTAATCGTATTTGTGTGTTGGTGTGATTTTGTAATTTACTATGAAAACGTCTGTAATATGTTTTGATAGTTGAAAAAACTGTTGGGATTTGAAGATATCTGTGAAGTGTATTATTGTTTACATAAAATGGGGCAGAAACAATTAGTCTTAAAATTTTGGATTGAAAATTTTGTAATCTTTGAATATTGGAATACTTGGCCGATCCATATACTTGGCACCCATATATCCAAATTGGTTTGAGTAGGTATGAGTATGTCGAAAGTTTCGATTTTAATGGTAATTTTGATTGTCTGTTGAGTTGGTAATAAAGAATTTTAAATCGTTTCTTCAGTGTCTGTTTTTTATTCGTGTGTGTGGATTCCAAGTTAGTCTTCTATCAAACGTAAGTCCTAAATATTTAACTTTGGCGGATTGTGGAATAGGTTCATTGTGTATAAGTATATGCTAGGGCAAGTCTCACGACGGAGTGTAAAGTGTTGTGACTGTGAGGGATTAAACTTTATTTTCCAAAGATTGCTCCATTTCTCAATTGTTGATATGTGGTTTCGTGACATGAGTGAAGCTTGTTAATATGGCGGTGCCATCTGCGTATGTGGCGGTAAGTGTATCCTCATTTGTGGCCATATCGGAAGTAAAAATTGTGCACAACAGCGGAGCCTAATAATATTCCTGGGGTAAAAATAATTTTAATTTATATAATAATCCTTCATGCCATACTTTGTCGAACGCCTGAGAAACATCTAGAACACTCCAGTCGCGTACAGTTTCTGCTCGAGACATGAAGTAATGAAATCTGTCCCTCTGTGAAGTTGATGATTGGTGGAATGATGGGTTCGAAAGCCAAATCTGGTCTGGTAAGATATTGTTCGAAGTAGCAATAGAGATAATTCTTTTGTAAATTAATTTTTCGAATAATTTAGAAGGAACTGGTAACATACTAATAGGACGATAAGATGATGTGGAGCTTAAATTTTTATGGGGCTTTTGGATCATTTTAATGTAAGGAAGTTTCCATTGTATGGGGAAGTGTGTAGTCCTCAAAATTGCGTTAAATAAAGAAGTCAGAAAGACGACTGCTTTTTTGGGAAGTTCTTGTAGAACTTCAACTGTTATCAAATCATGACCAGGTGATTTCTTTGTAGGAAGCTGTCGTATTTCTTGTGATACTTGTTTTGGAGTTATTGGCTTAGGTGACAGATCTTAATTTTAATCAATTAAGGTTTTTAGTTGAGACAAAAAATTCAGTGTCACGAGCGGGATTCGAACCCAAGTATTACACTTCTCTACCACTTGACCTATCGTGAATTCGATCTACTCCGACCCCAACTTTGAAATTTCCTTCCTTGTTGCCATTTTTTAATAAATAGTTAAAAAATAATATTATTGTTTTATATTACACTAATCGATTTGCTATATTAGACACTTAATCTGTGATACATGTGGTATGGTATGGTATGGTGGAAGTGGATACTAGGTGGCGAGGTTTGTATACCCCAGGCACTGCAGCCTTCTGGCTTATTGTACCTTCCTAGTTTCTTAGTTTAGTCAATAGACTCGATCCTTTTTCTCAGAAGTATCAAGTCATTGGCTGTTATTGTGGTTCTCTGAGTCTTTTTTATACGATAGGTTGAACCTCCATTGAGCCATTACTGCTCATTCGAAGATGATATGAGTGGCTGTTTCCTCCTCCTCATTACATAGTCTGCAAATGGGATCATCATTGTATATGCCCATCTTGTGCAGATATTTTCTTAGATGCCACTGGCCGGTTAGTAGTCCCACCACTCCTCTGAGTTTTGCCCTCTCCAATTGTTACTGTGTCTAGCACTGCTAGAGTTTATCCACTTCTCTCTTTGTTTTGCTTGGATCCATTCTGCGATGGAGATTTTTATGTTTGTTTTTGGTATCCCAAGGATAGCTTCGGGGCTTATGTATGATCTTGTGGATCCTCCTCTGGCCAGTCTGTCTGTTTCTTCATTACCCAAAATTCCCCTGTGCCCTGGCATCCAGGATACGTGAATTACAGGAATGCATTCACTGACTAGTTTTGATGTAATTATTAAGAGCTGCTTGGCTGTCTGATCCTATGAGGATTTTTTTTGTCAGTGTAACCTCGTTTAAGATTTTCCAGGGCACAAGCATTGATGGCATGTATTTCTGCATTAAGGATCGAAATGAGTTTGATTGCTCATATTTTGGGCTTGTACAGAAAACGACTGATCCGGTTCCTACGTTTGTTTTGGAGCCATCCGTAGGGATACATATCGATCTACATAACTATATAAATATATGAAATAGTCTAACAGACTGTGAATCTTCAGTTGTTTAAATTTAATTTCTTTTTCTCGAATATTAAACTAATTTTCTTCATACGATCGGGAAAAAGAACATAGAAAAGCAAAAAGTAAATTTATGAAAAATAATGGGTAAATAAAGTTTATTAACTTAGTAAATTAACATTAAATACTCATATCATTTTTTACCAAACTTAAATACCTAAAGTTTTTCACTATCAAAACATGATTTTATACAAAATTTAAAAATTCATTCTTAACTTTTGCCGGTATTTTTGAAAAAATAATTTTGTAAGAATGTCAGATGATAATGCAAGACTGCTTGATTCGAACCCGAGACCTTTACCTTACAGCGATGAGCGCCGTGTCGACGCCTAAACCTTTGCTGTCACCGACGCCCCACTTTTCTCTCATATTCTTACTTTTTATAATGTGAGACATATAGTTATCTACATAGAGATAGACATATAGAGATATTAAGATAATTATTGAAAGAGATGTAGATATGGATAGATAGAAAGAAAGACAGATAGTTCTTAAAAGAGAAAAAAGAGAGTTTTTCTTTGCTAGTATATCATTATTTTTATATAGTTCATTATCGTCAGTATCATTTATCTATTCATTTTTATTTTTTGCTGTTTACTTATCTTTCGAAAGCATTTTCATAAATTGTAGCATTTTTTGGCTCGTTTGCTGTTTATCCTCATTTTACTTGCAATGATATATTATAATTTTCACCGAAACGGCTACGTTTTTATTGCTCTATTACGTTTCTGTTATAATTATTTTTTACAAGAATTTATAATAATTGTTGTGTGTTTTTTCTGTTCTAATTAATTCATTGTTCCACCATTTTATATGCGAAATGCAGATCTTTATCCGCAATATTACAATGTTGCGTCCTGGTTCGAACACCTGTTAACGTACCTGTTCTCCAACAGGAAGTCCTCCAGCCTCTTTTCATTCACGAACAGCCGTTCTTTTTCCGAACTCGCTTTCCTGCGAGGACGATGGTTTCTGGAACAGCGGCTACATTTCCAGGTGAGGAGGTGAACTCGCTGGAGCAAGAATGGAAAATAATTGCAATCCCCTGAGAAACCAACAACTGGGTTTCAATTGTAATCCGTACCTTTTCCATTCAAACGCTTCCTAATTGATTTAATTACCAAAATTAACTGTAAATTCTCCATTCTTATTTCAGACTGTTAAATTAAGGCGTAACACATATAATAATAATTTAAAAAAATTATATATGATTTTTATGTTATATTTTTTGTTTTGATGGCATTATCCAATTGGATGTCCTCAAATTGTAGCTTTATAGTGTATATATTCTAACAATAGAAAATTATAATTTTTTGATTAGCTAGTAAATTTTTTGCCGAACGGGATTCGAACCCAAGACCTTCTGCTAGATTCACCGCTACTCTACAACTTGAGCTATAGTGATTTCGATCCACTCGGAACTTCCCATCTCAACCTCACCTTCATAATTTTCGCTCCTTTTTGCCGTTTGTCAAATCTCGCTCGTGTCACTGACTTTTTTATCTCAACTCAAAAGCTTAATTAATTGAAAGGTATTGATTGGTCAAGTGGACCACGAAAACTAGTGAAATGTTTGCCGAATGATGCAACTACCCAAATATGAAAACTAAGAATGAAAATGGATAGTCTGAAAGATACGCTAAATTCTCCTCGCTCACGGGTCTGTTTGACGGTGGAAACGAGTACATCGCAACCTTTTGTTTTCTAGGTCTGTGAGAGTGGTATTGGTTCAAGTTGGACATGTGTGTCAACAGGAGGAGTTGCGACTCTTCGTCTATCTGTTGACCGTTCCGGACGAGGCTTCCGCTCGTTAAGCCCTTCCGGTGGAGAGAGTGACTGCAGATTCTGGGGCACGTGGACGACCAGGAAGACACCTGGGTTTTGTTTCCGCCTCACCTTAGAGAATCGGAGAATCTTTCTTACGACTATTTAGGACCGGGGATGACCGCATTCCAGTCTTTAACGAGTCGTGCCATTGAGAATTTGTTTCTGATCGCCCACCGAAAGTCCCGACGGAACATGACCTGTAGAATTTTTTTTACTATTCAGCACTCAGATAATTGAATACCCTAAATGTGTCGTTTTAATTATACTGTTCAAAAGGACAGCGGGTTTTTAAAAAAAATCTGTTTGGAAAACAATACAAAATGATTACAATATTAAGGTAGTAGAAGTCAAAGTAAAACCCAGTGACTTTCACACTTCTAACGCAAATGTCAAAAGAGTCAAGTTTTTAATCTGTACATATGTAAATATTTAATTAAATATACTAGTTTTTCTTCTTCCAATTATACTGATAACTTAATTATACCTTAAAGAAATTGCACTTGCAATAATAATATCAAATTTCAAGAGTAACAATTTCTAGAATAAGTATATTTTCTCTTTGTGGGTGTGATTTTTGCGTTTTTAACATCTAGTAGTGCGTAGTTGCGCCCTGATTCGCATTTTCATTTTTCGCTCCGTCCAACTCAATTTGCTTTGTAGTTGCGGTCAAAAACATCACACCCGATTGCTCACATTTCTGTAAAATAGTTACTAATATACATTGAAAATCATTACTAATTAGTTTATAATATAAAGTGAAAGTTAAAACAAATAAAACCAATTAACTTTAATAATTGTGATTATTTTTGTGTATAATACATTTTTTTAAGAGGGTTCGCAATTGCAGAGGTCATAAAACCCTCAGGGTGCCGGTGTTTTTGAAAAAAAAAGCCCATTTGTAAGTATGTCGGGTTCGAATCCAGCGGCCCTGCATTCGAACCCGGGACCTTTACCCTACAGTGATGAGCGCCGTGGTTTACTCAAGCACAACTCGACGTAGAAAAATATTGGTGGTAGTTTTTTAGCATAAGCTATATTTTCAAATTTGGGGTTTCTCTTTTAAATGAATTACCATTTTCAGATTTGAACCATTTCTGACGATTTTAATGGACTGGGTGTACACAAGTATGTTCATACATGTCTTCATACATGTCATGTTGATCAGATATATATCATATAAACTGGATCAAACAAATATATTCTACATTCTTGCTAATATCACAGACAGCTAACTTTTTCGAAAAAGTGGCTAAATAAAAGTAGTAGTAGAAATTTGTTTTATCGCAGTTTGTTTCAGCATACTATGAAACTAGATTGTCTTACAGAAGTAGTTACATTAGTTACTAGTTTTAGTAGATTATTTGATTATTTTAGACTAGTTACTTAGTTACAGACTAGCTTTTGGTGTACAAATGGGACAAACCATATCAAAATTAATCTCATTTTATATATATATATATATAAAACAATTTCTATATGTTAAAGTTAAATGAGGAGTGACTTGCCTACGATGTCAATTTGATAAATGGAAATTCAATTTTAAATTTATTTAGTACACAAACACACACACACACACACACACCGAAATAAACATTTTTTTTTGTTTTCCTGGCATTATCTTTTATCTAATTCAATATCTCGCTTCTTCTTTTAATTTTTATTACTCCCTTCCTCTAGGATGCAGAATAAAGTAATAAAGCCTCTGCTGTGTCCAGGACATGGGAGTAGCAGGCGACGGGAAAGAGGACACTTGCAAGGAAAGGGTCCGTCACACCGTGGATGGGACCCCGACCCTTCTGTGGCGTAGGAATCCTCCCTATAACGAATATTTCAGACAGAAGGACGAAAAGAAAATGAAGGAACAATTGAATTCACTCATTGGACATAGACAACCCAAGAATATTCTAACCAATTTCGGCAAGAAAGAAATCACAGAATGTTTCAAAGGAAGCAGGAACACACTGCGAATCCTAACGTGATACCTAATAGGCCACTGCGGATTATATGGACACCTAACAATACACCTATTTGAACAATACAAGATGGCACATGTAGAGTCTGCAAGGAGGCAGAACAGACAAACGCATTTACTAACAAACTGCGGAGATAACTCCAATGTTTTGGGTTGTATAGTGTGACCAAAGAAGAGCTTCAACCACTAAAACAAGGCCTATTAATTGGGTTAATTGATGATGATCGGTAGGTTTAGGAAAAGAAGGGGTGATACAGTAACTCTTAAAAGGCACAGTATACCATACGTTGGAAAAATTACATCTACATCTACATCTCTCCCTCTTTCTCTTTTTCTATATCTCTTCCTTTTATTCACACTTTTTCTATCTCAATTTCAATACTATCTCTTGCTTTCTATTCCTATTATCTCTTTTACTTACACATGCTCTCTCTCCCTCTCTCTTTCTCTGAACCTCACTCTTTCTCTCTCTCTCTCTCCCTCCCTTTCTCACACTCTAAACCTCACTCTTTCTCCCTCTCTCTCTTCCTATTGTCTCTCTTACTCACACATACTTTCTCTCTTTCTCCCACTCACTCCACTGTATCTCCCCATCTCTCTCTCTTCCTATTCTCTCTCTCTCTCTCTCTCTCTCTCTCTCTTTCTTTTTCTCTCTCTCTCAATCTCACTCTTTCTCTCTATCTCTATCTCTCGCTCAATTCATCGTTCTATCTATCTATCTCAATCAATATGTTCGTTTTTCTCTGCCTGAATAAGAATAATACAATTTATTCTCTATTTATCTGTCATCATCTCTAATTCTATTTCTCTATTTCTCATTTCTGTGTTTTAGTTTTTGTTTACATCTCTCTCTCTTTCTCTCTGCCTATCTATCTTTTTCTCTCTTTCTTTAACCATCTCTCTGTTTATCTATCCATCTAGCTGTCTATCTTTCTAACTATCTATCTATCAATTTTTCTCACTTTATCCTTCTTCTGTCTTTATGTGTATTTCCTTATCTGTATAAACACCTATCAACTTCTATCACTTCCATTTTTATTTTAAAAAAAGGGCACTATACGCAACCAAGCACGGATTCATTCGATAGCATATTTTACAAAGATCGGAAGCAAGTAAGGATTAAAAACATCGATTTGTTCCATCATTTATTTATTCCGAATTATCAAATGGTCAGTTAAAAAAATTTTTTTTTGGTACATGTCATGTTCTTTAAGTAAAATCATTATGCAAAGACAAAGGCAAAGCCTAATTTTCCAGTGAGGATGTACCCAAACAATGATTATGCTAGATGAGTATTATTATTATTATTATTATAGATAAGTGCAGAACTGGGCAAACGGTTTGAGCTGGCTTGAAACGAACACCGTTCTTTAACATGCTCGAGGAAATTGAATAAGGTTCTAAATGACCTATGTTGGTCAAAGATTGAGGTTGTGGTTCGAACATTTTCAATTTTTGCCAATTGTCCAAAAGTGGCGCGATACGAATGCAGCTGGCTTATAATTTTAATCAATTCAGCATCATAATGGCATGTATTTTTTTTTTTGTTAAACAGCCGCCTTTTCACTTTCGTATAAATTGTTCTGGTTTGTGGGTTTTCGAGAGGTCAATTGTACGTGAGCCGAAGAGCGAGAATAGCCTACTGAGTACAAACCTGAGCTAGGTGATAAGCGGTAGGATCCTTACTATTGACTAGAATCAAAATAAGAATTAATATTGAGAGTTTAATCATGTTTTCATGCACAAAGGCTTTTGGATTAGAACATACGTCAAACGATCTTTGTTTAAAGATAGACGACCCATCACTATCATTTGACATAGCGAGTTCATTCTAATCTCATTGTCACATTTCAAAAATATTATCAGGTTATAAATAATTAATTATTCAGTAATCGTATGATGCGGTAAAAAAAATTTCACAGATTTTTTAATGTTAAATACATTATTTTTAATAATCAGCAAAACTTTTTTTCAATAATTACTTTTGTGTAATTGTTAATCAAATCTGACGTTATATTTATTTAGAAACCGTGGAATTGTTTTTTTTATTGTATGTAATGTGTGGTTATTAGTGGCCGTTAATCGATAATTATTTAGAAATCGTGAGCTGCGGTCTGGTGTGATGTAGTTTCGGAAACACATTTTCTTTGTCAAGCCATCATCTTCAGGGCAGGATCAGGTGATCAGATGATCCCAATAAAGATCGAAACGTTGGCAGGATAAAGAAAATGTTTTTTTGAAGCATACATCACAACACCAGACCGCATCTCACGATTTATGAATAATTATCGGCTAACGACTAACAAAAATCACCACACATAAATAATTAAATTCACTAATTTCGTGGTCCGCTTGACCAATTGATATATTATAATTAATTAAGGTTTTGTAGTTCAGATAAAAAAAGTCAATGGCACGAGCGGGATTCGAACCCACGATCTTTGGCTATATACGGCGCTGTTCTACCACTTGAGCTATCGTGACTTCGATTTCAAATGTCGTGTAATCGGATTGGATTCTCAGCGACAAATGAAATGGCCAAGGAGAGCTTTAGTGAAGAATACTTCAATTTAATTCACTGAATTCAGTACTTTCATTCCCTTGACCAATTAATATGTTATAATTAATTTAATTTTTTAGTTGAGATAAAAAAGGCGCGAAAAATGGAAAAAAGGAGGTAAAATTCAAAAGGTGGGGTTGAGATGGGCAATTGGATGTTGATGTCCCATCGAAGTCACGATAGCTCAAGTGGTAGAACAGCGGCATATATAGCCAAAGATCATGGGTTCGAATCCCGCTCGTGCCATTGACTTTTTTCATCCCAACTATAAACCTTAATTAATTGTAACAAATAATTAATTTGTATTGAACTTAATTTAGGTTTTTTAAATTCATTTGTTAATGTGGCCGCCCTACAAATTTTTAAAATTTCATTCAATAAATAAAACAAACTTATAATTACTAATACTGAAAAATGATATATATGTTAAAAATAGTCTGAGTTTACAGAAATTTCATGCAAAGTTTTTGTAGACACAAATTTAAAAACTTCGACGTTTCGGGGTGGGTTTTGGCTTGCAAGTCGATGAACACATAATTAGCTAATCAACAATCGATCACTTTACTTGGTCGCTCGGCAAAATTTCAGTCTCTTCTTCACTGAAGCTGGCGAGAAGCTCATTTGAGAGAGTGTATTTGAATATAGTGTCATCTAATTAAGTCTGTAAAACGGACTAGATTATTTACTTCAATCTAGATCGACCCTTTGATAGATTTTTTCCTTTGTTCAATTATGAGAAATGTTCGGAAGAGATGCAGATGAATATGCCGTGTAAATGCTTAGCCCAATTTTATATGGAAGACTGTTACCGATGATGGGAGGCCGATAAAAAATTATTTCGAAGTGTTTTATTACTTTTTAATATTGAAATCGTGATATTAACATATGTTGAATTTCAAATGATCAAAACTGATCCAAGACATTAAACTGGTCGGGAATCGGGAATGGAACACGAAGAAATAGTTCTTATGGTTAATTATTTGTAATTTGGTTTACCTTACTAAAAATGGCCCAGAGGATGCCAGCGAGGATAGGCAGACCAAAAATGATTGGTACAACCGAATTGTAGGTTCATCAATGGAGCAAACCACATGGAGAAAACACAATTTTTCATTGTTCACCGACTTTTATACCATAAAATTGGACAATTTTCTCAGAGTGATGTATAGTGATGTGGCTTAAATGCTAAGTACGGTTCAACAAATGATAAACGATTTAAACTTTGATATTAGTATTTTAGTGATTTACGTCAACATGATTATCGGGTAGATTAAAAAGGTTGATAATACCCGTGCGAAAATTATGATCAACTCTAACAACGCATCGTTTCTCATCGGATTGGGTACGAATTCGTGCTGTGCGCATTGCACTAAAGACGCGATCATGCTGAACGTGATGTAAATATCCTAAGGAAACGAAGATCAGGAACAAGAAGACGGTTCGGCTCTCCGGTTATTAAGTGGATCATTCGGTGTGGGCCAAAGGCGTAAGTCCGGATCTCCCTTGCATCATCATCATCATCAATATCATCTACGCCGAGAAGGGGGCTTGGTAGAAAGTTCGGGGAGGAGCCTCACAGCCGTAATCCGACGGCTTTTTATACAGAATTCTCCTCAGAGCCGACTCTAGACCTTTTCTTTTTACTTTCACTCGAGTTCCTCCTAGGCCAAGGTTACACGTATCGGACCCGACCGCCAAACATGGGTGGCCATCGATCCTCCAGACATATTTCAATTTTCAGCTTATGAGAAAAAATCGTTTTGAACATAAAAATAGATTTTGCAAGGAATTTCATTTCATATGACTCACGCTTCACATCCCACATTACCTAAAATATAAACAATTTGTTTGTTTGAAATGTAAACGTCAAAAAATTATATTAGATTTTTCAGTAAAAACATTAATATTTGTTTAAGACTCCCACTTTGAACACAAATGTCAAAATAAATGAGCAGTGATTTTCCGTTATTCCGACGTCTGACCTTTGAAGTTTGTAGAACGCAACGAATAATTTAGTTATTGACATCATTAAAAATAATTTTAAAAAAAGTTTTATTGTCCTACATTTTGTTTGACAAATTGTTCAAACAACTAATTCGCACGGACGATAATAAAAGTTAAATAACTTTTTGCTATATTAAACCATTTAATATGCACGTAAGACCAAGAAAACCCGATTTTTGCAAAATGTTTCAAATTGTTTAACATGATCTACGTGTATGGACTTACAAGGCCTAAAATTACAGTACACTAAAACCAGTGTTGGGCAAAAATTAGTCATGTCTAATGATTAATGATTGATCACTCAGAACGTTAGTCATGATTGGTAGTAAGTGACTAATTTAGTCATTAGTCACGATATGTGATTGGTGGCTAAGTTAGTCATTACTAACATTAAATACGAGGCAGGACTAATTTAGTCATAATATAGTTAGTCATGACTAAATTTTGATAAATCATATTCGTATGGGTGCACAAAAGATGAAAAATATACAATTTCATCACATTTAAAAAAATTCTAAGGTTTTCGTTTGGGATAACATTTTTTGAGGTTGGCCTTAAGCACGACTCTCATCTCAAAATTTTTATCCTGAGTCTATTGGATTTTGGTAGGTGGTCATTTTAGCCAGAGTTGGGCAAAATCTAACTAATTCAATCATGATTAAGATTTTTGATTGAAGTTTAATCATGATTGAATAAGTCATGAGTAAATTAATCATTGTATGATTTAATCATACCTCGTGATTGAATTAATCATGACTAAATCATATAATGATTCATTTAATCATGACTAATTCAATCATGATTAAACTTCAATCAAAAATCTTAATCATGATTGAATTAGTTAGATTTTGCCCAACTCTGACTAAAACTACCACCTTTCAGTCTAGTTTAATAAAAATATCAATATTTTTCAGTCACCTATTTGTCATAGAAATATGTGCTACAAACTGCACAGAGGGGGAGGAGGGAGAGTGCCAACGTTGCAGTATTTACTTTCCCTAGTATTTTTATTGTAATTGCATTAAAATTGATTAGAAATTATTATTATTTTACTGAAAGAAAATTCAAATAAGGGATTATAACAAGTAACAAATTAAAAGGTTTTAATTTCATAATTTTGTTTACAGAACACAATACGTGTTTTAAAGGATTAACACTGTGTATATTTAATCCACATATATCCACATATGATATTGGTATACTGTTAATAAATTCTTTTCAATTAACTAATCTTTGAGTAAGTTTTGGGTTGAGATAAAAAAGTAAGTGTCACGAGCGGGGTTCGAACCAACGACTTTCGGTTAAATACGCCGCTGTTCTACCACTTGAGCTATCGTGACTCCGATGGGACATCAACCTCCAATTGCCCATCTCAACCCCACCTTTTGAATTTTACCTACTTTTTGCCATTTTTCAAATGTCGTGTAATCGGATTGGATTCTCAGCGACAAATGAAATGGCCAAGGAGAGCTTTAGTGAAGAATGCTTCAATTTGGTAATTAAATCCATTAGGGTTCCTGGCACGATTGACCAATTAAATCCTTTTACATTAATTGATCTTTCAGCAAGGTATTGGCGACAATCAACAGAGGGGTTGAGATGAGAAGTCGGTGTCCGAGTGGATCGAAGTCACGACAGCTCAATTAGCGACGTATATAGCCGAAGGTCGTTGGTTCGAATCCCGCTTGTGAAGCTGACTTTTTTATCTCAAACAACACCTTACTCAAAGATTAATTAATTGAAAAGAACTTATTAACAGTATATCTAACGGGTGCAAAGAGGTTTTAGCTATCACAGGTTGTTTTAAATGTAATTGTTTTAAAAAGTGATTGTGTCTAATAAACAAATTTATGAAATTAAAACATTTTATTTTGTTGTCAAAATCCCTTATGTAAATTTTCTTTTAGTAAAAAGATAATAATTTCTAACAAATTTCAATGCGATTATAATAAAAATAAATACTGCAACATTGGCACACTGGAAGCAATGAAGCTCAAGTGGTAGAAAAATACTTATGGTTCATTTAATAGGGTGATCCCAAAAAGCTTTGTTTGCCTTGTTTTGCCTATTGTTGTACAGTAGAAATCCGTTTAACCGGACTTGAAGGGCCTGGGACTTGTCAGGATGATCCAAAGTCTGGATAATCCGAGAATTTGTGATTTTATTAGTATCGTGTTGTAAAAACTGGGAAAAAAACATACGAAAGCGAACACTTTTATTCAATATATCAAGTAACTTATTGAGATATCGTGAGATGCGGTCTGGTGTGATGTAGGTTTCAGAAAAACATTTTCTTTATCGTGCCAACGTTACGATCTTTATTGAGATCATCATCAGGGCACAAAGTGTTTGTCTTCTGCGAACTTGTGCCATTCTTGCATGTAGTGGGCGGGTACTCTCAACACGACATGCAAGAATGGCACAAGTTCGCAGAAGACAAACACTTTGAGCTCTGATGATGATCTCAATAAAGATCGAAACGTTGGCACGATAAAGAAAATGTTTTTCTGAAACCTACATCACACCAGACCGCATCTCACGATACCTCAATAATTATCAATTAACGGTCACTAATCTCAACACATATCAAGTAACATTTAAAATAATAAATAGTTTTTATCCGTTTTATTTTTGCTCGGACACGCTTTTCTCAAAAAATTAATACATAAAAATACACAGTGAAAATATATTTACTAAAAAAAACGTTTTAAATGGTAGTCAACGTACGAACAACAGGAGATAACGATTTCTAGTCTTTTAAAATAATATACACAGTTTTTAAAATTGTATTTATGTATTCATTTTTTTGACAAAAACGTGTCTTCCCGCCCTCCTCGATCGTGTGGCTACTGGACGGGCGATTGTGTCCTTTACGGAATTTGAACGACGAATTAAAGTTCCCATAGTCCAAATTTTAAAACATTAACAACATTCATTGAGAATTATAAAAAATTAATTTAAAAAATGTGTGCTGTTTAATGACCGTTAATTAATGATTATTCGGATATCCTGTGACAAATCGACTTTACACTAATTTACCAGATGGCACCTCACCATCTCCAAATAATTTGTAAAATATATTTTAACAAACGCGTCCGGATAAATGGTTTTCACCGTAGCTCAATATTTTATGTAAGCGAAGGTTTTTAGTTTAATTTATTTTATAAAACCATGACTTAGTGTTGTTTTTATGTGGAAATTCGGTTGTATCTAAATGTGAAGAATATTGCGTTCATTTCTTTTTACGGAATCTCCTCTGTTTATAATTTTTCCATAATTGGCACTTTAACATCATTATTAGATCATTTCTTAAAAATTGGCTAAAACTGGGGTTCTTGTTTTGGTGTTACGGCATGGAATTCTTGGTGTTGATACCCTTGAGGTATTCGGGAGAGGCAGTGCAATTAATGACACGGAACGGAATCAATATTGAATAACTGAACACCAATTATGAATAGCAGAATCTAATGACCGGGATGAAGTGGTATCGCTTTGGCGTCTCGGCCGACAAACCCCATTCACGGGATTGGGCCGACACGGAACGGCCTACGCGTCGGAACCACACACGTTCTCATACTCCGAATTCATTTATGACTGATCACAGTCATAACTCACTGTGTATGAGCAAAACAAGCACCATCATTCGTCATTTACACAACAATAACAAGGACGACACAGAAAAAAGAAAATAAAAAGAAAAAAACAGGGAACCGGCATTGACAATTCAAACTGGAAATATCCAAAGATTATATGCGCTACCATTTAACCACTCTTTACAAAACACATTAAAAAGGTATACACAAACTTAATTAAATAATAAATAATCATATGTTAAATGGTTGATTGTTTAAAACCACCACTTTGGCCATTTTTCAATTCTGAAGAAAATTCGAAAGGTTATAGATTGAGATGGAGAGTTAGTGCCTGAGTGGATCGAAATCACGATAGCCCAAGTGGTGTGACAGCGGCGTATTTAGCCGAAGGTCGTGGGTTCGAATCCCGCTCATGACATTGAATTTTTATCCCGACTAAAAGCCTTAATTAAACGAATGATATTAATTCGTCAAGCGGACCACGAAACTAGTGAATTTTCATTGACCGAAAATTTTTGTCCAGAATTCTGTCATTTTAGACCAATTGGCAATCAATACCTGTAAGCAATATAGAAGATGGTATATAAAAAAATCCATAGCCATAGGTTTTACTAACGTTAGACGGAAAACAACACGTTACACGTTAGTTGTCAGAATGATTTCAAACTTTAAATACTTATATGTCTAATATTTGGAAATGTGAATCACTGATAGTTGTACTACCTCGATTAATACATTTCTGATATATTATGATATAACCCAGCTTACTTTTTCACGGAAGTTTTATTTCGCCGGTCGTGTGCTTGTATTTGCCACTAACCTATTTGCTTTCTTAACAACCATTATTTATATTTATTTTAATACTATCACAAAGTAGAATAAATTTGTTATAAGTAAAAACATCTGTTTAAAATACCTGATATCTTTAGAAGTTTCAATCTAAAAATTGGACTGCTTTTTGGAGTTTGTACGGCAAATGAAACAAACAAATCCGCGTGTTAATTTTCTTGGCGTACTCTCCGGGATGCCAGACGGGAAAGTTGTAGTGCCGAAAAGATTATTGAATATTACATCGGCCAGTCTGCCCGAAGAAAGTGAAATTGCGTCTAATTAGTCTGGGTGGACTAGCTCCACTGTAAAGTACATCCTTTTCACGGCCGTGAGAACCGGATGAAAAACCGGATCAGAAATGTAATTCTGTATTTCAAATATCACTCGAATTTAATACCAGAAGACTATAAGTAAACTGTCTTGTGACTTAGAAGTTAATTTTATTTGGAATTCGTACATAACCAAACTTCTCAACACTGATTAGCTTCTTTCTTTCACTTTTGCAAAGCATTTTCGGTACCTTGGAAAGTGAATTCGATTATTAAAAACTGATATCTGGGGATTAGACTTTTACCTTTGTTGACCAATTTTTAGAATAAAGTATAGCAACATACGGACAAAGTTGCTCTCAGAGGTGCTCCAAAAGTCCGGCTAACGAGACATAAAACTTTTAAAATGAGTTGTGAAACTAAATAAATCAGGACTTTCAATTAAAAAAAAAAATAAAGAGCAAACAAAGAAGAAAATAAAAGTAAGAAATAGGTAAAAAATAGTAATATTTCACCAAGAAAGAGCAATTCTTTTAAATTCAGGTTGGAAAATTTAACATTATCGAGATTAGCCAGAGCTGGTGAATGGAAACATTACACGAGCTTCCTCTAGAGATTTTACCTGTTCAACCGGTGCATGAAAGACAATACCCAAAAAGGTATAAGAATTACTAAAAAAAAAAAAAAAAACCTAGCTGTATTACCAGCACAAATTTTTGTCCAACAATTCTCATCATGGCCGGGTCAAAAGTGGCGTCCGTATTTTATTTCAATCAGATCCGTCCTCTGGGCTTTATGTGGGACATACAACTCACTCTTGCCAGGGCTCAAAACTCTCCAGGATCTCCCGGAAAGCCACCTCGGAACTATTCGCTCTTCTAAACTTTCAATGTTTCTACTAACTCTCAGGCGTAATAATTTTATTTGTGTATTTTTTCGATGGTCAAGCATTCATTTTCAGCAAGTTAATATTTTAGAAAACAAGAATGTACTGTTTCCTGATAAAATTTTTATACAGCCCCCAGCAAAAACTGCCGTTCTATTATAAAATAACAATTTTTATTCGTTTATATTATTTTATTACAAAAAATATTTAAATAATATGATGGGTTCAATATTTCAATCAACTTGTGCTCTATGTTTTCAAACATTTATTCCGTAAAATCTAGTTTTTATTATTTGTATTTAGATAAATAAGTTTTTTTAAAATCCGCCTGTCTATCGGTCTTATCATCTAGCTTTATGTTTATCTAGTTTTCCTTCACTTTCTGTACATTTATGGTTGTCATTTATCTCCATGTAATATTATGTTTATTAATTTATTCTCTGTATTTTTCGCCTGTATCCTTTTTTATCTGTTTGATTGTTTGTTTGTTTGTTTTTCTGTACTTTTGTATTTACTCTTTCTTGTCCTTTCTATTTCTTCTGCCTGTCTATCAATCTCTCTCGTAGATATCATCAAGTTAATCAAAATTCCGCGAATAGAAACTTTTTGATTATTTAACTGTTATTTGCAATTGTTATGCAATGACGGTTGGTAAGAACAATTAGGGTCAAGAGCGGGACTAGACGAAGGTCGTGGGTTCGAATCCCACTCATGACACTAATTTTTCTTGCTTGACAACCGTTTTGATTCAAATATTCGCTCTCTCTTTCTCACCCCTTCTCTCTCTCTCACTCTCACTCTCTCTCTCTCTCTTGTGCTTTCTCTCTCACTCTTACTCCCTCTCACTCTGTCTCTATTGCTTTCTCTCTCTCTCTCTCTCTCTCTCTCTCTCTCTCTCTCTCTCTCTCT
>CM077106.1:6965620-6980926 GCA_039619505.1 Cimex hemipterus | reverse complement strand
TCTCTCTCTCTCTCTCTCTCTCTCTCTCTCTCTCTCTCTCTCTCTCTGTCCTCCCTCTCTCCCCATTACCTTTATTTTGTTTCTGACTGTCTTTCTCACTCTCCCTCTCTCTCTCTCTCAACTCTCGTTAATTTTAGGAAATTAAAATTGTATTAATTATATTTATTTATTTCTTCTCTATCTCTCTTTTTCTATCGGTTTAAAATTCGACAAGAATAAACTTTATCGTAAGCTTTTAAATATGGAAGAGTTGCTTGATTGGAACTATATCAGAACACTTAATATAATGGTATTTTGATTTTCGCTAACCGCAAACCTGTAGCATCAGTTTAGCATCTTTTCAAATGAAGTAACAGCTCGGCTGGATATAGCCGAGAAATTCTTATAATTCAATCATTAACCACTTATTGAGCCGTTGACGGCTGGATTGTGCTCCCGTTAGCCACCGCCTGGTGGTCCCAGCCATTGACATTTCGCCGAAATTCGGAAACCCGTCCTATTCAAACTGGTCCGAATCAGGAACTGGTTTTCCTCTCAATCGTAAAAATCCCAACCCTGAATGGTTCCTACCATTCATAAATCCGATATAAATAACTTCTTCTCTTAAAGAAAAAAACTCTCCAGAATAATTATGTAGATTGATAAAAACAATTGAGGTAATACTAATCCAATTGTCAGATTTTACAGGGAACATGTAGTTTCTATACTTTTATAATTAATTGTTTAAAAGGTTTTACTTTACCTAGTATTTTAACACTGATTGTGAGTTAAATATTATTTATGGCCATTCTTAGAATATAGTTGAAACTATTTGAGTGAGTGTTTTTAAGTTTTTATTCCAATCCACACTACGACTTATTAAATTACACGAAGAAATTATTTGTAATTAGTAATACAAAACAGTAAGTATCGGTCGAGAGTTAAGACTGATTCTGTACTAACCGCGCACACTGGGCAAACGAAATTGTGCATAAATTCAAGATATTCGACCGATTTCTTAAGGATAGTTCCACGTCAGCATTGTACAGCTTTTGTTATTATTGGTTCAAATTACTATCAATTTTGGCAATTTTATGTGTTTTGAATAGCAGTAACCGACAAAAACCGTTTGGAAGAATGTAAATTCTGTTCTTTTGGGGATAAATGGATGACACAGCCGTCCGTGTAACTACGTACGCTTTATGGATGTAGGACAAGAATACTTGTATCATTTTGAAAAACAGTGAACCTGAAAGCTTCACGACGAAGTATGTTTTGGTTGGAAATTATGACATTTTCAGTGGATTGTTCTATTCCTACAAATCACTATAAATTGTTATTTCCGTAATTTTTTTGAGAAATGGTACTAGTAGTTATTGCCAGACATGGTGAGAACCACCTGAAGACACAGATGTTCTGAGGCATAAGAGCGAATATGAAGATAATCTCATTGCACATTTGAATCAATAAATATGAATAGGCTCATAAAAACAACCACACGTTGTATTCCCCACTCTTATTTTGTACGAATGTATTTATTAGCTCGAATGGTTAAGTATTGAGAACCAACAGGCCCAATGAATTAGGTTTTGGTAATTTATTATGTACAGAGAAAAGTGATGGAAGGGCTCGTCGGCATCCGGGTGAATGAATTTATCAGCATGAGTGGTTATGGAAGAGTGGACCGATCGGCCGAGGGATATCGCGTATTCTGCAGACTTGTCAAAACTTACGTTAAGGAATAAGTGGAGTGTGACAGGATGGTGAATCCCCGGGCAAGAAAAAAGCAAGGTTTCTTGCCAATTTTAATTGTGAACACGACATTCCTAGAACAGATATTACATACATATGCACCCATGTTTCTATTAGATTTTATTCTAACATACAGGCACATCTCAGAGTGCCCACATCTATAACTAACTGGGAGTCGGCCAGGTGAGTCACCTCACCAACTACCCACGACTGACGCCAGTAAATATTTTCAACCTGCATAACCTTTCATGTCGTGTTCACAATTAAAATTGGCAAGAAACCTTGCTTTTTTATAAAATAAATTAAACTAAAAACCTTCACTTACATAAAATATTGAGCTACGGTGAAAACCATTTATCCGGACGCGTTTGTTAAAATATATTTTACAAATTATTTGGAGATGGTGAGGTGCCATCTGGTAAATTAGTGTAAAGTCGATTTGTCACAGGATATCCGAATAATCATTAATTAACGGTCATTAAACAGCACACATTTTTTAAATTAATTTTTTATAATTCTCAATGAATGTTGTTAATGTTTTAAAATTGGACTATGGGAACTTTAATTCGTCGTTCAAATTCCGTAAAGGACACAATCGCCCGTCCAGTAGCCACACGATCGAGGAGGGCGGGAAGACACGTTTTTGTTAAAAAAATGAATACATAAATACAATTTTAAAAACTGTGTATATTATTTTAAAAGACTAGAAATCGTTATCTCCTGTTGTTCGTACGTTGACTAGCATTTAAAACGTTTTTTTTTAGTAAATATATTTTCACTGTGTATTTTTATGTATTAATTTTTTAAGAAACGCGTGTCCGAGCAAAAATAAAACGGATAAAAACTATTTATTATTTTAAATGTTACTTGATATGTGTAGAGATTAGTGACCGTTAATTGATAATTATTGAGGTATCGTGAGATGCGGTCTGGTGATGTAGGTTTCAGAAAAACATTTTCTTTATCGTGCCAACGTTTCGATCTTTATTGAGATCATCATCAGAGCTCAAAGTGTTTGTCTTCTGCGAACTTGTGCCATTCTTGCATGTCGTGTTGAGAGTACCCGCCCACTACATGCAACGCGTTGGGAGATAGGTAAATAAACATAAATAAATGTAAATATATGGATCGTCTAGCAACCCCTCTCTTTATATGAAAGAAAAGTGATGAAATATGCTGAAAATAATCCATATATTTTTGAGATTATAAAATAACGTGAGAAGGACAGAATTTATAACACACACTCATACGTTCTCAATGTTTCACCTTCACACCTCACCATTCACGCTAATAAATACATACACTAATAAAAAAATATATACACACAACACATATACTGTCTTCAATTATTGAGAAATCGTGAGATGCGGTCTGGTGTGATGTAGATTTCAGAAAAAATTTTTCTTTATCGTGCCGACGTTTCGATTTTATTGGTGGAAAAGTAAATAACGTAGTGTATAAATTCAGTTTTCCACATCCAAAATGTATCTGCTAAATGTAAACAATGATTGTAACGTTCAGTCCCTGAAGATGATTTCAATAAAGATCGAAACGTCGGCACGACAAAGAAAATATTTTTATGAAACCTACTTAACACCAGACCGCATCTCACGATTTCTAAATAATTATCGATTAACGGTCACTAATAACCACACATTACATACAATTAAAAAAAAAAAAAAAACAATTTCCCCTAAAAAGCGGAACAGGGGACCCAGAGAACTGCTGCCATTTTCAGATTGGATAGCATGCCTACACGCTCCCTATGGGGAGTCAACAATATTATTATTATATTACGTGAATATTATTTCTTAAACATCTTTCATTTAAGAGTATAGGATTTCATTTTTGTGTTCTTACATGAACAAATTTGTTTTAGTGGCACCAAAGACAAAACAGCAGTCAAATCTCTAAATTTACTTCATTTGATATGGGTTTCTCCAAATAATATTTAATTATTGCTTTTCTCTGTGAATCTGACGCTAAGTTTAAATTTCGCATTACTTGGTGAGATTTTTTAAAAAGTTTTTAGCCGCGTGAATTTTAAACGATCAATTGAAATTTGAGGTTTTGTATAATGCAATAAGTAGTTTTCTAATTTCGTCGTCCGATGGACCAATTAATATATTTCAATTAATTTGAAAAATGGCAAAAAGGTGGGAAAATTCAAAAGGTGTGGTTGAGATGGGAATTGGTGTCCGAGTTGATCGAGGTCATGATAGCTGACGTGGTAGAGCAGCGACATATCAAGCTGAAGATCGTGGGTTCGAATCCCGATCGTGCTATTGACCTTTTTATCTCAACTAAAAACCTTAATTAATTGTAATAAGTAATGTTTTGAGAATAGTGTGTTATGTTTTTGATAAGTCTGCAAGGCTGTCTTCCAACACGATACTGGAAATTAAAAGTAAAATATTATGTCAATAATTACATTTGTATTGTTGAAGCAGTAGGGTATATAATGTGCGTAACAACAATCATCCCACCCATAATGCTATGATTTAACATCTTGTGAGGCCATTATCCGTCATGAAAGCTAATCGCGAGCAAAAATGAGATTACATCAAATTTGCCGTCGGTCTAGTTTCCCTTTCTTTAAATAGACAAGACCGGTTGCTCTTGGCGGATCGCTAAGTGTTTCAGTTAACTTTTTCCACGAGTAGAAAGGCGTTAAATTAAAAACAACAGAGATGTTTGAATTTTGATAATGAGCCACGAAAATCATCCTCGTTGGACCCGTGACGTTGACGGTCATTGTCAGCTTTGTAACGTAATGACTGTTTTGTCAGTGTAAGTAGACTTTCTGGCAACATAATTTGTCAACCGGGTGCTCTTTAGTATTTATGCATTAAAAAAATTTATAATAATCAAATTCTTAACGATGTATTTATTAAAATAAGAAATAATTTATGAAAACTGTCTGAACAGATAAAAAATTTTCTTTTTCCGAATAAAAGTTTCGTTTGTAATTCAGTGATTAATGATGAACTAACAGACGATATCATTTAAACGTTAAAGTTAAATTAGAGAAAACTGACTTTAAAAAATGCAGGGTCATCCTTCCACGAAAGTTCTTTGATGTACTAAAAATTCGAAATCCTTTCACACGATTTCACGCTTTTCTTTTCACTCGTCCCTTACAGATTGGCTGTATCAGCAATGCGACTCTTGTCTTATAAAATCATTAAAAGCTAGCTCGATTTGACCAAAAAGCGGCAACGAAAAAAAGTGAACAGAAATGAAACATTCAATAACATATACTTACGTGTAAATTTAATTTCCGTTTATTTACCAACAAGAAAAATATGTACAGTGACTGGCAAAAAACCAAAACAGCAACCAATATAACGTGATTTGTACATATATTTATATATTAACCACAGTTTCACGTTTGTTAATGTTCAATAGTTAAGTCTTTATCGGGAAAATTTAGATGAATTATAAATTCCAGAGGAAAATGAAAATAAGAACAAAAACAAATAGATAAAATTAGTTTTAATTTTTTAAAGATTTTGTACTAACATTTCAATGCCGCGATTTTCTTCCTGTTCGCTTAATTACATCTGGAAGACGCATCGCCATGTTTTCTACTAGTCTGGAAATGTCTCTTTGCCGGAGGTTAACCCATTCTTCCAGAAGAGTCATTTCAAGATCGTGGAAAGGTTATCTCATATATGTTCGATGGGGTTCAAGTCTGGAAAACGGGCTGGCTTGGCAGACCCAGATGTGATGGTACATTTGTAATATGCGCTCGACATGCGGACGACCATTATCCTGCATTAGAATCGGATTGTCGTCGGTTTCTTCGTAGATAGGCAACGCAATGTTACAAAATTTCATCCACCTAGCTAGTGGCCGTCAAAGACTCTCCAAGAAGATCAGCCAACTCTGTGCGACTCTCCATTGAAATTCTCGCCCACACCGTCATTGAGCTACGTTGAAAAGGTTGGACGTGGGAAAAATTACAAGATTTGCACCTTTCATTTCGCCTCATCCACACTTTTTCACGAACATTTGGAGATCATAGAGGAAATCTACACTCATCTGGGAAAAGTTCAGCAGACCAATGGTCCAAATACCAATGGCTGGAGCTGTGCAACTGTGTTCAGATCAATTCTGGTTCTCTTATGGCGCGGTCCGTCCGGATTTAATCTTCTTCGAGAAGGGCTTAAGAGAGTTGAACACCACGAACGTCCTGCAGCAGATGAATCGTTTGAACAACAGTAAGGTGTCGGGTTTGCCAAATTCTCAAAGTCAAAAAAACGGCCATTCTGTGGTTCTGTTACACTAGGACGTACAGAACAGGGTCTTCTACAGGAGGATTCAGTTTTTGGAAAACGTCTGTCGTCGACTCGCAGAGTTTTGTTGGGAACTCCGATGGCATAACCGTATACCTGATGGAACGTCCGTCATCATACAGTGGCACACCGTGAACGACACCGTCAGCACTGAATATCATTCTTGAGCTTCAAAATTAAAATTAAGACAAAAAAGATGATAAATGAGCAGCTTATTGCTTCAAAATTAAAATCAGACTGAATAAACATTTAAAATTTCGTAAAAAAGTAGTGCATAATCATTTATCCTTGTTTTGGAGTAAGGATTATGTGCGTTTACCTCTACTTGATATTGCTAATTTAAAACATAGCATAAACAAATATTTATATGGTAAAAACAATGAGACGAATTAAGAGTAAAGTTTTATTTTGACAAAAAGAAGGTCAATTGGTCGGAATTTTCTACCTGCCAGTGTACATCAAAAATTCAAAACATCTACTTTGCAGTTAAGTTTGTATTTTGTATAAATAATGATTATGCGGTTGTCTAATTGTTTTCCGTTTGTTTATCTAGCCGGTACACACGTCTGCCGTTTTCTAAACCGTGTACACCGGTCCGTTTGTATTCAATGCGTGTACCGCCGAACTGTACCTCCGCGGCGTGCCAAACAGAACGCTTAAGATCCGGGTGCCCGTATGTTAATCGCGATGAACGGACGATTGTCATTTACAAAACGCAAAAAAGAGGGTGGAAAATATTTCATACGAATTAAAAAAAAAAAAAAATTAGAGATGGTAGGGTATTTTTTAAAAATAAATAATTCAATACGCTTGGAAGGTCGCAATTTTTTTACGTATGTTATATCACATTTTCAAACTAGAAACAAAACATGGATATAAAAATTCTTATACATATTTGACGTTTTACATTTTAGAATTTGACGACACCTTTAAGGAAAACCTGACTTTTGAGCATAGAGACTGTGAAAATAAAGTGGATAACATCAACGTTAACAGTCAAATAATTGGTAATTAAAAAAATAATTCAATAAGCTTGAAAGTTCGCTTTAAAAAAAAATATATCACTTTTTCAAATTAGAAACAAAATATCGGTTTAGAAATTTTTATACATATTTGATTTTTTATATTTCAGGATTTGACGACACCTTTTAGAAAAACCTGAATTGTGTGCATACAACCTTTGAAAACAAACTGGATAATATCGATGTTAACAGACAATAAAAGGGTAATTAAAAAATTAATTTAATAAGCTTGAAAGTTCGCTTTTTTTTTTTAAAAAAAAGTCATATCACTTTTTCAAATTAGAAACAAAATATCGGTTTAGAAATTTTTATACATATTTGATGTTTTATATTTCAGGAACTGACGATACCTTTAAGAAAAACCTGAATTGTGTGCATAGAACCTTTGAAAATAAACTGGATAATATCGATGTTAACAGTTAAAAAATGGGTAATTTGAAAAAAATTTAATAAGATTGGAAGTTCACAATTCTTTATGTAAGTTTATCCTATTATCAAACTAGAAAAAAATATCGATTAAGAAATTCTTATACACATTTGAATTTTTATATTTCAGAATTTGACGGCACCTTTAAAAAAAGCCTGAATTGGGTGCCTAGAAACTTTGAAAATAAACTGGGTAATATCGATGGTAACAGTCCAAAAATAGAAGCTCAACTACTAGAGGTATTACGGTGTACAGATCGGTTTAAAATCAAACTTGGAATGGGAGAAAGAGCCAAAGTTCAAATTTTGCACTAGCTAAAACTCTAGATTTTTTTCATTTTCCAAGAACTGCATGAAATACGTAAGAAGAAAACAAAAACATATTTTCAGGCAGTCAAGCAGCACTGAAATTTTTCGACGCCACATTCAACTAAAAGCTGAAGAATACCTAACATAGCGCCCAAGTTACGGTTTGTGTTTTTATGCTTGTTGTATATCAATCAATATATAAGATTTTAGAGATTCGTGTATAAATTTGAATTAATGTTTAGAATTTCATGATTTTATGACAGCTTTAGAAATAAACTATGTGAAACGTGTTTAGAACCTTTCTCTTGGTGAACTGGATGTCGCCAAGGCTTAAATAGGGAAATAGATGACAAATTGAGAAAAGAATAGAGGAGGCATTATGTAGACAATTCGAAAATCTAAAATAAATTTGACCAGGACTGAAAAAATTCAAATTTTCACCTAGCCGAATCATCAATTTTCCAAGCTTAGATCCATTGAATAGACATACAAGATCCAAGCATAAGAAATAGTTAAAAAGTGATTAAAGTTGCACTGATATACATACATATCCTCAGATAGCTAAGCATAAGCACTAAAGACTATAGACTCCACCTTCAGCTCATAGCAGGGGGATGACTGAAATATCTCCAGCTGTTGGGAAAACTGAGTTAGCGCCAAGACATGAGGGGATTGAAGGCGAAGAACAGACTGATAAATTATCAAAATTAAGAGTGGCCCTCACACCTTTGGATTAAAACCGCAAATTGGCAAAGCCCCGAAGAATCCCAAATCATAACGGAACATACGTATAAAGGACGAAATGACTACACACTGGGTTTATTCATCCGGTGGTAACAACCAAACAGGTTTCTCAACACCTCAAACAACAAAATGAGAATGTAATTCTTTCTAAGCAGGATTAAATATAGTTATAGATCTTTAGTCTGGCTATCGCCCATTTAATACCAAGTTCAAAATTGTAAAACCTGGTATAGAAACTTTACGATTCTGCCATGAACCAGCACAGACATCAGTGGAAACCCGAAATTATTATAACCACTGTCTAGGAGAACAAATGAAGTGGACTCAGGTAACAGTTCAACTACATTAAAGTCAATGGAATTTTTTCGGTATATGTTAGGTTCCATTCCAAAATAGATTTTGTTAGGCCGCAATGGAAGAATGGAGAATTACAGGTACCAATGATCCCGAACAAAAAATTCATCTGTAAGTAGAGACTATGTGTATTGTGTGAATTTGAAATATGCAGAACTTATTTTAAGCTTTAAAGTTTTGAAATGCAACTCGGTGAGTACGTCAAGTTTGGGCTGGAATCTTTAGATGCTTTAGGTTTTATCGAGTTTTATAACTGTTGAATTCAAGGGACTTTCTGAAATGAACCAATACGTGTTTACATCATCCCAACACTGGCAAAGTAGGACCTGTTGTTTCCACGATCGTCTTGGGCTTGAATCGGGTTGGAATGTTTTCCGGAGTGAACTGTCTTTTATTACGATCGAAGACAGTTGGGAAGCTTATATGCCGCTTAGGTATTTGTGTTTATTGTTTCTAGTATTGTACTGGTCATGTTACAGCTTCCTTACTGCAGCTGCACGTACGTTGGCGGTAGCTCAGAGGTGAAGGGGGGAACGTGTTTAAGGGAGAGACAAGTGATGGTGGGTGAGGAGGTGAAAGTTTATTTACAGGTGTTATGTTGAGCGCCACGGTATTTTTGGGGAAGGATAAATACCGAAACCAGGGGATAAAAGGAAAAGAAGAGTAGGACAATAGGACGAAGGGAAAGGAGGTGGGTAGCGATACAGCGCTTCTGGTTCTCTTCTTCCTGATAATGCTTCCAACCAGGATGATGGGAGCCAAATAATAAGTCTTCCTGCTTCTATCTAAGTTAGTTCATTAACAAAAGCAAGATGCCTTAAAGTAATACTTTACTTAGGCCTTAAAACTACGATAAAAAAATGAATCTTAATTACAACTATTCTATTTACAAGTACAAAACAAATCCTTCTCAAATAAAAGCTATCAAAGGCCAGAACTTATACCTAATGTCACTAGTCCGGGATTATCAGGCCTCGTAAGAAATCGGAGATGTGCCCACTCACGAGATTATTCAGGATCAGCCAGTTCCTCTTCGTAGGACCTCTTCGTACTCACGACGAGATTCACAAACCACACACACGCATACACTTTAAAAAAACACAACAACAATATTCTTTTCGTCGCGGAGACACCTCTTCCTCGGAACGTCTATCCCTAACTGTCCCCTTGTTTTTTTTTCTCTGCTTTCTTTTTTCTTTGTTTTTTTCCAATGCAGGATCCAGTGCCACCCCGAAAAGGATCTTACCGGCCGCGGATTGCTTCCTGCTTCTCGCGCGTCTCTTCTCGGCTCATCCCGCCACTACTTAAACTTTATTACTTTTTCCCGAGAAGAAGGAAAAATGTAATATTCTCGGGAAAAAGTAATAGTCATTGCTTCGTTACCTGTTAAACTTCTGTGATTGAATGTGTTTCAATAAGATTTTTGGTTTTTCCTTATGCTCTCGAGGAGGTAGACTTCTTTGGGATTTATCTGACTGCTGTTAATCTGCACGCTCTAGACAAAACTGCGTAACAGTTTAGGTTTTAGTTTATCAATGACTAAAAGCAATATTATTCACAAATCGTGAGATGCGGTCTGGTGTGACGTAGGTATCAGAAAAACATTTTCTTTATCGTGCCAACGTTTCGATCTTTATTGATATCATCTTCATGGCTCAAAGTGTTTGTCTTCTTTGTGAGTACCCCTAAGAACGAAAGAACGGCACAATCACACAAAAGACAAACTCTTTAAGCCCTGAAGATGATCTCAAGAAAGATCGAAACGTTGGTACGACAAAGAAAATATTTCCTGAAACCTACATCACACCAGACCGCACCTCACGATTTCTGAATAATTATCGATCAACGGTCACTAATCTTCACAAATAACCAAAACCTTTAAAAACGCCTTTTCCCATTAAAACTAACATAAAATTTTACTTTAACACCTTTAGAGAACCCTAGATATAAAATTTTGTTTCAATTTAATTTTATTGAGTTTTGACCCCTATAAGATTTCCGATTTTTTCGAAGTCATTATCGCAATACTGAAGCGGCTATAATTCAAAAATACCTAAATGGATTTTAACTTCTAATGTACCATTTGGAAAAAGAGAAACGTAGCTTTTTGAGACGTATGCACCATAAAAATATATAAATTATTTTTTTAAGAAAATTATTTGTCATGAATTTATAGGGCGCTTTTAACGTTTGATACTGTTACAAAATGAACTTGAAAAAGCCTTTACACAAAGTTTCACTCATGAAAATCGAAATTTTAGGTTTTGAGAAAAATGTTGGTGGTTGCATTAAAATGTTAGTTATGCAGGTCGTCGAAAATATCCGTCAAAAAATTAATTTGGTTATTGATAAATATTGATAGCTTTTACCATATTTTTATAGCGATCTGCATAAAAATTTCAACTTTCAAATGCTCGAAACCCAGGACTGTTCACAGAAATGGCCGATAAGTATCCGATATTTCGGGATGTAGAATCACGAAAAAAGGTTCAGCGGTCGAAATTCGTGACTAGCGAACCTGGTTCCCCTTGTTGAGTGAAAAAGCCAAACTTTCCAGGATTGCGATTTTACATTTTAGACCTTCGGTACAAATTGAATTTTTGTAGGAGCTTTTTTTTAAAAAAAAATTTGACTCTCATTTCCTCAAATACGCCAATAGAATAATGGCTTTCTGGTATTTATTTCATTATGTCCCGATATATACTTTTTTTTTTAAACACATATCGTAAGCTTTTGATTTGTTAGATGGGCGAAATGATATAACTCAAGTCAAAAACCGTTTTTTAAGTTAACTACACCAACTCACTTCTTAACAACCAGACAAATACAAATACAAGTCGATAAAAACATATATGTATCTTTGTTGTATCTAGACAAATATTTATTACAATGAAGGTAAATATACTTATTCATTTTTATGTGTGTTTACCGATAGACAAATTGAATTATTTTCATGTTGACCTAACTTTTCGAGATGTATGCTCATACCTTGCATCTTTAGATGTTAGAAAATAGTTTCTTTTGTGTTATAAATAATAATACAGCCTGTCAAGCCTGAATTGCTGGACATATATGTCATTTTGCCAAAGTTTGATTTATTTAGTTTTGCCTGGAGAGTGCAGATTTGATCGTGCGTTTTTGTCATGTATCCTAACGATATAGCAAATAACTTATTGTAACATATGTAGTACTGTTCTTGATTCTTTGGAAAATTTTTCTTATTTATTAATTTTATTTTTACAGTGGCAAGGAATTTCTGACTGTCTGACTTATTTCCCGGTAAGTCTTTTGGCAAGTAGTCATCCCAACGTAAATCGTTTAAATAACCAATATTTTTGTATGCATTTTTGAGAAATCCTCAGGTAATCTGCATTTTAAGCAGATTTGATCACCATTTCCGATGTTGGCAACGAAGCGGTCAAGTCCCTCCTTTCTATTTCCGTCTGTGAAAATACTAAGTTTCTATCTAGCATGGAGTCCTTCTGGATCTTCTTTTAAACGTCCAAATTAAATAATTATTCAGATATCGTGAGATGCGTTCTGGTGTGATGTAGGTAACAGAAAAACATTTTCTTTATCGTGCCAACGTTTCGATCTTTTAGAGATCATCTTTAGGGCTCAAAGTGTTTGTCTCTTTTTCTGATACCTACATCACACCAGACCGCATCTCACGATATCTGAATAATTATCTATCAACGGTCACTAATCTCTACACAGTCCAAAATAAAGATTTTTACAATTTGATTTTATCTTTACGTTCAAACATCATTTAACTCTTGGTTTCAACCTTATAAGAAACATTAAATTCACTAGTTTCACCTTTCATCAGTTCAGTTTTCACTTTCACTAAAGCTCTCAGTGGCCATTTGATTTGTCGCCAAGAATAAAATAGAGTATAGGACATTTGAATAATGGCAAAAGGAGGGAATATTGAAACGGTGGGGTTGAGATGAGAAGTGGATCGTGGCCATGATAGCTGAAGTGGTAGAGCAGCGGCGTATTTAGCCGAAGGTCCTGGATACGAATCCCGCTCGTCACACTGACTTTTATATCTCAACTAGAAACTTTAATTAATTGAATGATATTAATTGGTCACGCGGACCACGAAAACTAGTGAATTTCCATTAACCCAAAACTTTTGTCCAGAATTCTGTCATTTTAAACCAATATCGAAGATGGTATATAAGAAAATCCATAGCCATAGGTTTTAGTACAAACAACACTTCCCACGTTAGTTGTCAAAATGATTTCAAATTTTAAAAAATTATAGTCTAATATTTTAAAATATTAATCATTGATAGTTGTACTATTTCGATTAATAAATATCTGATATATTATGAGGAGTAACCCAGCTTATTTTCTACGGTAGTTTTATTTCGCCGGTCGTGTGCCTGTAGAAGCCATTATATATATTTTTTTTACTACTATCACAAAGTCGAATAATGTTATAAGTAAAAACATCTGCTTAAAATACCTGATATCTTAAGATCTAAATCTAAAATACAAAATGTGGGGTTGGGGTGGGAAGTGGCACGATGGTTCAGATGGTAGAGCAGCTGCTTATCTAGCCGAAGAGCGTGGGTTCGAAACCCGCTCATGCCAGTGACGTTTTTATTTCAACTAAAATCCTAAATTAATTGCTTGTAGAAAACATTTTTTTTTTGACATACCTTTTATTTTCGGATATAACTTTTTTGATATAATATGTTATATTTATTATTTTTATTTCAGATTTTTTTAATTGTGAGAAATTACAAACAGAATATCTCATAAATTCTTTATTCGCAAATTAATTAACTTAATAAACTTGTGTCAGCTAATGTACACCTTAGACTTTTTATTTACAGAAGAAATTGAACAAAAATTCGAAACTGTTAAATTTGTATAAAAAGTGGTTTTTTATGTTTAGTTTTACTATTTCCGTATGTTTACATTGTTACATGTTATCTACTTGTAGATAGATGTATTTTACTCCAAATTAAAAAAAAATTGACAGTAAATAAGCGGTTAAATATCGTATTTAAGCAGAAATATTTACAAAAACGCCTAACTAATTTATCAACGACTAATTTGTTATCTTCAACCTTTTTCTGACGAGTATAAAATAATTAAAGTTCAATAGAAACGTCAATTTTTTTCGCGGGTTTTCTTGATTTTGATATATAGAGGTCATCTGTAGTCATTTTCTCCTGCCTTCGGGAGCATGAGAACCGGATATTTAAGTCGAATGATTTTTTTTTTTTTTTTTTTTTTTTGTAAACAGAACTATCGCCCTCCCACTGGCTCGCTCTGCACGTTCTGCAGTGTATCGGGTATCAGGGAAAACAATATTGTCCGAGCCTACCAGGATATCCTTTCTTCTCGGAAACGTGAAAGTTGACGCAGTGGGCTGGATGCCCTGGACAAGTGAAAACATAGAAACATCGAAAAGTCGTAATTTATAGAAAGCGCTCTCTTTCAATTGAACACGTTTTAGCGATCATATTTGGACACCAAGCGATCGTCTACATACAAAGAAGAAGAAGATCTCACTTTCGTTACGATATATTTTAATATAGTAAGTACATTTAAATAACTTTTATAATCATCCTCATCACGACTAAAGAATTTCCTTATCTTTTTTTCGCAAACCCTCAAAGGACATTTAATTCCGGTCACGGCCAGGCAAACTTTAAATCCGCTTGCGAGTCCTGGACATCCTTAGCTCATGTGTTATTCTATTCGGGTGGTACATTGTTAGCCGGAACTAGGCTATCCTCTGTTTACTAGTGCTTAAATCCTTTGTCGAATAACGAGATGATGGGAAACGAGTGGAAATCAGTATGCAGATATAAAAAAAGATGTATATAAGCAACAAGAAAAATAACCAGTGAATGTCACAAGTATTTAAAATGCATAAAGCCTGTTGTTAAAATCAAATAATATGAAATACACATAACATAAATTATCAATAAAAACACCAAAATTGACACATTAATTATTGAAAAGTATGATTATTCGAGTATCGTGAGATGCGGTCTGATGTACGATTCAGGCGATATTTTCTTGATCTTGCCAACGTTTCGATCTTTATTGAGATCATCTTCAGCGCCTGGGATTTTCAAACATTGTTTAAATTTAACTCAAACATGTAGGGTGTGAAAAAAAAATCAATTTATACAATCCTAGAAAATTTTATATTAAAAAAATGAATTTATACGATACTAGAAAATTTTGGGTTAAACATTGAAGTTATGCAATGCTAGAAAATTTTAGATTCAATCAAAGTATTTCTACTTACTCAAAGTGTTTGTTTTCAGCGTAAGTGTGCCATTCTTGCGTGACGTGTTGAGAGTGCCAGTGAGATGTTGTTGTTTTATGTTTATATACGTTGGATTTTGAAGGGATTCTTCAAAATCCAACATATATATATATATATATAT
>CM077106.1:6931589-6950620 GCA_039619505.1 Cimex hemipterus | reverse complement strand
CTCTCTCTCTCTCTCTCTCTCTCTCTCTCTCTCTCTCTCTCTCTCACTCTCTCCCTCTCATACTGTTTTATCTACTTATATTGAAATCGTTTTTGAAAATGACACGAAATCTAGCTAATAATTATTCAACTTTGTCATTTAATAAAAATTTTTATCTTTTCTTTAAATAATAAAAGAATCGTAATATTCAATATTTCTGCCCCCCCCCTATCCCCCTCTATCAGATGCATACATTTTGGAAACTAAAAGTATATGAAAACAATCAAAAGGATTTAATTAATTTAAATTATTTATATTAACCCTTGCCGTGGGATTTGTCCGCAATCTGTGAGCGCTAAACGAAAGTTAGGCGGCACGTTTAGACTGTTTCGCCGTTGCAGCGACCACTGGCGGCATTGAGTTGAACTAACAACTCAGAGTTCTAGTCACATATATTATGTAATTTTATTTGTATAGAGTGCATTGATAATGGGAATAAACTTATATAATATGACTAAGTAATCACGTATCAACTGGCGACACATTGATGTACTTAAAACTAACAATAAGTTTTACTTCCTTATCAGTATTTCCAATGGATTGTTCAAAACTATTCAACCAAAAACAAAAAATTAAATAGATTTATTTTAGCATGAGTTATGGTTTGCACCATTACAATAACTACGTTTTTTCAACTGATAAAAAGAGTTTAAAAAAAACCACGTTTTTCTTCATGTATAAAGTTACATTTTTCATTACAGATTGATTCATGACCATTTGACATGATAAAAAATGGAGAATACATTGCATGAATTATTACATTAAATTGAATTTAATTAAGTAACATAAAACAGGTAACAGGTAAAATTAAAAGCAAGAGTCTCTCTCTCTCTCTCTCTCTCTCTCTCTCTCTCTCTCTCTCTATCTATCTATCTATCTATCTCTATCTATCTATCTATCTATCTACTCATACTAGTTTATCTAATTATATTGAAATCGTTTTTCCTAATCGTTATTATTTCGTATAGATAAATAGGTAGATAGAAATACTTTATTTCAAATATACCAATCATGAAATATATTTTATAACTTGTGACTATGTTATCCTTATCAAGTATCAACTGGCGACACATTGATGTACTTATGTTGAACTAACAACAAGTTTTGCTTATCAGTATTTCTGTTGGGTTGGTCCAAAAATATTCAACCAAGAATAAAAATAAAACAGATTTTCTTTTTAGCATGTAATGTAGTTTTAAAATATGGTGAAATATGGTTCCCTCCAAATAGGTAACATAAAACAGGTAACATTTTAAAATGCAAGAGGGTAGGAAATACCTATTGGTAGTATTACAATGATATTAAACTATTGCCTATTTAATTAATAATTGTGTCATTATTATATCCACTATCATAATCATAACGTCCTATGTAATCTCGGAGCCATCATGTCCAAAGACTGTGAGGATGTTTCTGATGGCCTGATTTACAGTGGCCGGGAAGGTGATATTTGTGCTTACGGGTATGAATTTTATCCTCAACGAAAGGAATAGCGAAGTTACGTTCAATACAAAAATGAAGCATATATCTAGACTTTTTCGTACGATTAAGGATTGAGCAGGCGGATGTTTGAATGGTTTGCAGAACCGCACTCTTACAGGATGTTAGTCCATTTCGGCTTAATTATGGAGTTGCAAAGCAGCCTTTTATTTTTGAACTTTGAGCGTACAAAAGCCCAGTATCGTGTCATTTCTTCATGACGTTTCAATCGTGTGAGAGGTTTCCACGTCAAGCATTTGTCGATGTACAGTCCGAGGTACATAGACCGCAGTTCAGAGGGGGCTATTTTTTAAGCAGAATGGTAGGAAATAATGTGGGTGGATTTGTCTGAATTAAATTTTGCAATTTACTTTCTTCACCGAGATTGTAGCAGTGTGAGGGGTTGTTGGAAGTTTCGAGTGGAAATTACATGACCGGGGTTACTAGAAATACTGTATGATCTGCAAATGTGATGTGGTTTGGTGGTGGTTTTAAGATGGAATGTCAGCTGTCAACACCTCATATAATGTTCGGTCCAGATAGCTACACTGAGAAATATCAGCATTGATAGGGAAATATGCAGAGAGGGATTGCCCCGGGTGATTTTTCTGACGCCTAAGGGGACCAGTGGCCGCAATTAAAAGAAATTGACACGGCACTCATCAATGGAAGGGGCGGGACCGGATCTCAGCGAACCTGAACCTGGTCCCAACCCCCTTCAAAAATTAGTTTCTTCGACGGAAAAACACTGGTACAACGGGGGCTCAAGTTCACTTTGTGTTGTGAGCCCTCCCCCAAAAATGGAGCCAGGGTATAGTACAATAAGCTGTACAGCTGCAGTGCTCAGGAGGGACTCCTCCAGTCCCTGGTATTCATCCATGCACATCCACACCTTCCCACGACGCCAGAAAACCGGGAGACTGCGTTATAGTAGCCAGTCCCTATAAAAGCAGTTCTATCCCGGATTGGGCATCAAACAAAAGCCAAACGTAAAATAAGATCAATACTGATGTCCATACCAAAGGTCTGTAATTTCTGACGGACACACTGTGAAATAAATGAGGACTAGTGAAATGTCACGAATAAGAACCCCCCCCCCCCGACCCGGCAGTAAGAGGCGAAAAGCAGTAGAAAAAGCCGGTAGAAAAGAGAGGAAGCCATTCAAAAAACTGGCAGGCCTTCTCACGTATCTATAAAAATAATATTCACAATAAGCGGTTGTAAATAACAATGGAAACGTTATTTTTTTCGAAACCTTTCATATGGGACGGCTTTGATTTTTCGCAATAGTTATTCCAGTATCTCACTTTCGTATTAGAAAATAAGATATGCGGAACTCAGGGTATTTTGGAGTGATCGATTTGAACTGCAACAATTAAGACTGATTAAGAAAGAAAATTTATAAAAATTAAAACCAATTATACAGTAAATAAGCTGTATTTTAAGAAAGTTTTTTCTGTAACATTTTTTTTTTCCGGCTTGTTCGTCGTATATCACCACCCACACGCCCACGACACCGCCATATTATCTATTTATTTCCCTCTATCCCGCGCGGAATTCGTTTTACGAAGTATGATAAGGAATGGTGTCCAGGAATCATACTAAGCCCAGTATTGATTTTGCTTTATGTTAATGCTTACTAACCTAAACACTACGTTATAACTAGCTACTGAATATACAACGTTGTAGTTCGATTTCACCTTACGCTTCTTTTTGTCGAACTGCATAAATATTTGACTGGCCAAGCCCTATTTATAAACTAATTTTTCTTACAACATTTTAGATCAGTATGTGCAGACTTCAGCAGGAAAGAACTCGTAGAATTGAAACTAATAATTCACTTAATGTTTTGGATGGTTCACAGTATATTGCGGATAACAAGAGGTACTAGGAGGGCATTAAACTTTAAAACAGGTTTCTGTTTGTCACATATGGTGGTGGGTAAACTGCGGTGTGTTTTGGTTTGTGCGCTTAAAATATTGAAATCGGTTGCATGCCAACTGCTATTAGTCTATTATGACCATTTTACGATACATGAAGGATATGGCATGAATATTGGGGCAGTAAGGTTTGACGACATGTAACATCAAAGCCTATTAAGAGTTGCAAGATTACACTTAACAAAAAAATCATGCTCAGCAATTGCCATGAACACGTCTAAAAGCAATACGAATCAGAGACCTCTTAGGTTATTAGTGACGTCCTACAGAGGGTAACCTCCTCTATAACGATGATGTCACATTCATAAAACATATATAGAATTTTCTGGTTGTGTATGATGATTATGAAGGACGCCGCAGTAGCCAAGTAGTTAAGGCGTCAGATTCTCGTCTAGTAGATCCCGCGGTCATGGGTTCGATCCCCACCGTCGCCTTTGGAATTTTTCTGACGCGTAAGGGGACCGGGGGCTTCAATTGAAAGAAATTGACACGCACATTGGAAGGGGCGGGACCGGATCTCAGCGAACCTGTATCTGGTCCCAACCCCCTTCAAAAATTAGTTTCTCCGATGGAATAACACCGGTACAACGGGGGCTCAAGTTCACATTTGTGTTGCGAGCCCTCCCTCAAAAATATGGTACCAGGGATAAAGTACAATAGGCTATACAGGCTTCAGTGCTCAGGAGGGAACTCCTCCAGTCCCTGGTGTCCATTAAAAAAAGATAATTATGAAATTGTACGTAAATAAATGAAGTAAAATCTAGTGCAATGTTCTTAAAAACCAAGATCTATTTAACTCGGATTCGAAAAATCGAAGTAGTACAGATTAAATTGTTTGAAGGTTATTCGTATGAACCTCTCAAAACTTAAATTATAAAAGACCCACAAATTAAAATAACAAAAGTAAGTAATATTTTCATTTCTAATGTACTGCTCGAGGAAAGTTTAGTGTTTGAATAGCCCATGTAATTTATTTATACAAGCTTTTATGAGAATTATTTTGCTGGGTTTGAAAGAAAAAATACAGTAGAGCGATTTTAAAACAAAATAGTTTTTAACACCGTTTTTCTTGGTTTAATTGACAAGGTATTGGTTTCGTTTCGAACAATACCTTACATAAAGATTAATCAACTGAATGAACTATTTGGCCAATCGGACCACGAAAAATAATGGATGCAATAAGGAAAATGAAGTAAGACTTCCCTAAAAATTTTCATTTTTCGACGATAATCGAATAGGTTGCACAGCATTTATAAAATGGCAAAAAAGGAGGGAAAATTCGAAAGGTGGGTTGAGGTGGGAAGTTGGTGTCTCCCAGTGGATCGAACTCACGATAGCTCAAGGCTACCCAACCGAAGGTCGTGGGTTCGAATCGCGCTAGTGACAGTAACTTTTTAATTTCAACCAATACCTTGCATAAAGATTAATTAATTGAATTGTCTGATGCAAAACTCTAATCGATAAAAAAGGTTATAAAGCACGTGCGTTATAATATAAAGACATTTTAGTAAATGTGCGATCGTGAGAAATCATATTAGAAATTATAGCCTAGCAGTGTAATTATGTGGGAGGTGGCTGTTGTTCTAATTTTGACATGATCCATTGAACAATTGCATGGTTTAATTATTACATGTACTAATTTAGTATAAAAAAAATCGTTTTAATGCTTCAGAATAATTCAAATAATTTATCGTTTTATGATATTTTGTATTCTTAAAGTTCAAATTAATGTACTGGTATGACAAATAAAAATCCTTGGACTTCATATTATTGCATGATATTTTTTTAATATATTAATCTGTTTCCTTATAATCATATTTTTAACTTTTAGTTATATGTCAAATATTTACATAGTATAAATTTATGTATTTATATATTTATGTTTATAAACATAAAACAGCAATTTCACACTGGCACTCTCAGCACCACACGCAAGAATAGCACAATTACACAGAACACAAGCATTGAGTAGAAATACTTTGATTGAATATTAAAAAAAATATTTAAAAAAATATTTTGCATTGTATAAATTCACTTTTTTCCACATTCTACATGTATTTGTTAAATGTAAACAATGTCTGTACATCCCAGGTCCTGAAGATGATCTTTATAAAGAACGAAACGTTGGCACGATAAAGAAAATGTTTTTCTGAAACTTACATCACACCAGACCGCATCTCACGATTTCTGAATAATTATCGATCAACGGTCATAATCACCATACATAAATTTTAAATGTACATAAACGTTGTTCGTTCTATCAAGGTGGTAGCAGTGTGACACGTGACGTAGGGACTAGAAATAGGGATAGTTTTAAACAGTCAGTGTGTCAATTATGTCAGTGTGCTCTCTGGAAAGGTTCACGGCCTTGAAAATTTCATTGCATACCATCACAAAATTAAAGTACATTAAAGACATCAATTGTGACTTTTTTTTATGACCGTTACAATCAGTGATAATAGCAAAATGGTCCTCCGGGCAGGATATGAACCAGGAATCTATGGAAGTACAGTCCACGACCTTGATGGAACGAAGAAAAGTTATATTGTTTAACATGTTATTTTTAGTCATTATTATTGTTTATTCTAATGTTTACTATATTTGTCATATAAAGTTACCGTTTGTTTATCCTTCCATGTTTCCAGGAAATCCATTTTTGTTTGGGAATCCGAACCACTGCACTGTTTGAACGCTAATTGTACACTGAAGCGCAAAGCTCAGGGTAACAAAACTTATTACCCGTGCATTCCACCCCCCTTCTAACCCCTTTGGTGACCTTTCGGTCAGCTATGAACAGGTAATTGAAGGAAAAGTAGGTCACCGTATTTCTTACCCGGGATCACAGGAACACGATCGATATTTTGATTACTGGGCGAATAGAAAAACAAATGTTTGTTAAGAAAATAATAATTTATTAATAAATAATGGATAATAAATAGTTGGTGGATAAATTAGGGAGAGAAATATACACGGGATGAAACGACGATATTTGCACCCTATTCTTCCTTGGGTGCGTATGCCCTGTAGGGCAAGTCGAGGGATCTCCTGTGGTGTCCGTGGTGAGGTACCTGTACCACCTGGTAGTCGTGGTGGTCGTCGTGGTGGCTGAGAAGCTTTTTCAGTCCGATGATGGCTGCGAGGGCGAGGGCGAGCTTGGCGATGATGAGAGCTTTTCCGGCGAGGACGGCAAGGGCCCCGAGCTTGAGCTTGACCATGGAGCCGACCATCATGAGCAACAAGAGAATGATTCCGCCACCTTTCTTCTTACGACGAGCTGCAAGCCAAAAAGAGTAATCGATAAAAAAATATATAACAACTCTAACAGAGGAATCTACCAGGAAAACTATTCTAACCCTCTGATATAGCATTAGTATCATTGCAGATATTTTCGTTGGACTGTCCACAGTCAGTATTTCATTTACATTAAAAACTGGTGAAAAGTGTTATATTTGCTAATATTTCATCATTTAATTAAAATTTAATTATGATGTATGATACTATTACACTTAAAAATATGTATAAACAGTTTTTAGACCATAGAAATAACAGAAATTGCTCGAAGTTCAATTTACGGCGTTTACTCAGAAGGATATAAATTCACACATTAACTTCCTTTACAAATAAATTACAATTGTGAAAGTTAATAGTTGAAAGTGGTAAAGTTATTTATTTTTTTCCGTAGGCAAGTTAATAGATGACTAATGAGAGGTACTTTCCAAGTATACAGGTTAGGCGCGGAAGATGGAACTGGAACGTGGATCAAGGCCAATCACCCTCCGGCCAAAACGCCTACTCGAATTTTTTTCACTTCTGCTCTGATTTTTTTTTTTTGTATGTGTTTTTTGAAATTGGATTAAGCCCGGACTAGATCCTTGTTAATTAGGGCGACCCAAATTTGCCCGTGTTATTGGCGACCGTTAAAACGGGTCGACAGAGCTTTCTGGGCGATAATTGCATGTTCCCTGTTTGTTGGGACTCGGAATCCAGTCAGGCTCGTTTAAGACTGTGTTATAAACCATGCCGCCGATATGAATGGTATTTGCATTTTTCATCGATAATTTCGGCATCGGGGAGAAATTGGTGCCACCGCATAAAATTCAAAAGCCGCCAATTATATCTCAATTAGTTTAAGTGGATATGGGACTTTCGATGAAGATTTGACCCAGATGTGGGAAAAACGAGATCACCGGATATCTGAATTTGGATCGATCCGGAGACATTGAACCTGGATTCAAATCCGCAAACAAGGCGTATTCCGCTCCAGAATCGTGATGTTTAACCTTGTGGCGCAAAAAGTTGAAAGTAAAGAGGCCCATTAACGTCAAATCAGCATACTGTGTGGCCACCACAAATCACTTTTCACCGTGTCATTTAAATTTTACGCATGCCGTTTAAAAAAACATGACATGGAATATTACCATTTATAATCTCTTTTTGAAACTTTAATTTGAAACTTCAATTTGACAAGAACTATCATTGGGTCAGAGAAATTTAATGATCAAATGATTAAAGGTTTTTTTTTAATTTTTATCGCAAAACAATAGCGGTTTCGTCGTGTGTTATTGTTCTTCAGCAAATTGATTCCCGTATCATCCTGGTTAAAAATGTACAAATCGCCAATATAAATAAAAACCCGGCTGACAAGAATCACCTACTAAAGTTTATTCAAAATAATAAATCTGTTAATCGAAAAAATGATTTTTTATATATGATTGAAATCTGTTATTTTAGAGCAAATATTATTGTTACAATTAATAAAAAATTACTTTCTTTTTCCCTGATTGATGTATCACTTAAATACTTTTAAGATTCACGCCATCTTCAGTAAACATCTTTAATCAGACAGATAGGCTTGAACTGCGTTTGATATGTAGTGTTAATAAAAGTAAAAATGAAATCAAGCAAAACATATTTTAGCTTTTGTTCATTTTTCACAAACGTGTTACTTCCCGAGGAAGATTTTTCACGCCGTATTGTACACATTGTTCACGCTGCGGATAAAAAACGAAACCGAGGCACTAATTGAGATATAACAACTCTTTAAAAATAACCCGCCGACTTATAACCCTGTTTCTATAGTGGAACGTCACGGAGAAAATCGACCCGATTTTATGCTCAAACCCGGTCGTCTAATGATAATATGAACGAAACTGTGCAACTATTGATGGCTACTTGCCTGCGAAGTGAAATGGTCGTAAAATTGTTAATTTTAATTGAAGGTGACAGTAGTCGAAAGGGGAAAATGAAAGACGGTCTTCAATCTAGGAGCAAGATTCAATTCCACGGTGAAATCTTCAGTAATTTCCCCTTTAGGGGACAACCGTGATAAAAGGCAAGCTCATGCTAGATGAAAAGAACATTTTAGCACAATTTATAATTGTATTTCTCAGACAACCAATCACTTTTTCACCTTTCTAATTTAAACTATTGAAGGCAGTAAAATGAAAGTTTTAATGTAATATAATTGCCAAAAAACAGCCAACATAGGCAAAGGACCTATCGATGAAATGCTATTGAATGTGCATTAATTTCATTTTTGAATAAAAACTTGATTTAAACTGTAAATATTACAGATTAGTCACGTTGAAACATATAAATAATTTACTTTTTGAATATTGTTTTTGCAACTGTTTAATTATCCTTTTAATATAATTTTATCGACTCAGATTTGATGGTTTGTTAAAATATTGTTATGGCCTAGCAAAAAAAAAATTATATGAACAGTAATAATTCTAACAATTTACATTTTTCTATGGTATAAAGTAAAAAAATAAAAATAAATAAAAATAAAAATAAAAAAAATAAAAAAAATAAAAAAAAAAATAGCACTAATAAAAGAAGGCGGCAGCACCACTGGGTAGATCAATAACACGCTCGATCGGTATCCCTCTAACTTAGGATTGTAGGATTAGGGCTAAAATTAAAGATAGGAAATTGATGCGGTTAATAGGTTAATAAAGTCTGCATATAATGGCCTGCATGTAGAAAAAGGCTTCTTGACCCCCCCCCCCCCGTTGAAGGGTTCAACTTCTAGGCCCTGTATAGGGAGCGTGTAGGAATGCAGCGAATATCGGTTTTATTGTTTATAGTACTGGCAATTTTGTATCCCAGGAGTGTATTGAGTGTGAAATGTATTCATGTGCAGTATGAAAGAGACGATAAGATGAGACCGCCATCGCTTTTTTTAACGTTTTTAATACAAGGGTGATGCAGGAATAGTGGACATCAAAACCCTAATTCAGCGAATGTTAAGTAAATGTTATGTACTTAAGAATAGGAACTGGCAAGTACTGAATTGCCCCAACTCGGAGCCCAACTTTGACTGCTGGTACGATAAGAGCGAGGTCTCTTCCCGGTCTGCCAACATCCGAGGGCTACCGCCAATTTATCCTAATATATAAAAGCTAGAAGTGCCAGAGGATGTATATACATGTCCAAGTTTGAGATTATATTAATCCAAATACAAAACCTGTAAAATATTTTTTTTTACAATCACCCTAGTTCTTTCTGCCCCACTGTCAAGAACCTTGGTATTGTACTTGGCTAGATATTATCTTGAAGACATCTTAATTCCCAAATATCCCGGGCCGCTCGTAGAGCCTTCATCAATTCCGTCCACTTTATTTTCACCAACGCATATAAACGTCTGGTTTACTCTCTTATTTTCCCACACTTTCGACTATGGATCTGTAATGTACGGGGGACTCACTGGGGAGGTGTAAGACTTAAGCGCGTAATGAATTTTTTTGTACTATTTTTTCGCCTCACCAAGGAGGTCCCACGCGAATGATATGTACTTTGGCTTGATGTGGGTAACGTTGTCCAAGCTGTACTTCCTTGACTCCTTCCTTTAGCATACAGTATGATCCCATTCCCCTCTTTATATAGATGATCACTTAATACGGTCATATTCGTTTTAGCTCATTAGATCGCTATCCTCCTAAACCCAGAACTACGGCTTTCGGCAGTTTTTAACTATAACTTTGTAATAGTAATTGCTCTTTTGCTTTGTGCTGAGCACGAGCCTAGGGCTCTTTTATGGAGTTGTTTTTTTCGTTTTGTTTTTTACACAAAGGAGTTTTAAGATTAAAGATTATTGTTTCTTTTTGTTAGCTAATCAACACGATATTCGTATATTTTGTACCTTTCTGTTAAAACATTTATTATTAGTAATCAACACGATATGCCTAACATTTCAACGTAAATATTGTAACTTTTCTGTTAAAATATTTCACACAACTAATCAGCACGATATTCCTAACATTTCAACGTAAATTTTGTAACTTTTCTGTTAAAATATTTATTGCCAATTATCGACACGATATGCCTAACATTTGAACGTAAATTTTGTAACTTTTCTGTTAAAATATTTATTACAACTAAATAACACGATATGTCTAATATTTCAACGTAAATTTTTTTGTTAAAATATTTGTTAAATCTAATCCACAAGATATTCTTAATATTTCAACGTAAATTGTGTGCCGTTTCTGTTAAAATATTGATTATAAACAATCAACACGATATCCTTAACGTAAATTGTGAAGAAAATTGATTTAAAAATCGATATTAATTTACATTTGTACATGAGGCCAATTTTCCTGCTATTTGTACTTCATATTACAAATGGTATAATTTAAAACAGATAAACCGTTAAAATAAGCTGTTCCTTATCACAGTTTAATAAGTTCAAGGTGATTTATTAGTAAGGTGGAAAGATAATTAATTCTAAGTTTACATATAAATAATTTATTTATTCAAATGGAAAATGAAAATATCGTTCATTAAAACAAATAATAATAAAAACGAATGGGAATATTCTCTGCACTAATAAACCTCAACGCTCTAGAAATCGTGGTTCTGGGAATTTTATTAATAATTAAGCAGCTTTCTAAATTGTATACTATTGTTTTAAATAGACCTGATATTCGGGGTTCACGTGTGGTTTTGATTAATAATTATTTAATGGAGATTTTCATCGATCATATGTCATATTCCCGTTATTCCATATTTTCCACTGGCCCCTTCCTAGAATCGTACTGCGTCGGTTTACTTACAGGTTGATGGATGGGTCCACTATTTTCAACGTCGCTCCCGTGGGCGGCTAAGTCAATTTTAAAATCAGGTCCCGGCCTCTGGAAAGGCGTGGCTTTTGTAAAATGAAAACTTTCTTTGAGTGATATGTTGGACATGACGCGCAATCTGAAGGTGAAACTGCTTGTCGACACATCTGGGAGAAAATGGAGAATAAAGGCTGCTTTCGAACTGCAATCGGGTTTTATATATAAATTGCTACTAACAAAAAATCACAAGTGAAAACGAAATCTTGAGGCGAACTGAGAGAAACTTCAGACTGTACTTATAAGTTTTTTAAAAATTTTCTTAGCTAGGAAGAAAAAGACAACCGTTTAACAGTGTCAATAAATCAACAAAATTTATTTTAATTAACCTTTTTCTAATCAAATTAAAAAAAAAAAATAAAAATTTCGCCTTGTTTGTACCGATTTTATATATATATTTATATTAGTTATAACTTCTGAATGTTTTTTTTTACATTGCAGCTCCAGAACATCCAGATTTCAATCATCAAGTTTTCAGTTGCTGTTTTTTTCATCATTTTTTTTATCACTTTTGTCAGCTTTGATCATTTTCCAAAATTGGATACGAACTAAGTAACAAACTTCTACAGCCCATTCCGAAAATCATCAAGTTTATTGATGGACATACTTAATTTTACTTGATAAAAATAAAATTAATTTATAACTGATTAACTGAGAGAAAAGGATTACTAAAATTTGAAGTTGTACTGGACTTTAATTTTTTCTTATAAGCAAATAATATTTTGACCAGTTTTGTCATTTCTTGTCAATTATTAAATCATTATAATCAAATATTAATTGTTTAACTATTTAAATTAATTACACTTTTTATTTATGGTCTTGGTTGAGATGAAAAAGCTAGTATCACGAGCGGGATTCGAACTCACCACCTTCTGTTCAATACACAGCTGCTTTAACCGACTTGAGGTGTCGTGAGTTCGACTCACTCGGACACCAACTCTTCATTCCAACCTAGCATCCTTCGAATTTCCCCTCATTTTGCCATGTTAAAAAAGGAAGAAATCCGAAAGTTTAAAGGTTCAGGTGACGAGTGGATCGAAGTCAAGATAGCTCAAGTGGTTAGAGCGGCTGCGTATTGAGCCGAGGGTCGTGGGTTCGAATCCTGCTGGTGATACTACCTTTTTCATCTCAACCACCGCCTTCGATAAAAAATATAATTTAAATAATTATTAGGCCAATTATGATTGGATTAATATAGTAATTGTTAACGTTGATGTAATAAAAACAAAATATTGAGTATATTTTCCACACTAGACGTAATGTTGTCATTAATAATTTAAAAAATAAATTAAAACCCTTTCATTCTATTATTTCATCGAAATCTTCCCGCTAAGACAGGAATTACTAAAAGTTGACTTTTATAGCTGTACTTCAGTCAAAGTCGCTCTCGTTAGGAAAAGAAAATTTATCATACGATTTGGAATAATTGCCTACGACCAAAAGTCAAATACTAATTGGATGACCCGATTTGGAGCCCGAGAAAGTTGTTCAGCTAGTCAAACCATTTCGAAAAACTTGAAATTGACCTAAGTTGGCCTAAGTAATTACCGGGAGGAGAAATAAGTCGTGCAGAATTCCATGTGTGCTCTTAATTTATCGGGTCGGTCTTTCTCCCGGAAACGGTCCTTTTCTTTCCCAATTTGGCAACTTTGCCCGTTTCGTCTTTATATGTATATATGATATTCATCCTGAATGACATTTCGCCACCATATGTAGATTTAAAGTCTTATTTGAAATGAAGGCGCATAGGCAATAAATAACTCGACTCTCTTTTGCCACTTTCACGCTCATTAATTTTTTTAAATTTAATTGATATATTTTATTAAAATTCCATATTTGAAAATCTTTTTTTATTCTTACTGTTACGCAATGGTTATCAGGTGCGTCTTATGCAGAAAAAATCTGCTCGATGTTTATCACATAATAGATGATTGTACATGCCTTGGTTCTTTGCAGAGAGCGTGCAGGCATGCCGCCAAATTTCTGAAGCGTTTCGGGCGCTGTAGCGAATTTCTGGGTCTTATATTCCGCTTTTTGGAGGACGTGGTTTTTTAAATATTTTATGTAGCTTTTTCTTATGTGTTTTATTTGAGTGCGTGTATTTATTAGAGTGAGTGGAGAGGGTCGATGTGAAATTATATCATTACAATCGCCAGTAATGGGGGTGTTTAGGTTCGAGAATCGATCCTAATTTAGATAAAATTATTGATATTGAATAGAGGTCGATGGAATACCGAATTACACCGATTAACCAGAATGAATGCCGTGTTTGAATGTATTTACTTGTGTGACTATTGTTGATATAAGTTAGTTTTAGAGTCTAGATTATAGTTTGCACGCGTTGGCGCTGAAATTACCTAGCTGTCAACAACCCCTTTGAGCCTAGCCCTTTCTTGGGACGGGACGTCTCCTGGGCATATGGCTTACGGAGATACCCAGCATCGTAACGGGGTAGGTGAAGATTGAGGTCAACCTTAGGGTCAGCACATCAGGGAGCGAAAACCCGAAAAATAGTCGCCAAACTTTAATCACTAGCAGCATTTGCAAACAGAGTGACACACTTATCCATTTTTGCTTTTTATTTAAATCAATAAAATTGAATATGTAGGTTATAATATCTTATTTTTGGCCAGTTAAACGAGCTTTTGCCATTTGGAAAAATTTCTTTGCTACTATTCTTCCAATGTTCTGCCTCTTTCCAACCTACCGAATAGTAACTTTAAGTTACGCAAAATGTATATTAACATATTTTCATTATAATCAAAACAAAAATAGAATAAGAGCTAGTGATTTGATTTTTCTCAATGTGCATCAAAGCGTAGCATAAATAAAATTCATCAAAAAGTAGAGTTTTATATTCCACACGTAAAAATTTTCTATAATCTCTCGTTCCTGCTAGGCGTGCCTAAATCAAATAATGATTATAAATACATAATTTTACTAGATAATAATCAATATTTTAATTTTTTTTTTGAGATATAAGCAAAAACTGTTTTTCACGATTACTGTTTTGAAATTATTCAAATTTTATATTAAAACTAATAGTCCAACATTCTTAATTTTTTATATTACAATTAGTGGGTCAGCTAGTCCTCGTCTATTGTTATGCATTATAAGAACTTTAAGATTTGATGACAAAATAAAAGTTATATTGCCTAACTACATAACCAAACCTTCCTGTAGGTCCAGTAGGAAAAAAACGTAAATACACTAGGCTATGTTATCGGTATTAAAGTAATTTGTTTTAAGGACAAAACTATTGCAACTCCAATAGATAATATGAATATGTAAGTATGTAAAATGCATATATGTACATGTATCTATGTAAAAAAACGCCGAACACACATGATGTTACGTGCCATACAAGAGTCAAGTCATTAGTAAATGATAAATTTGTTTTTGATTTTTTACAAGAAAAAATTAATTTACAATAATTAATAAAATATGAATATTTTTTTAAAATCTCAATTAAGTTACCATGCATTTAAATGATCTGATAAACATGCAACTCAATAGGCATGAGGATTTTTTCAAATTTTTCAAATTTGTGTGGATTTTTTTTTCTAAAATAATTTGATTAAAATTATTTGTTTCTAATATTTTAAATGTATTGGTTTAATATTTTTAATTAACAAACCTTTGTTTTATGTGGTTCGATATATTTGAATATTAATAAGACTGTTAGTTTGTTTATTTATGTTATATTAAAGATGACTTTATTGATAGGTGATAGGAAAATTTAAACGATAAATAATTAATTAGCAATGTATATAAGAGTTAATCATTTATCAAAGAGAAGTTTGATGTTTTTAGAAATCTTATGTACATGCAATTGATTTAAGAAAAGAAAAATTTTGGTTAACTAGTGTGCCAATAGAAAAACAAGTACAACGACAGAAAGTCAATTTGGTGATTACCTTCCTCCATTCCGAGGCTCCTTGGGATTTCGCTGAGGTTGGTCAGTTTAAATTGTAGGGACCTACTCTGCACGAATTTTGTTACTTTGTCCAGGATGATGTCGTCGAGGGCGTTTTCCTTGTCGTCCAAAGATCTGGGTAGCGATGCTTCGAGTTCGGGCTCGCTCACGGCGTTGTTGTCCTGTTGTTCCTCTCCGATGAGATGGACGCCGTCCAGGATCTCCAGATCCCTGGCCCTGGACGCCCGGTCAAGGGCGGATATAAGCTTCATTTTGAGACAGGGACTCGCCTCGACACCGGGCCCCGAACACTCCTCGAATACTCTGAGAACGTGCTTCATTTCGTCCTGGGCCGACGCGAAGGCACACAGGCCCACGAGCAAGAGAAACACTCTGGACATGGTCGACTCCGTGGAAACGATACTATTACGGTTACGGTTACGGTCAAGGTCTGGTCCATCCACCCTCTTCGCTCGAGCTTTTATACTTCTCAACGCCCCACTCCCGGCCGTGCTTCCCTTCGTCTTGAACTAGATCACCAATGTCTCTATTTGCAACGTTATTTCCACTCTTCTTATCGTCACTTTCAGAAAACACGCTTTCCTCTTTTGATTGTGGTGAAAAGTGTGCACTGCAATTTATTTTTGGTAGGAACTCCCACTGGTGACATTCCGACTGTGACCATCTCAAGGGCGTTTTCACTGTTACCAAACCTACAATACTTACCCACAAACCGAACGTACAATTCTTCTACGACCCCTAAACATAGACACATTGTCTCTCTCCCTCTTTCTTTCAATTTTTTCCTCTCTCTCTCTCTCTCTCTCTCTTTCTCTCTCTCTCTCTCTCTCTCTCTCTCTCTCTCTCTCTCTCTCTCTCTACCACTCAGTATATGTGCTTTATACTTTATATTTATAATATCGTATTACTTATTTGATGGCAATTGGTGGGTGGTTTTGTAAATATCGCTATATGAAATTAAAAAGCAAAACAGAATTAAGAGAAACAACAAGATTGGAAAAATAAATAAGAAAAAATTCATATTTTATTCATCATTACGATTAATGAAAATAGCAAAAAAGCCTTCGTACAAAAATGCAAAACATAACAACAACAAAATCAATCATACAAAGGTACTCGTAAAACAGGACAAAAGAATTTGCGTTGTGATTAAAAAAATAATTAAAATAAAAATCTATCTCTATAAGTATAATACAATCTTTAATTTAAATAGGGAAAAATTAAAAACAAAAACTAGAAGAAATGTATAACAAATAGGAAAAATGAATAACAAAATACACAAATCTCTGTCTGTCTGTCTCTCTCTCTCTCTCTCTCTCTCTCTCTCTCTCTCTCTCTCTTTCTCTCTCTATTTATTCATGATTCATTCCTTGCCAATTTCATACTTCTTAACATGCCTTTCCATTTTTAATCATCAACGTGGCAAACTGGGCAGGCAAAGAATACGCGTATAAAATTTATTAATTCTAAAAACGTAATCATAAAATATTTTTGTTAAAAGTGTTCGTAAATGTGTCACTCTCTTCTATTCTCTTCTCACTCAAGTGGTATAAAAAGTGTCAAGAGACCCATTAAAAAATGAGTTCAATCATTCTCTCACTCAATGAAGTTTCTATCTGTTCATTTCTCCCAACATGTCAATCACTTTTCTGTGTGATTCATAATCCATTTACTTCTAAATATAAATAATAAGTATAAAGGAATTGTAGCGGACTTTAACAATAAACGTTATACAACTCATTTTAATTGTTTCTCTCTCTCTCTCTCTCTCTCTCTCTCTCTCTCTTAAGATATATATCTGAATAATTATTTATCTATCCGTCAAACTCTATCTTTTTCTAACTCTATCTTTCAACTATTTCATCAGATATTTTTCACCCTATTTCTCTCGCTCTCTCCCCTCACTATCTATCCCTTCTAATATATCTCACTATCTCTAATTACCTATCTACTTATTGATCACTCCACGTTTCTCGTTCCCTTTTTCCCTTTCTCCCTTTCCTCTTTTCTCTCTATCTCTTCTTTCCCCTTCCATCCGTTTATTGCTTTCTTTCTTTCTGTCTATTAAAATATATTAAACATAAAATATATTGATAAGAATTAATCCATCCAGCAATTTCTCAATAAGTGTTTTATTATATCAGGCATTGTTATTTTTTTCACAATCTTGGTTCAATGGGTGTGTGTGACCACCACTTTTTATATTCATTGGGATGGTTCTCAAATAATTTATTTAAAAATTATGATTGATTCTTTTACAGTAATACTTCCTGCTCTAGAGCGCTTACAGTATATTATTTAATTAATTCTTAATTAAGGATATTGTCTAGAAGTGAGAAATAATTAATTGTATGAAATGAGGTGATCAGTGGCCGTAGCGTGATACTTTTTTTGGGTGAACGAGCGGGGTATGTGTACAGGTAAAGTGAAATGGGATTTTAATTAAATTAATAAATCAAATTAAATGTTAAAGTATATCTGTTACTATTAGAATGGCCATTAAAAAATATAAAACAATAATTTAAAAATTAAAAAGTAATATAAAAAAATTAATGTTTATGTTCGTATTAACAGTATTCCAATGATATAATTTTTATAAAATGTTCAAGTTATAAAAGTGGTAAAAAATTTACAAATCATTTTCAAAACCTTCTCAACAATTTGCAATGATTTTAAAACGATATATGGGAGTTTCTTGGTTCGAGGGTTAAACAAAATCGAAAATATCAAATTTTATGAAATGTATTGTACAAACGCCTTGTATAGATCTCTTATATCTCATTCATTAATAATCGATTCCAAATCGACTCAGTGGTAAATTATTGCAATAAATTAATTTCACAGATTCAAACCCGCATCGGACATTCTTTAGCGGATGTAAAGAAGGCTAAAAGACTCCTTTTATGAGACAACTCTCTAATCTCCATGGATATAAGTATTTCCCTGGAATTTCCCTTTTTCAGAACCTCCATTATTGGCGCCTTCACAATTGCCTAAGTAAGTGGCCGATCTAGTTTCGCCGAGAAGTATACAGCCTGACCAAACATGGAATAACCTTTCTCTTCGGCATTGTTCTAAAAAAAAGTACATAAACAAACCATTCCGTTTAGACCCGTAATTTTACCAAATGAACCATCATGATTGTCTTTCTTATTTTGTTGTACATTATTCCAAATTGTGACGTTTATATATAATAAAGTAAAACAACATATGGTAGTAATATAACAACGAAATCAAATTATACATGATAGTAATCAGTAATGATAGTAGCAATAAAAAAAAATTATAAAAACGAAAACACCGTCGATAATTATTTCATCGTTTAAATAAACAAAATAATATTTAATTTAATAGGTATTTTATAATAATTATATAATTGTAAATATCTAACCCATAAAACAAGCTTGGATATCACTTTTGTAATATTGCACGTATACTTCATATTCGATAGAGAGAGAAAGCGAGAGAAAGAGAGAGAGAGAGAGAGAGAGAGAGAGAGAGAGAGAGAGAGAGAGA
>CM077106.1:6920317-6930317 GCA_039619505.1 Cimex hemipterus | reverse complement strand
GTTATTATGTCATGGAAAATAATCAACATTTAGCTTTTCAGCAAATCATCAAATTTTAAGATGGATAACAAAGGAAGAGAGGGAGAGGGAGAGAGACATTGAAACGGAGGAGAAAGTGTTATTTTTTAATTATTTACATTAATATGATTATTTGTACTAAGTATTTTGATACAACAATATATGGTTATTTTATCTTTTCAAATTAAATTTTGATCATTTTCATAACTTTAAATTGATTTTATATTAAATTTATTTTGTTGTTGTCCATTAATTTTAAATGTGTAATCAAGAAGCTAACAATTTTTTTTAATGTGATATCTGTGGCTCTTGTAAGTTTACCCGCATTTTTATGAAAATTGCATCCCATTTGAATATTGGCGAAGAAAGTTTTCCACGGGCAGGGCCGTGAAATATTGCCCCTCATCCGCGACTAATTGAATGTAATTGGATCGTTTTCCACTTTTTTTGACTAAAAATAAACCGATAATTTGGTATTAACTAGACTAGAGAAAAATAAATAGGGCCCTGCCGTGTGCGTTCGTCAATCTATTTCGAGAACAATGTGCTTACAATGCGTAAAAAGACGGATTTTCGAGTTGACGCAGATCTACCCGGGGTACCCGAGCGAAAAAAACGCAGAGGCGAAACCCATAACTTAGTATTATCGATGTCTCTTTAATGGACTATTTTATAATTGCCACTTTGTAACAAACTTTTTCAATTTGGATTTCGCTTTCCACGTTATCTTGTTATCGATCGATGTTTTAAAGTCAAAGGAAGCAACGAATACAGAATTTAATGAAACTCTTAAATATGACATAATCTGAGAAGGCAAAAGAAGTGGCCAGACGTTTTTAGTATACACTTACAATTGTCATAATTTTTTATTATTCGTTTACTAGATTTTTTAAAAAGAAAAATATAAGATATAACTAAATGAAATAGAAAATTAAAACTAGTAAAACAATTTTACCAAAAACGTTGTTATGGGAACAATATAGAAAATATTCGATTCATCTTGCGTTGATCATCACTTTTATTCGTCGTGGCATTGAGTTTATGAAGTTTTGAATGCACTGTTGTCGGATATTTTCATCCTCCTCTAACAGCGCCATTCCCAATTCGTCCAAATCTGTAACAATTTTACCCTCTTTTCACAACTCTTCCCTAAGGTTCGGTTTAAGTCCGGGTTATATGCTAGCCACTCCAAACATTGAATTATTATAGTTTCAAGTTGTCATAGCTAGTATTGCAAAGAATAAAATAAAACCGTCGCCAATTAGTGGCATGTAAGGATCAACTATCTTCTTGAATGTTCTTGCACAGCTGTTAGGAACCCTCGATGAAGATGGAGTTTGTGCGACCCTTCATAGATATGCCTGTCCAAACTCTAAAACCCTAACATGCCTGTCCCCCCACTACCTCTACAGCGTCAGGAGCTAATGTTGCGGGTTATACCGATATATAGCTCATGTCATTTGATCCAATTAATGAGATTTCTTTCGAGCTGTTCTGTGCTTTTTCGGATCAGTGGCAGTCTGACACTTTCTGAGAGTCTTTGCCTTAAAATGAATAAACTGACAATAACATTTCTAAGTTGTTGGAGTCGTTGCTTGATCTCAGCACAATTTTGTATATGGAGTATGTTCTAAACAATGTATGACGCAACGGCGACCTGATCAATGCCTTCTTAAGTAACCTCCAGTAGTTATTGGTAGTAATGGACATTGCTTTCCCGTTTACTCGGTCGTCCTAAAAAGGACAATGAGGATCTCATGTGGTGAGAGGACAGTGAGACTACTGAAAGTGTTGGAAGGCTGAAGGTCATGAGGGTTCTACGGATACTGCCTTTCCTCGGCCCGAAAGACACGAGCCTTGCGGTTTCGGCAGACTAGTGGGGCCAAGACAACCTCGCTCTTCGCCTGCCCATTCCGAGTGGTAGGGTCCGCATTACGCATCGAGCCGTATGCCGCGCGCAAAGGGCTAAGTCGAAATACATCAGCCTGGACTCCGGCGTGCTCCCTAGATAGAGAAGGGCACTCTACCTCTCAGAGTAGTGGAAATTTCGTAGCGTAGGAACTACTGGATCTGCTCCGGCCGCGGTTTTACTTAAAGCCAAATTGCTAACTACCCCGTAGAGGAGACCGCCTACGGTAAAAGCCTTCACTCGAACTCAGCCTTCACATACAAAAGCATATTCGAATTAGAGAGCAACCGATTCACTATTCATTCCCATCCGCCACTACTCCCGCATTCGACGGATTTTTCAGGGTAATCGTAGCGTCCTCAACGCTTATACGTTTCCGAACGATTCGCCGTATCCCGTGAGGCTGGGTGGATGACGATGGTCATGTGCAAGTTTCGTGCGGAGCTCACAGATAGAAGACAGCCTCTTCCCTATGTTTTCGCCAGGGGCGTCACCGCGTGCCACTACGAATCCATTCCCAGTGTAGCAGGGGCCGAACCTTGGATCATTTCTGTTACTCCGTAGTACAGATGGTTATGAACCCTCCCGCGTCTAAACAGACAGGGGTGCCTAACCCTCGTGTGCTTCTGATAGGTACTCGCCGCCCCGTGCCGACCCGTGGCCGACACGAGTTCAGCTAGTGATTTAGAGAGGTTGCCAAGTCCTCAGGGCTGCACTATTATTTAGCGCCCGGACCCCCCCCCCCCCTAGTAGAAAAGAGTTGGGAGTGGTCACAGAATTGAATGAAACTGGATGAGAGAGGGTCGTGGATGAGAACACTTACTTGAGCCCCAAGTCTTCACCGTATTGCATCACTCCTCGTCGCCAGGGCTACGACTCTTTTGGTGGATTACAGTTATGGACAGTTGTTCCGGGAAAGCTTAGCACAACGCAATGTGTAAATGATAAATGTAGCGAGTTAACTAATAATTTGTCGGATACAAAGTTTCCGGACCTTCAAGGCTAATAAATGATTGTTTTTAAATATGTATCTGTTAATATTTATCCATTGTCTGTTGGCTTCATTAAATTGACGGATGGAAGGAAGGCAAGGAGCTTTTTCTCATTCTAACACTCATGCTTACAGTGTTAAAATTTAGTAGCTCACTTTTTGGCAGAAGTCCATCAAAACCATAATTTCTGACGGAGGTTGATTTATCACGGAATGCGAAGAAATCAGTGATTATCTCTCCTCCCGCCATTTTCTTCCATTAACATGTGCTCGTTTCCGAGGATCTCCGTCATAAAACTGGTTCGCCGATCGGTTCCGACCTTTTTGTAAGTGGAGAATTGACTCTAAAAATTTCACCTCGCAGCCCCAATTAAAATTTTGCCTTTGAAATGACTGTTATTATTTTTTTCTCTGAGAAAAGCATAGATGATATTATGTATTATTTTATTCCGTGGAGTACGAGCACTTGACGTCGAAACTAGACGTCTTATATCGAGGCGGTGTCGCCTGTCAAATGTTTATCCCGATTCGAACAAATTGCCGAAAGTTTAAAGGAAATCCAGGAACGAAGCTGGGCATGGGTCGTGATGGGCGTTGCCGAGTGAAAGGAACTATTCGGCCCGCCTTGCGCTAGTTATGATGGCCTACTAGATGATTATTTTCACTCCTCACTAGTCTCGCAACATTTTTCGAAAAATCTTCTCAAAAGAGGCCCAACTCATCGGACGTCAAACCGAGGACACCTGATAAGACAATATTGCTCTTTTAGAAAAATTACTTTTCCCAGATTCACCAAACTTTATTTATAGTGTCCAGAAGAACATTTTTCGGCGATCTGGCCTGAAGAAAGGCACCGCTCGAATCCATTACGAGCTGTTAGTGGAAAGGAAGTCGCAGTCTGAATAGAGAAACGTGGAACGATCCACCCGATAAGACCAACCGGTATGTTCAATTATACAAAAACGATGCCTATTATGAAATTAGCGATTTCGTGAAAACCTTTCGGCTACGATGACTTTATGTTTGTGAGAACATTGTGTGAAAGTGTTAACAATCATTTTTTTTTTTGTTTCGCCTTTCATTTTGGTTTAGATAACAACGAGCGTTAATTGGTACGATAAATGAAATTTTAAACTCCATTAATAACAGTTTTGTTAGCCAGATATCTTCTAATTGTATTAGTTAATTATTTAAGAATATAATTTACAAAAATATTTTTAATACGTAGAAAAGTATATTTCATAAAAAATATTTCTAATACGGAGAAAAATTCAACCAAATTTATTATGTTCATATTTAAATTTTGTGGGTGTTAAGTTAATTATGTGAATGTTATTCGATTCATACCATCACTGGCTTTTCACACGCACGTACACAATCTCTCTCTCTATCTCTCTCTCTCGCTTTATTTCTGTGTTTTTCTCTCACACATCCGTAATTCTCTGTCTCTCCTTTTTTTTTCCCGATGCCTTCCCACTTCTCTTCCTCGTTCCATCTCTCTAGTTTGCTGTTTCTTTTTTTCATGTATCTTTAATTCTCTCTTTCCCTCACTCTTTCTTTCTCTCTCCTTCTATCTCTTTACCTCACTGCATATTTTTTCACTCTCTCTCCCTCTTTTACTTTAACAGTTACTCACTCTTCTCACACTTACATCAACACCCTCCCTTTTCTGTCTTTCATTTTTTCGGTATCATTTTTCATTTGTGTGCCTGCACCTTCCTTTCTTTCTCTCTATCTCTCTCTCACTCACTCACTCTCTCTCCCGCTCTCCCTCTCCCTCTCTCTAGATTTATTTCTGTTTTTTTTTTTTTTCTTCTCACACATCTATAATTCTCCGCCTGTCTTTCCTTTTTTATTTTCCCTTGCTTTCCCTCTTCTCCCTCTTCTTCCACCTCTCTATTTTGCTTTTTTCTCATGCATGTTTAATTCTCTCTTTCTTTCTCTCTATCTCTTTTCCTTACTGCATTTTTTCACTCTCTCCCCTTCTTTTACTGTAACGATTACTCACTCTTCTCACACTTACATCAACACCCTCCCTTTTCTGTCTTTCATTTTCTTGGCATCATTTTTTGTTTGACTGCTTGCAGCTTCCTTTCTCCCTTACCTTCTCTCACACCCACTCTTCCTCCCTCTTTCCTCTATCTGTCTCGCTACTCGCTCTGTTCCCCTCAAACTTACATTTATACTGTCATTGGTATCTCAACCTCTCGCATCTGCTCCATATGTTTTTCTCTTTCCCTGCCTCCCTGTTTTTCTCTATTTCATTTCATTTCATCTTATACTTACGAATCGTATTCATTAGCACTTAAACGGCTCAGAAAATTCCATTACAATTATGTGTATATAATCTATTCATGTTTGTTCATCATGTCTGATGTTGTTCAGGTAAATTTTACATTTTAGCAAACTTGTTCACGCTAAGCATATATACTTAAAAAATACTTTATTATCAAATCTTAATTTCGCCGTAAATATGTTGAAAATGATTTAATACTGTTTAAATAAATCGTTTGTCACATTTGCGCCGACATTTTTCAAAATACTCAACACATGGATGATCTGACCCATCTACCCACTACGCCTAAAGCTGGTGGTTACGGAAGTAAAAATTGGGTTACCGAAATTGGAGCAGAGCCCAAAAATTCGGTTCACCCGAGTGGACAATGAATTCCTCCTCCATGCCAAAATATGTACGGGATTGACAACCTTTTCCTTTCTCTTGCTTTGTTTATATTTTATGTGCGGTCAGAATGATTATTGTTGCGGGTTGCTCGTGAATCTCCACGCACCCGTTCCCGAATGGTTTTTTTTCAATCAGCGGTAGGCCTCAAAGCCTCAAATCTACATAAAAAAACGACAAAACGCGAAATCTAACGTGCATTTAAACGGCTTCTCACGGTAATCTATTGTTCTTTTCAATTCGTAAGGTGTTTCCTCATGAAATTCTCTTTCATAAACTAAAACAGTTGTGAAGTGTGTCAATATGTTAAGCGCGTTAACTTTCCATCAGTATTAATTACACATTTCACTTGCTGTTAGGAATTCTATACCGATCCAGAGAGATCAGGTGTAATTAGAAAGTTTTTTTTCATCACATTTATTTTTGTTTAATGCTCAAGACAAGTGGGTACAGACAATTCTCCTTTCTAGAAAAAGTCCTCCTTTTTGTTGTTCCTCATAAATGATTTTGCATTACTGTTTCTCACAGTTCACGCTTTATAAAACTTATTACCATAAAGCCTACTTTTAAAGTGCTTTCATTCACAGGCCATGTGGGTGTTTATGCATCATAAGGATAAAGAGAAAATAATTTAAGAATCACCATTGGCCTTAACTCGGGGAACAAGAAACTGCAGGACGGAACCATTGAAAATATAAGTGTGAATACATTTAATAAAAGATAAAATTGAAAAGGCTGAAGCTCGTGAAAAATATCTTATACATATTTTTATAAACTAGTTAAGGCTAAATCAGATTCTTTTCCCAATCCATGTAGTATGATAATATAAAATTTATACCAAAAAGGCATTTTCCAACTATCTCATGGAACTGAACATATTTTTCCAAGAAATTAAAATACAACTATTGTTTTAAAAAAAACTCTTTGTGTTGTGTCCTTATGTACAGCTGCAGTGTTGATAATGACTAAATCCACTAGTTTTCGTGGTCCTCTTGACCAATTAATATTTTTCAATTAATTAAGATTTTTAGTTGAGATAAAAGTGAAAAATGACAAAAAAAGAGGGCAAATTCAAAAAGTGGTGTAGAGATGGGAAGTTAGCGTCCGAGCGGAGTAGTTCGTATCGTCTGTTCCGTTTCTTTTGAATGGAGTGTGGCGGTTCTAAGCCTTATGTCGATGTACAGTCTCCGATATAGTACTACTTTCGCTGGGAACATCCGTGTAAAGAAAGTAACGATGTAATTACAAATTCAAACAGCTCATTTAAGAATAACTCAGGAGCACCTTCTGGTACAAAGCGATCGCGAAGTATACTAGGATAGTATAACGGTTCGAGTACAATTTTAATTGTAGGCTTGATATTTACAGGCAATATTTTGACAGTTGACAAATTTGTGCGTACTATGAGCACGAGAGCGAGCAAAGCTCGCGGTTTCAGTACCTGATTAAAATAGGTATTTTTAAATGTATATACAGGCTGTTCAGCTATTCGTGTTAAAAACTTTGGCAGTATATAGAAAATATTACATTCAAAATGGAACCAAAAAGGCCTAATTAACTATTGTTCGAATAGCAAGAGTTTAGGCGTTATTTAACTTTTTCTGATTTTATTAAGATTTCACGACCTTGCGTCAAATAAACAATGATAACTCCCAAACTGAAAGATTTGGGACAAATCCGTTGATAAAATTCAAAACTAATTAAATTCTCTTGTTTTCGCGGTGCGCTTGAACAAATTATTTCTTTTCAATTAATTAAGGTTTTGGTTGAGATAGAACGAAACATAATAAAACGATATACGACGATCGAGATTCGAAAAATGGTAAAAAGGAGGGAAAATTCAAATAGTGATGTTGAGTTGATAAATAAGTGTCTGAGTTGATCAAGGTCACGGTAGCTCAAGTAGTAGAGGGGCTGCGTTTCTAGCGACCTTCGGGTCGTGGGTTCGAATCCAAATCGTGACACTCACTTTTTATCTCAATTAAAACCTTAATTAATTGAAAATAATTTAAATTGAATTTAAATACATATAACAAAAAAAATGGTAAAAGTCAGTTTTACAATTTTAACAGATTTTTATTGGGTTATGTGGTCCTCTTGACCAAATATATTATTTTCAATTAATTAAGGTGTTGGTTCGCCAAAGCCCTCCGAGAATCAAATTGGTTACAAGACATTGGAAAAGTAAAGGAGGGAAAATTAAAAAAATTGTATTGAGATGGGAAGTTAGTGTCCGAGTGGTTGAAATCACGATAGATCAAGTGGTAGAGGAGCTGCGTTTCTAGTGACCTTCGGGTCGTGGGTTCGAATCCAACTCGTGACACTCACTTTTTTATCTCAATGTAAAAGCTTAATTAATTGAAAAAAGAATTTAAATACATATAAAAAAAAGTGGTGAAAGTCAGTTTTACAATTTAAACAGATTTTTATTTGGTTTCGTGGTCTTCTTGACCAAATAAATTATTTTCAATTAATTAAGGTTTTGGTTCGCCAAAGCTCTCCTAGAATCAAATAGGTCACAAGACATTGGAACAGTGGGAAATAGGAGGGAAAATTCAAAAAGTGGTGTTGAGTTGAGAAATTAGTGTCTGAGTTGATCAAGGTCACAATAGCTCAAGTGGTAGAGCAGCTGCGTTTCTAGCTACCTTCGGGTCGTGGGTTCGAATCCAACTCGTGGCACTCACTTTTTTATCTTAATGTAAAACCTTAATTATTTGAAAATAATTTAAACTGAATTTAAATACATATAACAAAAGAAAGTGGTGAAAGTCAGTTTTACAATTTAAACAGATTTTTATTGGGTTTCGTTTTCTTCTTGACCAAATAAATTATTTTCAATTAATTAAGGTTTTGGTTCGCCAAAGCCAATTTAAACTGTATTTAAATACATATAATAAACAATAAAAAAGTAGTGAAATCAGAATTTAAAATAAAAACTTGTTTCGGTTAATTGAACATGCAAAATTACTAAAACGTAATTACTAAACGAGCATAATTATAAATACACATAATAATTAGTATGCAATGTAAAAATAATAACTACTCTTTTATCAGCATAACATTGTTTATTACTAAGTGCTCAATGTGTGTATGAGGGTTTTACTTATTAATTTTTATTACTATTAGTTGTTTTTGTACAAAATTTACAAAAATCCCATCTGCAATGTGGAATTGTACCTAGGATCACATTTTACAGACCTATCGTTTCTCAATAAAACTCTCTCGTTATCAATAAAAACCGTATATTGGAAAGTTCTTGTTCGGACTGGTTAAAATCGGAGAATGCAAGTTATTCGGCATTTCACGGATTTTTTTTCCCCAGGCAGAAATTTCGGCAGCCAGGATGCCATGATAACGACAGATGGAATTGTTGTTAGAATGTGCTATACTGGAGGAAAGACACGTCCGTCAAAAATTTTCTCTGTAGCGGTAAAATAACGAATCGTTCACGCCTTCACGGTCAGACGTTCCTTGATGAACATGTCAGTACAACGTACACATTTACCCGAGTGATTCACTCAGACGCATTTTTGTTACCAATGTAAAAGGATTATTTTGGAAGAAAAATCTCATTTAAATCATTATTCGTTTATACAAAGCTTTAAACTCCTTTAAAATAATGGAAATTTAGTTGAAAAATTAAGATTATCACCTTACTCAACATTAAAACTGCACAAAATAGTTTGTTGGTTTATTAAATACTGACAAAGTATTAGCAAAGTTTGAATTTTCTTAACATAAATATATTATCATGTTTCATTTTTAAAAAATTCGGTTGGTCGCAATAAAAAGGAAGATGATTAATTTTGCTAAGCGACCAGGTAAGAACACACTGGTACATCTTTTTTGTGAAATTTCCTTCACACATCCTCGGAATCGTGCTGGTCTGCCAACGTCTTTTGGCTTTGCGTCCACTTCAAAGTCTCTGAACCTAAATATTAAACAAAAAAGTGTTAGTTAGTCAGATGATTATTCAAATAATTTTAATTTTTCAGAGGTGCTATTCTAATTAATTTAAGATGCTTATTTAAAAATCGTGAGATGCGGTCTGGTGTGATGAAGGTTTCAGAAAAACATTTTTTTATCGTGCCGACGTTTCGATCTTTATTAAGAGAGAAAACGTTTTTTTGAAACCTTCATCAGACCAGACCGCATCTCAGGATTTCATAATTATCGATTAACGGTCACTGATCACCACACATTTTAAGATACATTAAGACCCATCATTGAGGAGTGCAAACTGCAGAAAAGTGACTGATGGACATAAAATTTTCGTTTCTTGTGCGAGTGGGTTTAGAAGGAGAAGAATGAAAGACGTGTATGGATAGATAGTAAGAGGGAGAAAGAGAGTGGGGGAGAGAGAGAGAGAGAGAGAGAGAGAGAGAGAGAGAGAGAGAGAGAG
>CM077106.1:6840079-6904632 GCA_039619505.1 Cimex hemipterus | reverse complement strand
TCTCTCTCTCTCTCTCTCTCTCTCTCTCTCTCTCTCTCTCTCTCTACCACTCATGATATGTGTTTATGGTTTATACTTTGTGATTATTATATCTAATTATTCATTTTATGTAAATTGGTGGGTTGTTTTACTAACCTCAGCGTAAACAATTATAAAGAAACATTCAGAGTAAAAAGACATGAAAATAAAAATAAATATGATGAAAATTCATATTCCATTCATCATTACGATCAATGAAAATAGCAAATGTAATTTATTCTGCGGACTAAAATGCAAAACGTAACAACAACGAAATCAATCAAACAAGGGTTCTCGTTAAACAAGACAAATGAATCTAAATGTGGAAATAAAAAACATTATTATATATTATATAAGTATAATACATTCGTTAATTTAAATCTGGAAAATAAAACTAAACGAAATGTAAAAGAAATAAGGAAAATGAATAACAAACTATACAAATTTCTAACTCACTCCCTCTCTCACTCTCTCTCTCTCTCTCTCTCTCTCTCTCTTTATATATATATATATATATATATATATATAAATATATCAATCTATCTATCTCTGTTTCCCAATATCAGTACATTAATTTATCTACTCATCAATCTTCCCCATCACTCTAACGGTGTCTCTCTGTCGCTCTCTCCCTCTCTTCCACCAACCCTCTCTATCTCACCCACACAATTTCGCTCTCTCTCTCTCAACAGAGGTTTGTCGTTTGAGCGTAAATGTAACGTGTTGGCTGTTTTGTTCGTTTAACCTGATCCGCCACAGATTGCACCAGTTAGTAATAAGGTTCAGGTGTTGTTGTAGTGCTTCTGTTGCTGGGATAGGATTGGAGTGTGTTGAAAAGATTGCGCTGTCGTCCGCGTAGGTTGTGATTTGTGTGTTTGGATGAGTGGGTATGTCAGCAGTATAGATGGTGTAGAGTATTGGGACTAGGATACTACCTTGTAGAACGCCAGCTTTGATTGCTGTGATAGGTGAAAACTCGGTGCCGATTCTAACTTTAAACCCACGAGAGGAAGGATTTCAAGATTAGGTAGTAGGAATGAGGGAGGATACATTATAACTTATAGAGGAGGCCGGGGTGCCATACGCGGTCAAATGCTTCCGTAACATACAACAATACGGCTGAGCAGTATTGTTTGTTTTCTAGATCCGAGGAAATAATTCTTTAATAGAGAAAACATAAATGAAATAAATCGGTTCAATAAATATAAATATTTCTGAATGAAATCACAGAAAGGGGGACTTCATGCTCAGTTGGCACACGAGCTTTTGTCCTTTGCTCGACGTATCCATTCCTCCGTCCTAATTTTTTTCCCATTATGCTATTTTATTGGAGATTTTTGTGAAAAACTCTGAACCAAGTAAATTTAATTTTTTGCCAAGTTTGTCATGGATCAAAGTATTGATATAACTCTTCGGGATAACGGGATAATGGATAGGAATTATTTCAAAGAGCAACTTGTGAACACCGACTCAAACTTTTTGGAATGGTTTTTGACGTTGAATTCAAAGGTGAAATCGTTTATTAATATGGGCCAACAAACTTTTCCCTCTAAGGAATTCTTGATAAATCGACTAAATCGGGTCAATGAAGCTATTTTCAAAACCTGAATTTAATCGCAATTAAATGCGAATCATTTAAAACCATCAGTTATTCACGACTTCTACAAATTTCCAAATATTTAAACGATCAATAGATCAATAAATTTAAATTTTCACAAAAATGTAAGTATATTGAGGGAGATGTTAAACCGAAATTTCGTATTAGTTTAAAAAAAATAAAAAACCTAAAATTACTACTTTCAAATTTTTTGGCGATACGAGGGCCTTTTCACAAGAATGGCGTATACATGTGCGATATTTTCGAGCATAGATCACCAAAATGTTTGGTTTAAATCCATGACCCATCAACCTAGTTGCGAAAAGTTAACTTATTTTATGATGAAAATCAACTTCAATATAGAGATTATAAAAATTTAATTTCGTTTTAAAAAATTTTTTTTTATCATTTTGTGTCTATGTGCATTTTTATATTGACACTGTCTCGTTTTTCATTTTTCATAATGCGTAGACACAATACGCAATTATCAAAATTAAATTTGTTCGTACTTATCAATGTTTCAATCGTAAATTGGAACTTTTGTGGTTTAACTATAAAACTCAACTTAAAACCTACTTTAGTTTAAATTTTCAAGTTTTAAAATATTTTATTGTATTTTTTTAATGATGCAAATAAAAATTATTCTATATTTTTATTCTAATTTTGTACTTTGAAACAGTGGAACTGCAGGAAAAGAAAAAGAGGCTTAAAATTTTACAATCTACACGAAAGAGCCCAGTTGTTCTCCCTTCAAAAAATTAAATAACAGGCTTGAGGGGTTGTCATTGAATTTTATGTTGTTTATATCTTTTGTAATGGCAAAAATTTAATCGTTATTCAGGAAAAATGAAATTAGAACTATTAGGCTTTCAAAAGGTTGTAATAATTTTGAATTTGTATAAAGTCCCAAAGACTTTTGTTATCTGTAAAACTTCGCGTTTAAGACATTATAAAACGAATCCGAAATTTTTTTAAACAAAAATATTTTTTGACTGGCTTTATTGGGCGCATCTTTTGGATTATGTACATTTTGAACATCTAAACTCATTTAATATCGTAATATCTTGTATATATCCAAAATAATTACTCCTTTATTTATGGTTTTTGAACTATCCAGCAGCTTATCTCGAACGTTTTCGGGACAGCAAATAACCCCTCCCACTGTCTTCTGTCATGTGTGAATTTTTAACATAACTTTTAACATAGTCCTTCATACATTATAAAATATTAAACCGAACATCAATCAGATGCACAAAAACCAGTTGAACTTTTTTATTACCATTATAAGCAAACAAAACTCAATATCAGTCCGAAGACCTTTTTTGTGCGATTTCTGACAAAAATTGCGCATACAGAAATATTTCCCCTAATAATGAGCATTAAACACATACATGTATTTTCAATATTTTAAAATTAGCATCTCACTGCTAAAAAAAAAAAATGTTATTTAGAAACTATTTAGGTGGCCGTGCAAGCCGAGGAGTTAGGACGTGGGTTCAATTCCCTTCTGCACAAAGCATAACATGTTGTCTGGCATTGGCTAATATGCATGGTACATAGAGCCATTTAGCAAAAAGAAAAGAAAAAACGCAAACTGAGAGCTGAAAATCATATTTTTCGACTTGAACTCATCGGAAAGGAACTCATCATCCGTCCTACTATCACCAAAAAACGGTTTCATTAAAACTGATGATTCCGCTTTCTTAGGCATCCTCCCATACAACTAACATAATAACGCTTCAGATTTGACATTAGATACGTCCGGAATTACCAAATTATTTCTGGAAGCCAGAGAAGAAACCAACGAACCAATAATCCAGGTAACACTTACATACTGACAATAATCTCATATCACAGTCACCTTCAGTTATAACCCTGATCTACTAAGCACTATCAAATTAAATATGTTCAATATTTAATTAACAAATCTATTACATAATGTATTATTTTATCTTATTCAACTCCATTTACGTTGTCAGATCGCTATATTTATTATTGGGTAGGGTTTTGTAAATCTACCAATATGAATAATATAAACGAATCAATATGAGCCGTATTATGTTTATATCTTTTGCACGTCAATAAAGTATAAAAATTAATGAGATATCGTGAGTTGAGGTCTGGTGTGATGTAGGTTTCAGAAAAACGTTTTCTTTATCTTGCCGACGTTTCGATCTTTATTGAGATCATCTTCAGGGCCTGGGATTGTTTGTTGTTTATGTTATTTGTTAAATGTAAACAATGTTTTTAAATCCCAGGCCCTGAATATGACCTCAATAAAGATTGAAACGTTGGCCTGATAACGAAAATATTTTTCTGAAACCGACATCACACCAGACCGTATCTCACGATATCTGACTATTATCGATTAACGGTCACTAATTTCTACACAAAGTACAAAAAGTTCTATATTTGAACTGTATTTTCACTGTAATAGCGTAATGAGACCAGGATGTCATATATCAGTAATATAAACCATCATCATTGTTTTTTACTAATTCATGTGAAAGGTATTGATTGAGATAAAAAATTCTGTCACGAGTGGGATTCGAACCCACGACTTTCGACTAAACACGCCGCTGCTCTACCATTTGAGATATTGTGACTTCGATCCACTCGGACACCAACTTCCTATCTCAACCTCAGCTCTCGAATTTTCCCTCCTTTTTGCCATTTTTCAACCAAAGTTCTTCAATTTAAGTCACGATAGCTCAAGCGGTAGAGTAGAGGCGTATTTAGCCGAAGGTCGTGGGTTTGAATTCCGCTCGTGGCACTGAGTTTTTATCTCAACCAATATCTTTCATAAATATTAATTAATTGAAAAGTGATAATCGGTCAATCGGACCACAAACTGTAATGGATTGTTTTTTTTCCTTGTCCCATTCTATTCCACAGTTGGACACAAAAGAAAACCAACTTTTCAAAAAAAAAATACTATTTATTTTTTTAAACAATAACGATTTCGGGGTGGTGCCTGCTTTCCTTCTTCAGCTGTTGTTACTTAAAAATACATAAAACCTTGAAATGTATTTACGTATTTTGAAGTCATAAGAGCAGAAATTGGGGAGAGGACAACACCCCGAGAACTATAATGTTTAAAAAAAATAAAACTAATTTTTATAAAATGTGTCTTTTTGGTTGTATCAGGCTGAGGAATAGAGTGGGTCAAGACAAAAAATAAATTTTAAAATATAGACGTATAGAATAGACTTGATTGGACTAAGTCTATTCATCCTAATTTTTTCTCTATTATGGTTACACCTCATTTGGATTTGATTCCAGTTTTGCGTCAAACCTGCATAATCCCTCACATAAACAGAACCATTTTATAGGATAAAATACAACTACCTCGGCCTTCCTGAACAACCGCCGAGTCCTGAGGGGCCGCCAGCACCAGGGTAGCCACCGCTAGGCCGATCACGAGATGGTAAAACGTACCCATCAAACTAAACTGCCGTCGCGTGTCAACCGGACTTTTATATAGCAGTCGACTTGCCCGCTCTTCCGTATTTTCAACTCCACCCACAAACATTCCAACTGGCCCGGTTAAAAAACGCAAATGGGGATATAAAGGCAATAATGACAAAGTGTTCCGCCATTCCGTCGTATCAGACGAATCGGACACACTTCAGTGAAGTAACAGTAGAGCTGGAAAGTCAAAACTAGTGTGCACGTGATGTTTATAAAAACGACTATTTCGAAATTCGTAAACCTGGTTCTCGTTCTTCACCTATATGTGGATAAGTCATACTCGATTGACGGACATCTGCCTTTTGGGACATATCCTACCTAGGTGTCCCGCATGTAGCCAAAATTCGATCAGTGCACTATAAACAAGTGTTTTGCCTTGTCCCCAGGGGACGAGTAGGAATGGCACCCGATACAAATCTCACGATTTCCGAATAATCATCGACTAACTAATCACCACACATACTGCTTAATTTTGATGCAGAGTTTAATCGACGTTAACCTCGAGATTTACTCTTCTCTTAATCCTACACACTGAGGGACAGCACTGGATGGCTTCTCGTGACTAATGTCCTCCGGGTTCAGCGCTAGCATAAATGTGAAAAACGTTCGTTAATCATATATGTACATACATAATATACGTACAAATACGCATAGACAATAAATAAACTAAAAAATGCTTTAGGAACAATTAAAACTGAGGTTTTAATTTTTAATAATATAATAAAAAATGATTTTATATACGAATTACAATAAATATGTACAAAATAACGTTTAACAATCGGCTTACTCGTTAAAAGAGTAAAAATTAACACTTGTACACCAAGAACGAGGTCATAATTCGGTCACTTGTCTTGGTTTCCACTCGGACTTAATTGCGTATGCAGTCTGTCATTATAAAAACCTATTTACCTTCTGTCCGAGTTTTAAAAAATCCCAAGACTCTTTTTGATCCAGTTTATTTAGAGATTTTGCGATTTCAACTAGGAGATTATATGAACCTCGCGGTGCAGATTTTCTTTTTTTTTTTTTTTTTTTTTTTTTTTTTTTTTTTTTTTTTTTTTTTTAAGTATGTGTAAATATGACGGGTTCGAATGCAGGGGCGATGGATTCGAACCCCGGACCTTTACCTTTCATCGATGAACGATGGTCAACGCGTATGGGTCAATCTTAAAATATTCTAAATTCTACGAGAAATCGTTCAGTTTGAAGACAAGTGTCATTTTTTTCGCATGAATCTTACATTTGCGTGAAAAAATAAAAGTTAGTACAAAGTAATAAAAATTAAAGTGCTAGAACATTCTAATTTTTCAAATATAAAAAATAATTTCTTGCAAAAGAAGATAAACAATTTAATTTTGAAACAAAAACTTACTTTTGCTAAAATTGCAACAAAAAAAAAAAAAGAAAGAAAAACAATATGACATCGGAGGATTTTATAAATTATAAAACACGAAACATTCTGTGATTGCATACACATGATAGTCACTACAGTGTTCAATATTACGACGTGCTTCTTTTTGTAAATGTATTTTCTATCCTATATCTGTGTAAGTAAATTTATTGGCTATTTCCTTTGGCTAAGTAAAAATACTACTTGCGATATTGTTTGTTATTATTTTGTATTTAATAGGAAGAATCACCGAAGACGGACATAAGTTGATAATTTTCCTCTAATCAGCTTGCTTCCTGTGGCATAGGATGAGTTTTAGTTCAACTCAAATCATTCTTGGTAAACCTGGCAATTCTCAAAATGCGGTAGGCAATGCGAGGTCTCGGAAAGTTCCAAAAGTGAAAAATTTCTGGAGGTCGATCACAGAATTCAACATTAAGCAAAAATGTTACCTCATGTCCTTCGTACAAGGGGTGAGCTGTCTCCGTTCATCAATTCAAGTAGATTTTTCATGTTGTTAGTGTTATTGGTTGGCAAATGCTAAAAATTATATTCTCAGCTGCTTCTCAAAAAAATAAAATAAAATAAATAAATTTAAAAAAATAAATACAATGCTGTTTAAAATTTTTTAATAAATTGTATTCAATGTAAAAATTTAAAATTAAATCAACGATAATTGATCGTAGTAAAAAAGTGTTTTTTTTACAAGCAGATTGCAGTTTACCACAGCTGCTTGAAAAATATTTCACTATCTTCACATCGTATGCTGTCTTATGATTTATGTCTCCAATAAAAACATTAAAATTTTTTTACCTCATTTCAATGATTAGTAAAAACGGCAACTACCAATTTAAATTTTTAAAAATATTTTAAAATACTCAAAGTACCATGCCGCAAGCTTATAGTAGTACTTTCAACTTACAAAAATAAATTAACGACAAAAATCTGTTTTTAGGTGTTTTCCGTAATACTTTGCATATTACCAATAATTGAGCTAGTTTATTTTAACGAGCACTTTGTAGAACGAATGGGAATATTTTTAGGTAAATAAAAATAAAATTATATATTATATAAATTAAAAGTCTAAAATGTGTATGTTTTAGGTACTTTTCTAGTGCCGACAATGGTGACGGTGAATACATTATTGTATATATTTGACATATTTATCCAATGGTTGTTGATTCACAGCGTGATGAAGGTTACAAAAATAGCACATTCATTGAAAAAAAAAAAAAAAAAAAAAAAAAAAAAAAAAACATCAAATGTATAACGGTACAATCACAGTTATAATTCATTTTTAGATGAATTTGCGTGAAATCCAAATGGTAATAATTTATTCCTTATTTGCTCCTATGATCGAAGCGGTAAGAGTAATTATTTGTGTCAATTTCGAATTCATCATGGAAATTATAATATTCAGCATTGCCTTAAGTAAATTTGTTAGTCTGTTGAAGGCGAATTTGCTAATTTTCGCTAACACTTTTTTTCCACCTGTCAGTTTATCGATTGATGATTTTGTCCACTCTGCAACGTTTTCGGACGACGTTTTCGATCAGGGGGACATCCTTAGAAGAAAACGGTTGAAGATCTACGTGAACAATTACAATTGTAATATAATTTTAAATAATATTATGAATTTCTATAATATTAAATTAAGAAATTAAGTTATGATAACATGTAAGATAGACACATAAATAAATATATATCGAAAGGTAGATGGATTAGGAGATAAAAAGAAAGAGAGAGGGAGAGAGAGAGTAGGGAGGGGAAGAAATATGGGAGAGATATTAAGAGAGTGGGAGTAAGTGAAAGAGAAGGAGAGAGAAAGATCGGATGAGTGAGGGATAGGAGGGAGAAAAAAAACCGAGGGTGATCTGAGAGAGAAATGATTAAACATGAGCGAACTACAGGTTCTTTTTACTACAGGGCATCACGAAAAAGATATAGAGCGAGAGAACAAGAAGAAAATTGAGTAAGAAAGATAGACAAAAAGTATATATCACTGATTTTAGAATTGGTAGAGCTTGATCTTAGGACACTCCGCTGGAATCCCCAGCTTATATATTTATCAGTTTGGATTATTCGTCATCCTACTTCCTTCGAATTTTATTAACCCTTTATGCCAGACTTTTCGAAGAATTGAAATACCTTCAGAAACAGCGGAACAGACATGTAATTCTTCACTCATTTTAACAAGATCTACTGTTGGGTGTTTGTCCTAATGACAAACTGATGATTTGCTATGATGCTGTGGTTTTCTTTACGTTTAATATTATGAAAATGTATAACTTGTGTGGTGATTAGTGACCTCGGAAATCGTGAGAAGCGGTCTGGTGGGAAAATATTTTCTTTATCGTGCCAACGTTTCGATCTTTATTGAGATCATCTTCATGGCCTGGGCTTTAAAAATATTGTTTAAATTTTACAAATGCATGCAGGAAGTGAAGGAAAACATAAGAAGAAGAAAAGAAATGATTTGGAAGAAAATTTATACAATGCTAGAAAAACATTTTCTTTGCCGTGCCGACGTTTCGATCTTTATTGAGATCATCTTAAGGGCCTGGGATTTATAAACATTGTTTACATTTAAGTAAAAAATGTAGTGTATCAATTCACTTTTCCACATTCGAAACGTATTTGCTGAATGTAAACAATGTTTGTAAATCCCGCATCTCAAGATTTCTAAATAATTACCGATTAATGGTCACTAATCACTACATATTATAGACAGAAAAAAAATCCAATTTCCCATCAAAAGCGGAAAAGGGGACCCAGAAACCTGCTGCAGCGCTGTATTACCATTTTCAGATTAGATGGCAAGTCTACATGCTCCCTGTGGGGAGTCAATAGCATTGTTATTATATTACATTAATATTATTACTTAAACCTCTTTCTTTTAAGAGTATAGGTATAGGAGCACTCAACACAACCCGCACGATTAGCACAATTACACAGAAGACAAACACTTTGAGCTCTGATGATGATCTCTATAAAGATCGAAGCGTTGGCACGATAATGTTTTTCTGTAACCTACATCAAACTAGACCGCATCTCACAATTTCTATATAATCATCTACGTAAAAAGATTATGTACATTATTAGACAATTTATTACTTGGTTTGTCAGGTTTCACTGCCATTGTGATTTTGTCCTTCTTTCGAATTTCAATCTCTTACCCCTTATTGCTATATTAAATACATTTTTAGATTTTTTTTTTAAATAATGTTTGAACTATTTTTTCCGGTTTTAGATCAAATATCTGCGCTCTATATTAAGTTTACATTTTTGATTTGATTTGAGCCATTTATTTTTGAGTAATAAATTTAATCCACCAACATACAAAAAAAGATGTCGCAGACGCATTCTACCTTATAGAACTCCACAAGGTTGCACGGGCACACTGAAGATGACAAAATGCGGAACTGCGTCTAAAAGGCCAATTATTAAAAGATAAGCCGACCAAGATGATCTCTATAACCAAATTTTCAATAATTAAATTTCCAGACTTTAAGATCAACGCTTTTAAAAGTAAAATGATCTATTGGAATTATAAAACAACATTATAATATAATAATATAATATAAATATAAAATAATATAATAATCAAGTGCAAACAAAAAATTTACGGATTATTATAAACTTTACTTGGTCTCTAGTTCACGTTTGATATTACATAATTTATGGATTATTTTATTCTTTATACAACGTTATAATGCGATCATACTTGGTTGCTATGTTTTTTTTCTTATAACAATAAATAACTAGGTATCGTTATTACTTTTTTTTGCTCATAATGTTCTTCTGATACACGCTAGGTAGTGATTGTGTTATATATTTATTTTTTTTTTAGCGGGAATTATTAGGTAAATGCCAGGATTTTTTCTCTGGTTCTAACGAAGAGGAAAAAAACTCGAATCGATTGAATAATGACAGATTTTATGTCTTTTCTTCAAGCAAACAAGGACATTCCTTCACTGTCTCTGGTATATTCAGTATGACGAAAAGCCACAAAGGTCTGAGCAAGGTAACTTTACCTCGAAATCGAAATATATTGGGTTGTACAATAAGTCCGTTGAGTTAAAAAATAATTAAATTTTGCACATCTTTTGTTGTGGAAATAATGCTTATTTCAGATCTCATATTTGTACAAGGAATTTTAATAATAACTTTAATAAGATAAAGCCTTTTTTTGATCATTTAATGTTTTTTTATTACTGTTGGTATTGTTAAAAAAACACCATATCAAATTGTCAGGCGAATTTCGGATGGTGATGATGCATTAGAAAATAAGCACCTTCTGTAAGTTTTCTGCTAGGTACAGAAGAAAAAATTTCGATTTAGATGATGTCAAAGCTATGGTCGTCCGCAGAAGATTGTCCCTCAGATATCTCAATCAAGCGTGTTAACTCATCAGAGAGCATCGCAAGCGTGTTTGTCGTGTTTGCCGAGGCGGTTCAGTGGTTCCTCACATGTTAAGCGAGAAGAACAAGTATTGTTCAATGCAATTTCCATCTAAGACAACAGCCCATTTAACAATATTGTTACTGGGATGAAAAGTAGATCGTTTAATAATTTTCAGACAAGAAAATCCTGGGGAAAACGCAAAACTCCAAAAGGCAGATTTCATCTCAAGAAGAACCCCCAAGTCGAACCGTTAATCCCAGCGTGTACCGCTTAAAATTACAACAATTCAAGTCGGCAATGCACTAAAAACCAGAGTTGAATAATCGCAAGAAGATTGCTTTCCACCAGGTGTAGGCAGAATCAGCAGAAATTGTTCGAGCTTGACTAGGATATTTTTTGCGAGGTTTTCTGACTTTCAAATTTTTACTTATTCCATGCTATGCAAAACACCTTTAAAGCCAAAGACCTCACTTGAGTATGCATTACAAACTCCGAGTGTACATGGCTCAAAAACCTGAGACTCTCTGGGATGATGAACAGACATTTCCTTCTCGGTGTCAGTGATTACCAGTGTACATTGCTATTTTCTCCCACCTAAAATATCCAAACACGATCGAAAAGTGGCAATTGTTAATTTATCGATGATTAAATGAGTTTAAACCCACCTTAAATTATAATTGAATATACATTGCAAAAAGCTACCGACTTATTTCACGAACGGATAGTTCAATGGTGCGAATGATCAAAAATTTTCCAAAAAAACTTCTCAACCAATAATTACTAAAACCTATAGGTTTTCATTATGTGAGAGGACTCTCATGGATCATCTACTCTTTAGGTGTTATTTGTTAAAAATTAAAATTTTATTTATTTCCATTATTTTTTACAATGAAATTCTCCAATATATTCACATATTTATATTTGTTTTATGTTTTTAATTTATTACATTTTTATTTTCACTTTGGACCATATAAAATAACATATGCCAGATCCTTGCTGGGAGTTGTATGGTGAATGTGTGCATACTTTTTATGATATTTTTTTGTTAAATTTTTAATATTTTTTTTAAAGTTAAAGATTAAACTGATCTATTTAAACATTTAAATATTAGATCTAATACAGGATTTTGTATCTGTTATTTCATTTTATTCATTACGTTTCTTGTTCTGTATTTTGTTGAATTTTGACTAATATATTTTTTTATTATCGGTTGAATTTATTACATGTTTATTTTCAGTTTGGACCATACAAAATATCATATGCCAGGACCTTGCATGGAGTTGTGTCGCTAATGTGTGCATATATTTTTATGATTTTTTTGTTAAATTTTTGTATTATTTGTTAAAAATTAAAGTTTAATTTATTTCCATTTTTGTTTGGAATGAAATCCTCCAATATACTCACATATTTATATTTGTTTTATTTTTTTAATTTATTACATTTTTATTTTCACTTTTGCCCATATAAAATAACATATGCCAGATCCTTGCATGGAGTTGTGTCGCTAATGTGTGCATAGTTTTATGATTTTTTTGTTAAATTTTTAATAATTTTTTAAAATTAAAGATTAAACTGATGTATTTAAACATTTAAATGTTAGATCTAAAACAGGATTTTGTATCTCTTATTTCATTTTATACTTTAATTTTAAAATTATAAGCGTACGTATAAGTTAAATGAGTTAAATCATATTGAAACAGTTTATAATTTATTTCTCTTATTATTTTGTTAATAATTTTCTATAAATAATTATATTTATTTTGTGGACAGTCCTGTTCTGTATTTTGGCTAATACATTTTTTATATTATCGGTAATTTGATTCTACATGAAATTCCTCGAAATTTATTCGAAGTAGTTTTACATAAATTGTCTAGTAGTGCACATAAATTTATTACATAGATGATTATTCAGAAATAGTAAAATGCGGTCTGGAATGTCGTAGGTTTCAGAAAATCATTTTCTTTACAGTGTCAACGTTTCGGTCTTTATTGAGATCATCTTCATGGCCTGGGAGTTAGAAACATTGTTTAAATTTAACAAATATATGTAGGATGTGGAAAAAATGAATTTCTACACTGCAAAAAATTTTTTTATGTTCAATAAATACTTTGTTCTTATTATTTTATCACATCTTTTTACATAAATTTGATATATGCCATAAACTACTATTTTTTCTAATGGATATTTTGATGCATATCTGAATTTTTTTACATCTTTAGAAATCTTGTTTGTAGGATATATCTATACGTACCGCTAAATTGCAATACCGATTGGAAAAGGTTGTATATACTAATTGTTTAATTTTAATTGGGAATCATTTTATTGGGTTTATCATATAAATGCATTATCTTAGTTTATCGTATATGTATTGTATGTTTATTCCATTTCATGATTATCCCAAGGTATTTAAACTCATCTACGTTAATAGGAGAAACGTCTAGATTTGGATACGTTTTACGACAATTATGGTCTGTTACTGAGGATGACGGCGCTCTCCGGTCCGAAGTACGTCGTACTTGGTTGCTTTATTTTTTCATTGCACGAAACATTTGTGACAACCGTGACCACCTACATGGTAACATTCGACGAAACTTTATTCGTCGAGAGCATGGGCAGCGCTCTTATAATAACGGCCATCACCATAATCGCATTTACCTTTCTTCATCACAAAGATAAATTCGATTTTATCTGGAGGTAAGGGTAATTTTGGTGAAAGAGGGATGTTTATTTTTACTCCGTTTATTTCAGCGCTCTTGGAAGCAAGAGGCACCAGTACGAAGTGGACAATGAGACGAAATTTTACATAGAAAAAATGCGTTATAGGAGCAGCAGGGAGAAGAAGTACTTTCCGAAACTCTTCATTGTTCTTATGGTTTCAGCCTGCTTCGTTCAAATTTTTGTAAGATACCCTCTTGATACTTACTTGAACGGTTACGAAAAGTACGGGAGGTTCAGCGAGCTACTTCCGAAATACGTGGTCGGCGGAGTTCCACTTCCGTTTTGGTACTATTTTGACACCAAGAGCAGCGACGTGTACCACTACATAGCGGTCGGTCGGGAAGTTGTATTTTTTATTTTTATGACAAGCATTGTAATCGCTTCGGACTGCTCGTTTATGTGCGTATCCTACGAAATCTGCACGGAATTTCAGGTCAATTAACACAAGTTTTATTAAATGAAAATTGGTTTCAATTTTTTTTTCTATTCAGATACTTCAGTACGTACTGAAAAATCTTGTCGTAATTTCAAAATTGATTTGCAAGTCACAAGGAAAAGATTCACCGAAATACGAAGATATAAGTCCCGTTTTGTTGCCACTTTTAAAATCTTCAATAAGGCACCATCAGTTATTGTTACAGTAATGTATGAAAAATTAAATCACCTCGATACAATTGATATCATTTCAATATTTATTGCAGAATGGGTGTAACATTGAAATTCATCCATCGTCCTACCCTCGTATACTTGTTAATCGCAGTCAGCATACTTGTGGGGTCTTTCGGATTTTTATTACAATCGGTATTTCTATTTTGTTTTTACTGTATGATACCATTATGTGATCTTACATCGGTATAAATATTACTTACAGTCGAAGGTGGCACTCGGGGCGCAAATTGCAGGATGTGGGACGGCGATGGCAGCGATGTTCCACCTTCTAATTTTCTGCTGGTTCAGCGAAAAGATGAAAGTTTGCGTAAGCATTCATTTTTTTGATTAAAAAGAATAAATAAATAAAAAAGAAGAAAGGTAAAACAATACTCTGCCCATTGAAGTCGTCACAGGTCGGCCACAACCTCTTTACGCCAAGTATAATGGACTACACGGCCATTTTGAAGAAAGAATTCGTTATTATACAAATGCGTTCGACGAAACCGACTGTTCTGTCTGTCAGTATAAAAAGTGAACTGAACCTAGAAACTTTTGCAGGGGTAAATGCTAAGGTAACTAAGCGTTATATTTTACAACACTATTAACATTTATTTTTCAGTTAATGCAGACTGCTTATTCCTACTGCAATTTAATGGTGTCTTCAAGCGAAAAAGTATAGAAAAAAAGTAATGTTCAAAATTCAGGATATTATTATAACACAATTATGATTCCTACTTAAAATAGTTTACATTTAGTATTAAAAAAAACAATAAATTATGTTACTATATTCAATGAAAAACCGTTAATCTTATTTCAATTGATTAAGGTTTTTAGTTGAGATGAAAAGTCAGGGCCGACGAGCGGGATTCGAACGCACGATCTTCGGGTAGATGGGCCGCTGCTATACCATCTGTGCCCACCTTTTGAATTTTCCCTCCTTTCATTTTTCAAAAGGTGGAGTTGAGATGGGAAGTTGGATCGAAGTCCCGATTGCTCAGGTGGTAGAGCAGCGACGTACCTAGCCGAAGAACGTGGGTTCGAATCTTGCTCGTGACAATGCCTTTTTTTTGTCTCAACCATAAACCTTAATGAATTGAAAGATATTAATTGGTCAAACGGACAACGAAAATAGTAAACTTTAATTTATTGTTGTATGTTGTTCGGTTAAATTTCTATCGTTATCTCCTCGCTACACATTTGTAATATTATTTTAATTTCATTGCAATCACATAGTAACTACTATAGTTGGCTGTAAGGGTGATTAAATTAATTTAAGTTCTGCGAAGGAGAGTCTCGGAAAAAACATTAATGATTTGGAAAATACTATTGAAGCCCATGTCGTTATGTGCCTTCCAGACGTGGATTTGCGCAAGTAACACCAACATTAAGTGGATACAAATAATTCACGCCAAGCTTTCAATGTTAAAATCAATTGATCACTAGTATAAATTACATGTACGAAATTTTGAACATCCGTTACATTAAGGATGATATTAAAAAGCAACCAGGTTCTTTTTTCACGTAGCAGTTAGGGTACAAAAAATAGTAAAGAACAACGGAAACAATAACTTATCCTAACTTCCAGACTCTCTTTTGCCCCTCATCTAAAATCCAAAGCTTCAGTGGCGAAGGTTGCTTTGAATAGAACTTGGTGTTACTTTTTGACCCAGAATCTAATCCCGGTTTACTGTAAGTACAAGGTATTTAATGCAGTGTGCCGTTCTATTTTGTGTTGTGCAAGCCAGGAGTGGGGGTTCAAGAATTATGGAGTGATAGAAAGAGTTCAACGTTTTTTTATTAGGAAGATCTTTTCACTGCCTAATTCTACTCCAAATTATATGCTTTATATGGAGACGAAAGTGGATAAAATTTTCTTTTTTACGCTTTCCCTACATTTTTCATTTGTTTTAAGGGTACTTAAAGGCCCTGTCGCCCGAATATCCAAAATTAGTGCTCTCGAGGTTATAAAATCTAATGCCTCTTGGTTTCAACAATGGAATACTTTAGCTTCTCAATATGGTTGCGATTTTTCTTTTTGTTTAAAAAACCTCCCGAATTGGCCCAATTATATGAAAATTTGTGCACATGAGTTGTGAGCATCGAGCTCAGGTCTCAACAGGTATCTTTTCTTTAAGGTCCTAGACCCCTCTAAGGCAACCTTTAACCTAAATGTTCAAGCTAGTGGGTCTATAAAACTTCCGTCTCTTCGATGGCTTCTTAAACTCAGATGCGAGCAACTGTTCCTCAATTCTGTCTCATGGAAGGAAGACGACGGAAATTTCTTGTGCACGTTCCGTAAGCTAAGAGTTAGGGAAGATATCTTTCATTTTGTTGCCCAATGTCCCATACTGTCTAAACTCCGTATCCTGGATCTAGGATATAAATTGCTTTCCAGGTCTCAGCTGCTTGATCTGTTAAATATCGTGGATATGGAGAGGTCGAACGATCTAGCACACTATACACGTCAAGCCTGGCAATATAGGCACGATTATAATACCTAGTCATAACTGTTTAACTTTTATCTAAAATCAGCTAGCTTTTATAATTTAGTTTTTTTACTTATAGTTTTCTAGTATTACCATTATTATATAGTTTATTTTTATTTTCTATTTTTCCCTCGCCTGAAACAAATTGCAGCCAACTTCCGGCAGACGGATAAGCATCCATACTGTAAAACGCTTTAGTATTGTATATTATGTAATGCTTCTCTTTAATGTAAATAAAGCATGTTATCTTAAAAGTCTAAAATAACTTATCCATAAGCTGGAAGCACAGACGTACCAAACACATTTTAATATAAGCCTTTTGTAGTTATTTAGCTATTGTTAAAATATTTATATATTAAAATTATTTATTTAATAAATTATTTATGTTTTTTCTATTTATGTGTGAATTTATTTAATTTCAGAAATTTTAATACTAGTTTAGTCAGTTTGTTTTCTAAGCCTGTTGTACGAAAAATTCATTTTATTTTATTGCGAGTGGTTCTTCTTAAAAAAGTTTACCACCGCTTTATTTATTAATTTTCGTAAGTATATTTAAAATCTTCTGCCCCATACAAAAGTATAACGGATCTTGAAATTTTTCCTTGTGCTTTTTACTTTTTTACAGAAGTATGTATTGATCACTCGGTTACTGCGTCTATGTGTCAGCCTACTTTGCTGTTTGTAGGTCTTTCCCTCTCACTATCACTCTTTTCTATTTAATGTTTCGTTAATTGTAAGCGAGGTCGTTAGCAATCAAAATGTTCGAGATATTTTCTTTAAAAACACGGTATTTATTCATTCTCCTTCATTCTTTCTCTATCACCATCTCTCTGACTTCTCTTTCTGTTTCTCTCTCTCTCTCTCTCTCTCTCTCTCTTTCTACCTACCTATCTCAATGTATATCTCTTTCACTTTATCTATCTTTTTTCTTTAATGTCCGTTAATGGTAAGAGTAGTCGTTTGTGATCAAAATGTGAGATTTTTTTAAAATTGAACGATATTTATGTATTCATTCTCTCTATCTCCATCCCTCTCACGGTCTCTCAATCTCTCTTTTGGCGCTAGACATTTTCTCTTGTGCGTTTTACCTTTTTAGAAATGTACATTGTATGAAAAAAAGGAAGAAGAAAAGAGTGATATTATTACAAGTATAAAAAAGCAAATGATAAGATTCGCACGGCCAAATCGGTTTGTAATTTTTAAAACTACAGTTTTATAACTGTAACTATAAATTGGTGTTTTTACATGAAATGGATTTGATGATCTACAGGAAAATGTGTTGTTTGGTAACATAGTATATGAAAGCGACACTGGCCGGATCAACTGTCAAAATATTTTAAGTAAATATTTCACTTTAGCTTTTTTTTTAGTTGTTTAAGTTGTAAGTAAAAAGTTAAGTTCTCGCACTCTTTCTTTCTCTCCCTTCTATATTTATTTTTATATTACAACTATGTCTTTTTTGTTTCGGTTAATTAACATTTACAATGATAGTTTGATGTTTGTATGTATTTCTCAGTTTTCTTTAATTGTGCACATTTGGTCGAAATAAAATGTATTGTCTAGCTATATGATTTACTTTTGGTTTTGTATTCCCGTTGAGTACGAAGGACATATGGTATTAACTATGAAGTATCACACGGTCGATAGAATCTGGTCGCTGGACTTTATTTAAACCATGTAATTTGAGGGGTACAATGTTTTAATAGTTAATACTACCTTAGGTGACACTCGGATAAGCGAAAATAGCGTCAAATAGTATATTATTAGGAAATGAATAAATACCTCCGGGTATCATCTTTTTACGCGTAAAAAATAGTATGTCAAGTACCACCTACGCAAAATGTTTGATATGGCAATTTGAATTTTCTACGTGTATATTAACGTGTCGTATAAAACTTTTTCCATTATCCGTTGTCTCGCATCAGAGGCTGGCTAACGGGATGTGTCAACACACTCCTGACACAGCTCTAAGTCCCTGACAGTAGAGTCTTTTGAGCCCACGAGTTTTTCTGGTCGTGGAAAGGCCGTATCCGTAGAACCTTCATGACTAGAGCAAGGCGTCCAATATTTTTAGTAATCTCACAGTCCTGCCCCCACATGAAGGGACCAATGTACCAGAGTAAACCGAACGTTTTCATGCAACGAATTTGGGCATTTCGGCGAAATCTTTGACTGCCACGTAACATTTGATGGAGTATGAGTTCGAGGAACCGCAACCTGTCCACATATCCAAACATGAAAGAATTGGGAGGGAGAAGAAGAAAATAACCTTTATGCTGGGGCTTAAAGCCCCCTTCAATAACAACATCACAGAGCTGTATCTAGACTCTTCTGGGCCCGCCTCAGACGCCATAAATGGACGTGCACTCTCTTGGAAAAAGAGAAGGTCAAAAATGTGGCTGTGGATGGAGGATACCAGGGACTGGAGGAGTTCCCTCCTGAGCACTGCAGCTATACAGCTTATTGTACTATACCCTGGCTCGTTTTAAGCGAGGGCTCACAACACAAAGTGAACTTGAGCCCCCGTTGTACCAGTGTTCTTCCATCGAAGAAACTCATTTTTGAAGGGGGTTGGGACCAGGTTCAGGGTCGGTGGGATCCGGTCCCGCCCCTTCCATTGATGAGTGCCGTGTCAATTTCTTTTAACTGCGGCCACCGGTCCCCTTAGGCGTCAGAAAAATTCCAGAGGCGTCGGTGGGGATCGAACCCACGACCGCGGGGTCTACTAGCCGAGAGTCTGACGCCTTAACCACTCGGCTACCACGGCCCCCAGGTCAAAAATATCTGTGATATTTTATTTTAGAGCAGAAATAAAATAAACATTCGACCTCTTTTTATTTTATCTACCTTTAACTGAATCCCTTTAATTATTATTTTTAAATATTATAATATAAAGTAAAATAGCAATTGACAAACATGTTTGTATTTTGGCTATATCATTCCTGCAAGCAGGGGGCCTGAGAAGTGGAAAGAGACCTCCGGTAATGATGCAGAGTGGACAGAAATAGCAACCTATACACTGACAAGTCGAACGGAAAATATTACATTAGCACAAATAGGTAGGTTTTTCACGCTTGGACAATCAGAATTACATAATGCACAGCTGAATGCCAAAACCTCCGCGATGAATTCGAAATTGACGCAAATAATCACTCTTGTCGCTTCGATCATCGGCGAAAATACCGAATAAACTGTTACTATTTGAACGTAGCGCACATTAGCCTGAAAAAAAATGTTCGGAATTAAAAAATTGTATTTATTAATCATAACATATCGTATCTTCTTTTACCTCTTTTACTGAATACAAGAAGAACACTTGCACGAATATATCTAGAGTATATAACAAAGTATTCACAGTCACCATTGTCGGCACCAGAAAAGTCCCTAAGAAAAATATACAATGAGGGACTTTAATTATTTAATTTGTTCATATTTACCTAAAAATATTCCCATTCGCCTAACAAAGTAATCGCTAAAATAGAATATATCAATTAACGGTGTAACGCAATATACTATGGAAATCACCTAAAAACAGATAAGGTTGTTTTATAAATTAGTTAAGTGATACCTCATTTAATTTATGTCAGCAACCAAAACAAACCTGATTAATGAATTTTGTCTTTTACTTAGAAAAAAATGTTTATGTCATAATCGTATTTTTAACTAGCCCTGATTATTAATTTACATAAGTACAATATCACGTTATAATCCTGAGCTGAGGGATGTCTCGTACTCTGACGAGTGAATGTGGCCATACGTCTATGTTGTATGGGATGGATGTATTGCCACGAATGTGATTGATTAGCGCGAAAGGAATGGGTTGTTCACCCTCATCCGAGGAATATCAAGTATTCTCAAAGTGTGCATGACGTCTGCATAGAATTCGTAATTATTAGCGGGAATTGAGCGGGTTCGATCATGCTACGAGGTTATACCTTATTCTGTTAGGGTTTGTGTGTGTGTGTGTGTGTGTGTGTGTGTGTGTGTGTGTGTGCGCGCGCGCGTGTGTGACGAAAATGGTAGTCTCATAAGGGAGACTCGACCCCAACAAGAGACTTCGATCCGCTACAACTTCTAATCTTCATCTCAGCCACTATAAAAATAGGTTGACGTTCGAGTCGTTAGTTGAACCGGTTAGAGCGGCGTATTGAGCCGAAAGTCTTAGGTTCGAATCCCGCTTGTGAAAATAACGTTTTCATCTTAACCAAGAACGAATAAAAATATATAATAAATAAAAGACAAGAAAAAGAAGGAAAAATGTGGATTGCCGATGGCCTCAACTGCTTGTCGGCCCATAAACCTTCCTTCTTTATATGGCAGGACACTTCAAAACATAAACCAAAAAGTTACGACCGTGATAGGTTTACCAGCTTGATCCGTGACTCCATTGGCCTTAATTCACGGGGTACTGAATTATTTAAATATAAAATTGGTTTGGTAAAATCTTTGTTTTAAACAGTAATCCTGTGAACATTTGTTTGACCTAAGAAAGTTTTCTGTCTTTTATTATAGTTATAAAAGTATTGTTGGTCAGTGAGCCATTTCAATAAATTGATTAATTCATAAAATAAAGGAAGCATAGAAATTCATCTGTAAGGGTTTAAAGAGCAGCTGAGTGTTATTTTTTCGCTTTTTCTTAGAAAACCAACACTAATATTCTATTGTTTGGAGAGTTTGACAAATTTCAACTTGGTGATGAATGATCGTTTGTGGTTGAAGAAGGACTAGCACTCACCATTTGTACGATGGACAAGAAAATACATTTGCGTTTATCATCGAATCGTAAGGCCCTCAACCTGTTCTGTTTCTCTATCGGCAAGTTTGGAGCCTTTTCTACTTTTTCCACACCTTTTGATTCGTCAGGTTTTTCAGGATGTGGTTGATGTGAGAAAAATTTCAACATGACCAATAGGAACAGGTCTGGCAAACCAGTCCGGAGTGATTTCTCTTGAAAGTAATGTAAAAAATGCAATAAAAAAATGAATTAATATAGGTTTTTGTTATCTGACAAAATTTACTTACAGAACGATTTCATAGGAGTAAGTTGGTACCTTAAACTTATTGATTAGAAAACACTTGAATGAATCGCATATTACTGATTTCTAAATTCGTTATTTTAAATAGTTTTATAATTTTGAAAACTGACCAATGTCACATTGTTATGCTATTCGACGATAGACCGGTATAAGTTTGCGGTTTTGGTATATACTTTTGCAAATATCTTTCAACGGAGTGCAGAAAATCGCAATAAAATATTTGATATCTACTGCCATGCTAATTTCATATAACTTATGAGGGAGAAGAAACAGTCCTTATTCTGCGGTGATCAATGAAATATGTTTAATCACATCGTAACTGCTACCGTTGGATGTAAGAGTTATTAAATTTTTCTAAATTCGGTGATTGAACTGTTATGTGCCTACCAGATGTGGATTTACACACCAACAAACAGTGCACACAACTAATTCGAACCAACTTTCAAGGTTTAAATCAATGGTCACTAGTTTAAACTAGATGTATGAAATTTACATTTTCCGTTACATTATGGGTGATATTAGAAAACAGCCAGCTCCTTTTTTCACGTAGCACTGAGGGGTAGAAGCAAAATAGTAAAGAACAAAGGGAACTATAACTTATCCGTAAATTGGAAGCACATATGTACCAAACACATGTTAATATAAGGCTTCTGTAATTATTTAGTTATTTAGTTGATAAAATATTTATATATTAAAATTATTTTATTTACCCTTCATCTTTTTTAATTTTTGGCCTGTCGTACAAAAATATTTTATCCTAACTGTGCGTGTAACTTACTGTGAGTCCTATCCTTTTATTGTAGAAAGTATTGAATACCACACTCACTCCGTCATGTATCATTTCTACTAATTTGCTAGTTAAAGCGGTGATGGATTATAACACAAACAATAACATCTCATCGAGTCAAGAGCACGACCGGTAGATGGCCCTCAGAGAGCCTGAGCAGGAGACGACGTCGTACTCACCCGACTGGGGATTGGCCATACCCGGTTGACACATGGGCACTTGCTCTTGGGGCAAAGCCCGCGCGAGAGAAAGGTTGCTCGATGCGTCCCACGTAATAGAGGCGTGTCATGCCTTTGCTCCATACAGAGAGCGTATGCACGCCGCCTGACTTACGAAGGGTTCTCGGGCACGGTAGCGAGTTTCAGAGTCCCCTGTTCCTCTTTTAGGGGAAATTGGGGTGTTTTATTGTATGTAGTATGTCTTATGTGTTGTGTCTGTATGTTTTGTCTGAGTGAATGTATTTATTAGAGTGAATGGCGAGGGGTGAGGGTGAATATAACGTCCTCATCGCCCCTCGAACGATGAAAGCTATTCGGGGAAGATGGCGGAATATTTATAAAAGTACACCATCGACCCCCAATAGGTAGTTTAAGTAGACCTCGGTGGAGGAGTATCAAGTACTCCACGTACCAAACGGAATGAGTGTACTGTATGAATGTATTTATTTGTATGAATTAAGTGTTTGAATGGGTATAGAATATAGAATATATAGACTTAGTAAGGGGCTGAAATGACCTAGATGTCGGAAGACCCAGCAAAAAAAAAATCACATCCAATTAGGTAAAATCTGTCAATAAACAAGCACTTTTCAAATTTTATTATAAATGGAGAAATTAAATCTAACCCCAAAATTCGTTCTTGCTAAATTAAATGTTAGAGAACTGCTCAACTCTCTTACAAAGTAAATGCCAAAAACCATTTTAAATAATGCATTACATAAATTGTACAGTCTAAGTGATACAGGACGTTTTTATCAATATATTGTACACATTAGGCTTGCGTCGTTATTGTCGCAATTTTCAATGGGATGAGTTCGATTATCATACGCGATCAAAAATTAAATTTATCACTGATAAAAGAACAAAGTATATTAGATTTAAAAAAATCAAAAGCTCAAAGTACGGTTCGCGTAAAAATAAAAATACCCATAAAGATCCAAAAATTCCAGTTAAATTTTACCCAAGATACACTTAACAAACATGGTACTAAATAAAGAAGAAACCAATTTATTAAACAAAGGCTTAAAATTTGTCCCTAAAACAGAATTGCATACAAAAACCTACCATCCCTTGGTTCATCGGTGGATTGTAGTAACATAAATACAAATATAATATAAAAAACTTGCTGTGAGTACGAACTATCTTTGTAAAAAGGATTGAACACCACACTCACTCCATCATTTATGATTTCTATTCATTTTATTGTGTGTAGTTCTTCGTAAATCATTCACCCCTGCTTTATTTATTATTATTCATAAATATATTTAAAATCCTCTGCCCCTCCGCCAGGAAGTATAACGGCACTTGGCATTTTCCCTTGTGCTTTTTTACTTTTTTACACACGTATTTATTAATTTCTCGGTGCCTGTGCCTTTCTATCAGCATCTTTGTCTGTTTTCACACTTTTTTTATATAAGGCGTATGTAGTTATTTATTTGTTAAAATATATTTATCTCTTAAAATTATTTACGTTTTATCTATTTATTTAATTTCAGAAATTTTAATATTAGTGTTATTTCATAAGCCTGTTGTACAAAAAAATTATTTTATCTTATTGTGAATGTTACTTCTTAACCATTTTTACCACTGCTTCATTTATTAATTTTCGTAATATGTATGTATTGATCTCTAAGTGCCTGTGTCTTTCCATCGGCCTCTTTGACAGTTTTCTTACTTTTTAATATAAACCTTATGTAGTTATTTAGTTATTTTTTAAAATATTTATTAAATTATTTACGTTTCATCTATTTATTTAGTTTCAGAAATTTTAATAACAGTTATTCAGATATCGTGATATGCGGTATGGTGCGATGTAGGTTTCAGAAAAACATTTTCTTTATCGTGTCAACGTTTCGATCTTTATTGAGACCATCTTCAGGGCAGGATCAGTTTTCTGAAACCTACATCAGACTAGACCGCATCTCACGATTTCTGAATAATATCTGAATAACCTTCAGGGCTAATCTTCTGCGTACTTGTGCCATTCTTGCGTATCGTGTTGAGAATGCCACGACACGCAAAAATGGCACCAGAACAAAGAAGACAAACACTTTGCCTGTCTGTCAGCATAGTTTTATGTTTGTCAGTCTTTCCCTCTCTCTATCACTCATTTCTATTTAATGTTTGATTAATTGTAAGTGAGACCGTTCGCAATCAAAATTTTTAATATTTTTTTATAACACGGTATTTATTTATTCATTTTCCTTCTTTCTCTACCACCCTGCCTGTGACTTCTCTTTCGGGTCCTCTCTTTCTCACTATATCTATCTGTCTATCCATGGGTCTATCTCTCTTCTTTTCCATCTCTCTCTCTCTCTCTCTCTCTCTCTCTCTCTCTCTCTCGGATAATTCTGGGTTCTGTTTTCTTGGTATTTTTATAATTTCGTTTTATTTTTTATTCCCGCTAAGTACGAAGAACATATAAAGTATTGACTATGAAATAGCATACGATCGATAGAGTCTGATCCCTCGACTGCACGTAAACCATGTAATTTGAGTGACACAATTTAATAATAAATACTACATTAAATGATACTCGGGTAAGCTATCACATCGGCAAATAGTATATTATTAGGAAATACTTAAATTAATATCGTACCTCCAGGTTTCATTTTTTTCGGCGTGAAAAAATAGTTTGTCAAGTACCACCTTCCAATAATGTTTGATATGGTGATTTGAATTTTCTACATACTTGCTTACGTGATTGTATAGAAAAAAAATCTGTATTTACAAGAATGTCTTTTACAAAATAATTTTAGTTGGTGGTGGTGGATAAAGGGTTTTTACACTGCAGCTGTAAAGAAGGCTGATTATTCCCTCTGAAGTTTGGCAATGTTTGGCCTATAATGTTTACACATTTTCAGTAGCATATACTTTGTATTGCTTTTTTTTTATCATTAAGATGATGTAAAATTTTACTCAATATATCACGTAGGCCGTCTTCTACATGTCCTGCTACGCGCGGTTTCTTCCAATTTACGAACATAAACTGCAATCACAGCCCTCAGGCTTATGTCGCCATATTCTTGTAGAACTGTCGCTTAAATACTGCGGTTTCTTTCACTCCCTGTCAAAACCTACTTAGGCTTTCTTCTGCCTAAATAATTCTTTAGAACAGTGGGTAAAAAAGTAGCGTTCTCATTCAAATTTGAAATTGTGCTGGCTCTGAAGTATCCTGATAACAAGTATTTTACAAACGCGATACAATTTAAAATCAGAATGAAAAATGTTAGGTACGATTTTTTTTTGCCATAGCATTACGTGTTCAAGAGGACAATGAATAATGTTATATTTTGAACAATTCACCAGTTGAATATTTTAAATGTCAACAGAACAAATATTAATATAGTGTAAATAATTCATTAGAACATTGTGTAAAAAAGTAAGCGTTCTCATTAAATGTGTAGAGATTAGTGACGGTTAACGGATAAATATCGTGAGATGCGGTCTGGTGTGATGTAGGTATCAGAAAAACATTTTCTTTATCGTGCCAACGTTTCGATCTTTTATTGAGATCATCTTCAGGGCCTGGGATTTACAAACATAGTTTACAATTAGAATATACATATAGTATTTGGAAAAGTGAATTTATACAATGAAAAATTTATATTTTATATTCTATCAAAGTATTTCTACTCACTCAAAGTGTTTGCCTTCTGTGTAATTGTGCCATGTCGTGTTGAGAGTGCCAGTGAGATTTTACTGCTTAATGTACATGTTGGATTTTGAAGTGGTGGGGAAGGAAGTGGGTATAGAAGAGACAATTTTGTATAAGTCGTCGGCTTCTTTGACAAAATTATATTTTATATTATCGGGTTGTCCGGAAAATAATGCAGGATTTTGGTATTAAAAAAAAAAAAAAAGAAACTAGTTACTTTAAAGCAATGTTCTTTAATCAAAATAATTTCCCATACTCTCAATACATTTCTCCCAACGTGTTGGTAACTTATTAATTCCGTCTGAGTAGAATTCAGAATTTTTAGAATTGATAAAGTCAATAAATGCATTTTCCAGTTCCGTTTGATTTTTGAATATTATGTGTTGTAAGTAGTGGTCCAGGTGTCTAAAAAAATGGTAGTCAGTAGGCGAGAGGTCCGAAGAGTAGAGTGGGTGAGGCAAAGTTTCATAGCCAAGCTCCAATAATTTTTGTGACGTTACACGTGACACATCTGGTCGAGCGTTGTCATGCAACAAAATGGGCCCTTTCCGATTGACCAAAGAGGTGGTCAGCGACGGTCGTTTTACTGACGTTGAGTTGCTCTGCAAGTTCTCGAACAGTTGTTTTGGGGTTTTCTTCCACCACTGATCGCAGAACATCATCATTAAGAGAGGAAGGCCTTCCACGACCTTCTTCATCTTCAAGGCTGAAATCTCCCTCCCGAAATTTTTTAAACCACCTTTGCACAGTGCACTCATTAACACAACCCTCGCCCCAGACTTGGTTAATGTTTCTAGCCGTTTGGGCTCCGCTTCGGCCGAGTTTAAACTCGTAAAAGAAAATCGTACGAAATTCTCGCTTTGACATTATAAGGATGGCTGAATTATTTCCAAGTAGCGGAATGCTACAGAGGTAAACAAACAATATCATTTGGAAGAGGATTAATAAGTGTTGACATTCATACAAATGAGTAATCCTGTAAACGTAAACAGAATATTTTATATAGATTTTTTTAAATGAAAACTTAAAATCCTGCATTATTTTCCGGACAACCGAATATGTTGATGTTGATGTTATATGTTACCACAGGAACATAAAGATATACAAACAGATCCTCCAAAACAATCTCTATCCTAACCACATAGTTAACAGGATAATCAGCAATTACCACTCAACACTAGCACCATCCTCTCTTATTAATAATACTACATTAAATACATACAAACCAACATACATTTCCATCCCATTTATTCAAGGCCTATCACACAAATTAAACAAATTTCTCTCATCCGATAACTTCAAAATAGCATTCAAAAATTATAAAACAATCCAAACACTGTTTCCCAAAATTAAAGACCCCACACCAATTACAAATAAATCTGACATAATCTACAAGATCAACTGTTTAAACTGTCCAGCTACATACATTGGTCTTACATCCCAATATCTGGACAGGAAGGTAGAAAAAACCCAAACAAAATCCTACAGTACTCGCTGCCCACCACTTTGAACAACAACACAATTTTGACTTCAAAAATCCAAAAATACTACATACAGAACAAAACAAATTTAAACGTAATTTTTTAGAAATGGTTTACATCAACAAGGATAAACACAGCATCAATTACAGGACAGATACATGCAAACTCAGTGGCAGCTACGCCAACATCATTAATCAAATTCAATACAGATAACATACATATATCATCACATTACATTCCACACATCAAATATTTTTCGCATAGTCTAATTGTCCAACAATCTAACTTTCCTTTTCCCATTTATCCATTTCTATATAATCCTGAAAGAATAAATTGGCCGAAACATTACCAACACATTGTTTCCCTTTGTCGGCTCTTTTCACCTCAAAGAAGCCGACGACTTATACAAAATTGTCTCTTCTATACCCACTTCCTTCCCCATCACTTCAAAATCCAACATATATAAACATGAAACAGTAAAATCTCACTGGCGCTCTCAACACGACATGGCACAATTACACAGAAGACAAACACTTTGAGTGAGTAGAAATACTGTGATAGAATATAAAATATAATTTTTACATTGTATAAATTCCTGAAGATCTCAATAAAAGATCGAAACGTTGGCACGATAAAGAAAATGTTTTTCTGATACCTACATCACACCAGACCGTATCTCACGATATCTGAATAATTAATAGTTCTCATTAAAATTTGAAACTGTGCTGGCTGATAACAAATATTTTTAAAAAGCGATAACAATTTAAAAACAGATTGAAAAATATTAAGTACGAATATTTTGTTTTTGCGATAGCATTATCTGTTCAAGAGAAATTCATGCGGGTACTCTTAAAAGTACATGCTCTATGTTGTTGAAGAGTAATGTTCGGAATCAATTTAGGAATGTGAACCGAATTATTTTGTTATTTTTCAGAAAAATGAGAAGGATAGAGAATCGTATGAAACCAACTTCGGGCGTTTTGTTTCCATACTTATCGCCTATAAATCGAAATTGCGAGCTTTTGTGGTTCTCCTTTTGTGCGGCTCTCAAACATTTGAAACTATTATGTCCATCATTGTAGGCTGGAATGATTACGACGTAAGATTCGAGTGTTTAAACGTAACTTTGTTGTTGGTGTGTATGTTTTGTTTTATAATTCTGTACTGGATAAAGAAAGATAAAGTGTTTTATTTGTACAGGTTTGTGATTAGAGACATTATATTAGGTTTTATTTTTATTACATTTTTTATTATATCGTTATTGTAGAGCCTTGGGAAGTGAAATGCACGAGTACGACGTCGGTGGTGAGACGTTGGAACACATAAACCGTTTGCGTGCAGAAAGCAAAATTGAAAAACAAAAGATACCTCGAATAAATTTTATAATGTGTTGTTCCGTCATGCTATTAATTTTGTTCAGACGGCCCTTGAACTACCTTATAAAAGGTGAGACGAGGCATTCGAGAGATGGAGCGGATTTGCCTTCGCCGCATTTCGTTGGCGGCGTCCCGATCCCGTATTGGTTTTACGTTGAACCTAAGGGCATTTTATACTATCCCGCAGCCTTTCTTGAATACTTCAACATACTTTACGTCGGGTTATTGTTTCCCATTATCGACGGCTCTTTCGTGGCCATGTCTCACGAGATATGCACCGAATTTAAGGTGGTCAATAAAATAAACTGTTGATTGACTTAAAGAAGAACCTGTGTTTTTTTTTTTTTTTCAGATATTGCACTACATGCTAAGAAACCTGGTCGAGACGGCAGAAGCCAAATATGAACAATCGAACTCAAATTCGAGTATCAATGACATGAACAAATTTCAAATAATCCTCAAGTCTTGTTTAAGATCATGTTTAATTCACCATCAACAGATTATCAAGTTATTATAATATATTATATACATTTATTTTGTATAAATTGTATACATGCAGAGGTAATGGTGTTAAAGGGTTATCTCTGTGATTCGTGATGTGAATTACTTTCTCCTCGTTTTGTCCGCACTTGGCATGGGTATCTTTACATGTTTGCTTGGCGTGGTATTAACTGTGGTAAGCTTTTTCCTTCCTTTGTCCAATACGTATAATTTAGATATACATATTTATAATTAAAATATGGTTTTCAGCCGGGCACTTCTGAAGCACTAAAAGCATCCTCGTTTATACTAATCGTATTAGAACTTGTACACGTTTATTTCTACTGCTATTACAGTGATCGATTTTCCGATTTGGTAATGAAACATTTTTTGAATTAATATTATTTAAGTATAATCTAATGCTAAATGTGTAGAGATTAGTGACCGTTAATCGAAAATGAGTCAGATATCGTGAGATGCGGTCTGGTGCGATGTAGGTTTCAGAAAAACATTTTCTTTATCTTGCCAACATTTCGATTTTTTTTTTATTGAGATCATCTTCAGGGCCTGGGATTTACAAAATCTTTATAATTAAAAAAATACATTTAGAATGTGGAAAAGTGAATTTATACAATGGAAAATATATTTTATATTCAATCGAAGTATTTCTACTCACTCAAAGTGTTTGTCTTCTGTGTAATTGTGCCATTCTTGTGTGTCGTGTTGAGAGTGACAGCGAGATTTTGCTCTTTTATGTTTGTGTACGTTGAATTTTGAGGACAATAACACAGAAGACAAACACTTTGAGTGAGCGAGACCCGAAGTCTCTGTACAAGATGGGAGCGATACAGCTACAATGTTCGGTGTACATCTCTAAACTTATTTTTTGAAAAACTCTTCCAACATTTCCACATCGGAATTCATATTTTCGCCAACTTACAATAAAATGTATAGAGATTAATGACCGTTGGTCGATAATTACTCAGATATCGTGAGATGCGGTCTGGTGTGATGTAGGTTTCAGAAAAAAATTTTTTTTTTTAGCTAAAGAAAATGCTTTTCTGAAAGCTATACTATAGCAGACCGCATCTCACGATTTCTAAATAAATATCGATTAACAGTCACTAATCACCACACATTTTGACAACACAAAATTTGATAATATACATATAAGCAGCATTTCTAAAAAGAAAGAAAAGCAAAGAAAGAGAGAGAGAGAGAGAGAGAGAGAGAGAGAACAATCTCAGTTCTCACAATAACTACAGAACGAGAGAGGATAAAACATTGACAGAGGACGGAGATACAAAGATACAATATAGTACAATACAACTTAAACTACAATACAGACTCAAAAAATAAGCATGAAGAGCGTGAATTGAAAAACAGAACACACGCGAAATAATCGATTTAATAATACTAAAGAGACAACAGCAGTACCTTCAAAATTATCGTTTCTTTGTGCCAAAAAACCGAAAATAAAACAATACAATTTCCACGAAGAAAACGAAATATAATTCTGTTTTTACTAACGTAAATTTAAATTAGAACTTAATTATCAATAAAATTGCTCACATAGTCTTTTCTTACATCCTAAAACATATTTAATTTTATTTTCAGCCACATAAATTAACACATAAATAGTTATTTGAATTACGTAAATGGGGTTTTTGCATTATTATTAGTTATAAATTTAAATTTTCGTTTTAATTATTTCCAGTCTGTAGCTGTTGGTAGTGCAGTTTATGAATCAAAGTGGATAAAATACAGCACTTTATTCAAGACGGAAATGATGATACTTGTTGAACGATCAAAAAGGCCTATTACCCTTTCTGCGGGTGGATTTTCTGAATTGAATCTGGAAATGTTTTCAGCCGTATGGATTGTTTACGCTACTTACTAAAAATTAACGAACCGTCAAATCAAACTCTAATTTGACTTCGTTTTTCAGATTATCAATTCTGCATATACCTACTTCAACATCATAAAGGCTATGTCTTAAAAGTTTTCCTTGGGTGAAGCATTCTTGGTAAAAACGGACCAATGGAGAGACGGCCTGAGAACCAAAATATAGAAAATTTTATTTCACTTTATAACATTTCACAAAATGGCAGTGTCCAAACAGCAATAATATTTGGCATAAAATTGTGCAAGATGATTAAAATAATGTAAAAATATCGCACTACGCAATCAGTTGAGGCCGTATTTGGTAAAATAAAAACCAATGGTGATGTTAAAACTATAAGCATTATAAATTTTAATCTTATTAGAACTCACGTTTTTATACAATTTGGGTTTTGTCTAGCAAACAGAGTTCGTGCTATTGAATGTTTGATCATTTCAGCTCTAACAAATGCCGTTTACAAACTGAAGATATAACCGCACACTTAACATTTCATATAGAGATATTTTGTCGTATAAATACCATTCAAAAACCTCTATGTTAACTACACAACTATAAATACCTTTGATCTAATTATGAATTTTGTGCAAAAGAAATATGTTATGTAATAAATGCCGCTGGAAAAACTCTTTGTTTCCTCCGGACTTGCCGCAACCAAGCGCAAATTCTCAAAAGAGTGGCTACCACCTAAGGCATGGCACACTTCACTTTTTGAAAACACAACTAGCACCATACCTTCACAACCATTTATATAGCTTATTTATTGTGTGTTATAGTTCAAAATAGAAACCAATAAACCATCATAAAATGGATATTTTCTGTTGTTTAATTAATTAAGCACATTTGAAACATCGCCTTACGATGTCCGTGCTGCTGGCTGTGGAAGCACAGCACTATTTCTTTCCGAGGTTACAGCGCGGACTCACGTGGGAAAAATGGTTGTTATTGCATATATTTTTTTCTCATAGAAAGTGAGTTTTATGGCCGGAGAGTGGTAAGGACTTTTTTTCCGTAATGACATTTGCTGTCCGTAATGTCCTCCTCATCAAGTCAGTGAGGTTGGTCCAGTTGAATCCATTATCGTTGGGCCTGTTCTTTATGGTTTCAAATAAAGTGGTCTCAATAAGATATTTTATAGCGCCTCTGTACGGGTTCAAAGTTGTATGAATTAATTTTTTTGTGGGCCAATCGGTTGAGGTGTGCTCCCTACCTATATGCTGGCGGGGCTCTTCCTGATTTGTGATGTGATCCTGATATCTGTGGTGAACTTGCTGAAGGGAGAAGTGTCGCAGATCTTGCACTCTTTTGGTAATACAACATAGCGGGCCGGGATTCAAACTGCCTTTTGCTTGTCTAGCGTCGATGGCAGAGTATTCATAAAAGTGACTCACCGTCATCGACTCCAATTAGACTATTGGTATTTTTTTATTATGAAGTAATATCGATTACTTAACTTTGCAGGTTGTGAAACGACAATTTCGTGGGTATTAGGCTTAAGGTGGATACTACGCAGCTATAAAACATGACCTCCGGCGAAGTATAGAGCTTAGAGTCAGCACATCAGGGATTAAAAACCCTTCGACATGAACATGCAGTAACATAGGAAAAAATACGCTGGAAAAGAAAATGTTTACATTTTTCTGCATCCAACGAACTCTGGGCCCAATGGGGAACATGATATTTTGCTAGCAGCCCTCGCATTTACTCATTCACATAAGTACAAAGCCATTTATATATTAGGAAACACTCCCCCTATCATTTAAAAATCAGATGACGGGGCCCTACAAAGAACTTACGTTCCCACTATCTTTATGCCTGGCGCCTCTCCTAATCGCTTCGTAGGGTCCTAGGCAAGGCACTCCTGACGAGGTGAAACACACTGAGGGACCTTTTTTAAGCAGGAAATCTGAGTAGAGATTCTTCAAAGCAGGTTTCCACATGGCAATCGAGTATGGCTTGTCCTCAAACGGGAGATCACGATTCGTCCGTTCGTTTCAGATCCTCGGCGGGCCATCGTTCAGCCGTTCGCTTGACAAGAAAAAGTTTCTCGGAGATCAAGCTTTTCGACTCTGCCAACGTTCTTTTATGGTATTGTACAGCGTCACAAGGCCGGACTGCGATGGTTCTGTCTGGAGGGCAAGTCGTCCTAGCTTACGCCACACCATCCGCCGTGTACACGTTGCAGTAACGCAGTTGGGGATTAGACAGACGAGCCGAAAACCCGCGTACCTCGATCTTAGTCCCAGAAACGTAGCTCGGTAGAGGTCCTGTGTGTCAAGATCGGCTATACTGCAAGATAGTTCCGGTCGAATACGGCCAGGCGGACCCAGAAAGGCGACGGGCGATTTCCCAGCTCACTCACCCTCTGAACCGTCAAACTGGTCCTCTAATGACCATGGGTCGTGTCCGAGTTCAAAATCTTTCACATACCTGGAAATAGATTGTAGGTTTTTACCGTAGTCGGTAGGCGGAGGTGATTAACGTTTAAACAATACCGCGGCCGAAACTTAGGGGGAGTCCCACTACTCTGGGAGGTAAATAAAAACACGAGACTCATAGCGGTGAGTAAGCCATAATTCTGGCGGCAGCACACCCAACTGGTAGCAGAGGCTGGTCAAAGGATTGTTTCAAAGGACGCCTGGCACAGCTCGAAATCCCAGACGGTAGAGCCTGTCGAAACCGCAAGAGTCGTCTTTTTCGGGCCTAGGAAAGGCAGTATCCGTAGAACCCTCATGACCAGGGCAATATTTTTAGTAGCGTCACTGTTCTTTCACCACATCAAGTGACTCAGAAATCCGCGTGCTTTCCTGCAACGAACTATAACATCTTCGATCTGTGATTGGCAGTACCTTTTGACTGATTATGAGGAAGACGAACTGCGACCTGTCCACATACCCACCACGATAAGACTTGAGAAGGAGAAGAAGAAAATATACTATATACTGGAGCTTAAAGCACCCTTCAATAACGACATCATAGAGCTGTTCTAGACACGTCCTCAACAGTTGATCGAAATTGAACAGTTGAAATGAGGTGAGTTGTGGAACCTCCTCGTACTACTGTAGTGGCCACGCACTGTCTTTAAAAAGAAGAAGGTAAAAAAAAATTACGATATTTTTTTATTTTAGAATGGAAATAAAATAAATATTTGACCTCTTTTTAATTTTTCATTCCATTTACTGATGATCTCTATCTTTAATTATAATCTGTAAGTATTATAAGATAAATTTAAAATAACTATTGACACATGTGTTATTTCCTTTTGCCATCTTTGTATTTTGGCTATATCATTCCTGAATTGAGGGGACTTGACAAGTGGAAAGACTCCTCTGGTAATGATGCAGAGTGAACAGAAATAGCAACCTATACACTGACAAGTGAAACGGAAAATATGATATTAGCACAAATTGGCCGGTTTGTCTCACACGGACTATCAGAATTACATAATGCACCGCTGAATGCCAAAACCTCCGAGATGAAGTCGAAATTGACGCAAATAATCACTCTTGTCGCTTCGATCATCGGCGAAAATACCGAATAAACTGTTACTATTTGAACGTAGCGTACATTTGCCTGAAAAAAAGGTTCGTGTTAAAAAAATTGTATTTATTAATCATAAAATATCGTATCCTCTTTTACCTCTTTTACTGAATACAAGAAGAACCCTTGCACGAATATATCTAGAGTATATAACAAAGTATTCACAGTCACCATTGTCGGCACCAGAAAAGTCCCTAAGAAAAATATACAATGAGGGACTTTAATTAATTAATTTGTTCATATTTACCTATAAATATTCCCATTCGCCTAACAAAGTGTTCGTGAAAATAGAATATATCAATTAACGGTATAACGCAATATACTATGGAAATCACCTAAAAACAGATTAAGGTTGTTTTATAAAGAAGTTAAGTGATACATCATTTAATTTATGTCAGCAATCAAAACAAACCTGATTAATGTGTTTTGTCTTTTACTTAGAAAAAAAATAGTTTATGTCATAAACCTAGTTTCGACTATCCCTGATTTATATAAGCACAATATCACTTTCTAACCCCGCGATGAGCGATATCGAGTACTCTGAAGAGTGAATGCGACCAAACTTCTATGTTGTATCGGACGTATGTATTGGCACAATTTATTAGCGAGAAAGGAATGGGTTGTTTGTCCTCATCGAAGGAATATCAAATACTATCAAGTAGGTTCGCCCATGCCTCGAGGTATCCCCTGTGTGGCGACTAACCACCTTCTCGACGGAAAGCGACACCTAGCGGGAGGCTCACCGAATGAATCAACAGTTCAATTAAATATTGCCGTTTTCTATTGTTACTATAAATAAGAATGTATTTATTTTATAATTAAAAATGTAAATTAATTATCAGTAGATTGTAAGTAATTGTAAAACGGACTGTATACAGCAAATAAAGAGAAAACGATAATCCAAGGCCATTTCCCCCTCCTTCCGTTTCACACTTCCGAAATACCCTTTGCTGCCAAGGTCCAAAAAAGCAGTTTTTATGAAAACGCACTCACTAATGCCAGCTAACCGACTAGTTCATCGGACCGAAGAAGGATTCCAGCTTAACTACCTCATCTCTTCGACTTGCCAGGATTTTCACCGGCTCTTCTCAGAGCCACACGTCACTAACGAACTGGAGTTTCACCTCGAAAACTAGAAAGGACACACGGGTCGTACGATCTCCGTGGTGCCCTGTACTAGTCGGACAGGTGGAACTCTACCCATCTCTCAACGGCCCTTTTCACGACCAAAAAGCCTCCTCACCGGCTCTACAGAGCCCACGACTTAGGAGTGCCCTTCTAGTCTGTCTGAAATGGGTTTAGTGCCGTAGAGCTCACGGTTGCGGGCTTCCCGGTAAGGCAGAACAGTTCGGACCTTCCTGGTCAAAACAGGACCTTGTGAGGGCCCTCCAGGCGATTTAACATCGCACGGAAGGTTCCAACACCCTGTATTGTGAGGGAGTGATATATACATATAGTGGGTTCGTGAAAATGCTAATATCATAACGGAGACTCGAACCCACTAGACTTCGATCCACTACAATTTCATAAATTCCACATCTCGAGCTTTTTATATTGAAACTGAGATGAAGAGTTAGTGCAGCTCGAATCGATAGCTCAAGTCGCTAGAGCAGCGGCGTATTGAGTTGAAAGTCGAGGGGTCGAATCCCGCTCGTGATTAACTTTTGAATTTTACATAATTAATTTTTTTAAATTGATCTTTTCCACCTCAACCAATACTTTCGATAAAAAGCAAAATTCATGGATATAAAAGTATAATAAATGAAAGAACGGAAAAAGAAGGAAAACACGCCGAAGGCTTTAGCTGATGGAAGCCAAAAAGTTACGACTGAAATAGTTTGAACCTTGATCCATGACTTTATTGGCCTTAATTCACGAGGTACTGAATTATTTAAATATAAAATTGGTTTGGTAAAATCTTAATTTTAACCAGTGATCCTGTGAACATTTGTTTCACATAAAAAAGCATTCTATCTATTATTACAGTAACAAAATAATTTTCGGTCAGTGAGTCATTTCAATAAATTAAAGAATTCATAAAATAAAGAAAGAATAGGAATTTAATTCATCTGTAACGGTTTAAAGAGCAGCTGAGAGTTATTTTTACGTTTTTTGTTAGAAAAACCATCACTAATTTTGTTTTTTGTAGAGCTTGACAAATTTTAACTTAGAGGTGAATTATAGTTAGTTGTTGAAGAAGGACTAACCCTCACCATTTGTATGATGGACATGACAATACATCTGCGTTTTTCATCGAATCGTAAGCCCCTCAACCTATTCTGTTTCGGTATCGGCAAGTTTGGCGCCTTTTCAGCGTTTTCCACACCTTGTGATTCGTCAGGTTTTGCAGGATGTGGTTGATGTGAGAAAAATTTCAACATGACCAATAGGAACAGGTCACTACAGTCAAACGAACGTTTTCTCTTGAAAGTTATATAAAAACTGTAATAAAAGATGTATTAATATAACTTTTTTTTTATCTGACATAATTTACTTACAGAACGATTTCATAAAAGTACGTTGATACCTTAGCCTTATTACGCTGAAAAAAATTTGAATGAATAGCATATTGCTGATTTCTAAATTCGTTATGTCAAATAGATTTATAATTTTTAAAATTCTCTAATGACACATTGTTATATTATTCGACGAAAGATGGGTGTAATTCTACGTGTAGGTATATACGTTTTTATAAATGTTTAAAAGTGCAGAAAATTGGAACAAAATATTTGCTGCTATTGCTATCACTATATTAGTTTCATATAGCCTTAATAAGGGAGAAGAAACACTCGGCGATGTTTCTCACAAAATATTTCATCTTGATAGTTGGATTGTAATAATATATTACAAAATAATAAATAAATGTGCTAGTTATGAATTATAATACAAAATGTAATATGAGCATCAGCTCTCTTGCGAATTGGGTTTCTTTTTTTTAAGTTATGGAAGTCTCTGCGGGGTTAGTTTAGAGCAACATTAGGATTGGGTTGATATTTATTAAGATATTTATTAAAAAAAATTCTAGCCGGGTAGTAGTCATGTTTGAAATTAAGAAAACTTGAAGGTTATAAATTGTACTTATTTGGGAAAATAGAGTGAACTTGATGCACTCCTGAACAATATGAGTAATCTTGGGGAGTGACCAGACTTTTATGTTTTTATCGGGTGTTTATGTTAATTTATGGGAATGAATGTAATTTATACGCGTGAAACAGGGGTTTTTTTAACACCCCCCAAGGAAGATGGAGTTCGCCGGAAGAGTGAATTTTTGTACGTTTAGTGTCTGTTCTGCAGTTCACAAACTGAGGTAGAAATGGGATGCTTTTCCTTTATGATATCGACATAGTTTTCATGCAAAACCATAGACACCGGAAAAGACTGAGATGCTCCAATGATTGAAAAATACTCGCGAAAAACTTGTAAAAGTACAAACACTTAGAGGGCCAGCGATGATATCAGCTGTTTTGTCCATTAAACTTCTCACTCTTATAAGGGTATCCGTTTTACATGGCCCGATTGAATTTCTCTTTGACCAATGACGCTATTCACAAAAAATAATAGGAATACCAGTTCAACTTCAAAATTTCGAATACAGCTCTGTATAATCTGACCCGAAATTTTAAAAGATTTTTTACGTTGACAACAGTGATGCCATCGGAATTTAAATTGGTCACAAAATGGAAAATATATGGCCAAATGAAACTGGCAGAGCAATATCGACCCCACAGCTGAATATTTTATTGTAAAAATGTGTAGAGATTAGTGACCGTCAATCGATAATTACTCAGATATCGTGAGATGCGGTCTGGTGTGATGTGGATTTCAGAAAAACATTTTCTTTACCGTGCCGACGTTTCGATCTCTATTGAGATCATCTTCAGGGCCTGGGATTTACAAGCATTGTTTACATTTAACATACAATGCTGTTGTTAACATAAACCATGTTCCGGCCTTATACATATAGCTTGTCCAGCGACTTCGGGTTATGGTTTTGACAGGCGTCTAACGTTATTTGCACAAATGTCGAATTGGGAGGATGAAGAAAACGTTCTTTCATACATCCTTTGGACTGGTGATTCTAAGTCCACCTTTAATGGAATATTAAGCCGTTTGGATTGTTGAACTTGGGCAGAGGAAAATCCGAGGAATTTCGTACTCTTGTCATCACCAGGTGGTTCACAGTATCAACGTTTGGTGTTAACTGCTCGGAAAGAAATTAATTGGGCCATATTTCTACGAACAGAATTTAAATGGTTCTCAGTTCCTCAATATTTTTTAGGGGAGTTTTACCAACAGTATTAGATGATTTTCCTCTGAAACAATGACAAAAAATGATTCTCCAGGTTTCGATGAATGCCCCGCACACTCTTTGAAGGTGTTATTTGAATCGTCCCTTGCGGGGGATCTCATGGCCCGATCTGTCGCCCTTCCTCCTTGGTTACGCCACCTACTCCAATTGACTATTTTTTCTAGGACCATTCAAAAACCAGCTTCTAGGCCAATCGTAACCCAGAGCCCTTAGTTGAAGAACTTCGCCAAAGCATAGAAAATGTTTATTAACCCGTCTCCCATGACTCTACTGCTCTGAGCACCGGTGAAGAGTGGTTTCAAAGAGTAAATGTTTATAAAGTAGGCAATTCGAACATGAAATGTGATTGATAAACCAAAGGGCCCAACTTTTTTGCCATACCTTGGTCATTTTTTGGCTAATTTTAAAATTTGCACCATTGTTTTCGGCGTAAAAAATCGTTTAAAGTTTTGTGTCACGATATATAGGGTCGTGCTGAAATTTTGAAGTTCAACCTTTGCTACCACGTATAATTTTTCTCTTAAAAAAGGCAAAAATTTAAAATTAGACATAAAAACATGAAAAGGAATTTTTTGTTTTCTGATATCGTAATTTAAAAGTAAAATCAGCCGGCCCATCTAAAAAGGACATCCTGATATATTTGTACAGTTTGAGGCTTTACACTCAGATTTTTAAAAAAATTATGTTACAATAAAAATGACACAAATTGTTTTATATCAAACAATTTTCCTCTTGTTCTTTTTACGAACATTAGATTGTAAAGAAACACGGCCATTTTAAGTTTTATCCAAGTTATAGAAACGACCTACATGTCATGTAGACAACCAGCACTTCAGATAAGTCGAGCAGGTCAGAGGTGACAGACTATCAGCCAGCCAGATGAGCGCTCTTCTTATCATTGCAACCAAACACATCAGCCCTTAGACCAATTAAAACAAGCATGTATAAAAACCCTCGTATCTACTACGAAGTGGCTCACTCGTACTGTTGCGTTCTGTCCGTATATAGTGTCGGTTCCACTATTGTACTCTTTTTACAATAAAAATTCCTTTTTAAAAAGTATATTCCGCCGAGCGATTATTTAACTTCCATTTTCATAAAAATTAAAATATGTGTTAGACAATCATGTGCATGATCTATCAGAAAAATAAATTGAAATTTCTTTAAAATTAAAATTTAAAAAATACTAAAGAGAAAATGTTCATATATAATTGTTGAATAATAAATTACAGATTTCTTTTAATTCTTTGTTTTTCTCACAATTTTTACTCATATTATAATAAAAAAATATATTGTTACAGTTTACCCATTACCAATTATATTACTCCTTGAGCGGCTTTTTGTTTTTGGTTGTAAAGTAGGAAGGATCGACCTCTTCTGGCCTCACTCGGAACTCAAGGTTGCGCCCTATTCCACTAGGTAGTATCTAACAACTCAATTATTTCAGATATACTACACATACAATTTATCAACATATATATATTTTTGTAAATTTAACGTAAAACAAGTCCATCAACATAACATTTTATAGCAAGTATTCACAATTTTAACTCTAAAAACATGGTTTGAACACCTTAACCTGTACTTATTAAATTCATTGGAGTTCGTGGTCAGGTTGACCGAATAACCTTTGTCAATTAATTAATCTCTCATTTATCTCAACCAATGTGTTATATAAAAATCAATTAAACAGGATTGATGAGTAGATTAAAAATATATTTATTTTCAAATAAATGACCGCCACTACTATAAATAAAATCAGAAGTGACCGAAGCCTATTCTTCTGTGATATTTACCAGATTGTTAGTCACCTTCAAATAATATAGATTAATGTCATTTTTTGTTTTGTGCTTTATTAAGTTAAACTATTTATTTGTTGGTTGTTTCGGTTTTATCTGTCATTACTTTCTTGTTTGTTATTTTATTGAATACTTTACTTGATTATTATTATTATTTTTAAGGGTGTATTAACTGCTAAGGGCGTTTCATGCCCTAACATCCAAACCTTTTAATTTAGGCTAGCTATATCCCTTCTGAGTGCTAAAAAGCTCTGACTCTAAAATGCACTCATAAATTAATCTATCCTATCGCCATGTAAAGCTTTAATTTATCCTTTGAAGATTCTTAATTTGGAACGCCAAATAAATGCAAAAATCCTATTTTAAATTGAATTTAAAAAAAAATCCTGTTTTTTTTGTTAGAATTTTGAATTTTTATTCATTTAAACATTTCCCATAGGCTTGTATGGTTAATAATTATTATTATTCAGATATCGTGAGATGCGGTCTGATGTGATGTAGGTTTCAGAAAAACATTTTCTTTATCGTGCCAACGTTTCGATGTTTATCGAGATCATCTTCAGAGCCTTGTGTTGTCTGCTTTTCAGGAAAAAAGTTTCCTGATTGATGGCCGATGCGAGAATAGAATTTTAAAATAGAAAAGAAACTCGCATCGGCCATAAATATTTTGCTGAAATGGAGTCAACGCAAGGCCCTGAATATGATCTCAATAAACATCGAAACGTTGGCACGATAAAGAAAACGTTTTTCTGAAACCTACATCACACCAGGCCGCATCTCACGATATCTGAATAATCATCGATTAACGGTCACTAATCTGTATACAATAATAGAAAAAATTTGCATCGACCATCAAGTTATTAATCTTTTATCCCTAAATTTGTATTTACTTTCAGTTCTTCTCTACGCTCCGGGGCAGCCTCAAAATTTCTGAAAAAAGAAAAAATCTTGCACGCTTGCACGCACAACTCTCATTCAAATTAGCAAGAAAACATTCAACGTAAAAAATTTGTGAAAAGCCCTAAATCTTCTTTTAAATTACAAAAATTTGAAAAAGGTGAAAAATTCTATGCGAAAGAAACAATGGGGTAAGTCCTGTAAATCACTCGAAAAGTTGAGCTTTTGCCTAAAAGGTTGCAACGTGAGGCAGTGGACCAAAATATGTTTTATTGTCAGAATGATACGTTCTTCACTTCGCATACATCGAGGATAATTTGGAAGATTGTTGCCTGTCAAAAGCCTATTTTGGATTAGCGTAATATGACCTATTCGCAATCTAGAGAGAATCACAATTTCTTTTCACTCGAGTTACTCAGTTGTCTATTTATGGTTATTTTCTTTCATACTACCTCTACAGACATTCCATCTTGTCGCCAACTTTCTTTGATAATGTTTTTAATATAAACGACTACATCATCTGGGCGGAGAGGAAATGATCTTGAGGATCGTGAGTTCGATTCGCTCGGATCCATTTCCCTCTTTATGCCATTTTCCAAATCCAATTGGTAGAGCAGCGACCAATTAGCAGAAGGTCGTGGGTTCGAATCCCACTGGGGACACTGACTTTTTATCTCAACCGAGCCCTTACATAAAGATGAATTAATTGAAAAAATGTTATTTGGGCAATCGGACCACAAAATCTAATGAATTTAATTTTTACCTTTATCGATCCACAAAATCGACAATCCGCTGTACACAAATTGTGCGACCCATGATAACGCAAAACACAGAAATTTTCCTCTCTATAACGGGCACATAAAACTAATAAAATAAATAGGCTAGATTAATAAAATAATAAAAATAGTAGCCCTTCAGGCTTTAACAATATAGTAACAAATTTATTTAAAATCGTAAGTCGAAAACTAACAGGCACATAATTTACTTGCATAAATTTTTTTTTAAAAAGCTTATTTAACTATTATGAATATTGCATACTCGCTATTTATTACTTATTTATTGATTACTTTTCGTATATTTATTATTTATCTAGCTTATTTATTTTATTTACTAATTATTTGTATATTTATTTATTAATGATTTATTCATCTTTTAGTCTCAATTTATGTACATACTCAAATAAGAGGTAAATTTCGGGCTGATCACTTTTATTAATCTAACTTTAAATTTTAACATATGTAAATATCATAGAAACGAAGTGGGAAGAAGTAAACAGCAAAAGCAAGCAAACAAAATATTTATTCAATTCTTTTTGAATAAATATTAAAAAATAAATTCTTTCCCCTTGTCTTGCCTTTCACGAAGGTGAGGCTAAGAAAAGACGTTAAAGTAAATTAAAATTTCCTTAACTAATTAATTTTTAATAGATTTCATGATCGTAGTCCGCCAGCATGGGTTCTCCTTGTTGTACGGTGGGATGTTGGCTGAGGAAAACAAAATACCTTACGATGTTAAATTGACTTCAAAAATGAATTAAAGAACGATTATGGATTAAGGCGTTAATAAAAATAAAAACTGATTGTAGTTGACGTAAAAGTGTATATAATCGTATTCATAGTAAAGTTATTATTTAGGTCTACTTACAGGGGAAGGTACTATATCTAATAGTAGTAATTTTTCTGTAAACGATCCCGCATCATCTAATACTATGCTTTCACCTACTTTGTGTGCATTGAATGCAGATATGCCCTTGAGTATTTGCGATTACAGTAATAACATATTTAGTGCAATGTGGTCGTTCACGATAGTTCAATTTTGTTTATTCTCCCTCGCTTTTGTCAGTCATGAAGTATCCCTTTAAAACCAGACCTACAGACACTGCATCGATATCGATAAATTAAAGGTGTGCAGGGAACCGGCATAAGGTCAATTTTTGCGTCCGTCTTCACTCGCTGGTTCAATCTTTGCTTTCATTATTGGTGGGTCTTTTGGCTACATTTTTGAATACCGACTGTTGGTAGCTAAGCTAGTGAGTTGCTGTAACTGTAACTGTAAGATGTATCTATCACTTTACTACTTAGCAATGTTCTCGACATGTATAGTCTATATATGTCTAATCTTCATGAAATTTAGTCAGTGAATGCATTCAAAATTTCCGAAACCTGGGGAAACACAACAGCCTGATGCTTTCTTGGGTGTCCCCGCCTACAATTTTGGGGTAAGGAGAAAGTAGACAGTGGCGAGAAACCTGCAAAACCGTACATAGCCCCGAAACTATACTTTTGATAACAAAATCAAATACAGAATCCTCTATGGCAGAATGAATCCAAAGAAAACAAAAGTAGAAGTGGATAAACTCTAACGGTGCTAGACATAGTAAACTTATGATGAATCAACCCTCACGAAGACTGGCAGACTGGACTATTAACCGGTCGCTGGCATCTGAGAAGACATCTACACGACATATTCAACAATGATCCGATCTAGAGATTATGTAATGAGGAGGATGGCACAGCCACCCATATCATCTTCGAATGGGAAGCAACAGCTCAATAACATAACATGCGAAAAAACGTGGTGAATGAAATTTTAGCAGCGACAGTCAATGACCTCATACTTCTAAAGAGAAGGACTGAGTCTATTTCACTGAACTAAAGAACTAGGAAGGTACAACAAGCCAGAAGCCTGCAGTACCTGGGGGGTACATACCCCATCCAGCTCAAAAGAAAGATTCGAAAAATACAAGAATAGACTGGATGAAAAAATCTAAGCAAATAACCTTCACCATTATCCAATCTACTTCACATCTTTTCCTGGGCATAGCGAATGACTTAATACACTGTCGTCTAAACATAATAAAACTGAACAGATATAAATTACTCAATAAACTACATGACAGATATGACAACTTTCACGACAAAATAAACATTTCATGTACCAACCGAACCGACCGTTTCAACTAACTGACCCAGTCAGTCCACTCTAAAATTTTTCGAAGAATCCTAAGTTCCTACATTCTATCCGACCTTCCTTTCTATACAGGCGTTCGAATGTCATTTTTCTTAAAAACAGCAAGAAGATTGGAAAAATTCTGGACCTTCGCCACAAGTCCCTAGTTCTTATCCCGAACCATCCGTTAATTCTCACGCCTAACGGACGAAGTCGTGAATTCTTTCCCAGTGACTTTTTATTTATTTACCATTGATTTTTTGGAGAAATATAAAATAAATTGAGATTTCGTTTAACAAATTTAAATATTTTTGTTTTGAGCTTCAATGCGTAAATTTGAAGTTCGACAGATCCCTATTTGACTATTTTATTGGGTCCGTCTTCTGACTCTGGTTTATGGTTTAGTCAGACGCGTACAGGCATCACTACTTCTCACTGATTAACAGTTTTGTGGTGGATCTAAAAAACCTTTTATCTGTTGATGGTTATTTGTACATTACTCTATTTTAACAACTAGATTACAATTTTTAAAATATTGCTCGCCATATTTTCAACTTATTAGAAGTAGTGACGTTCAATAACAATCGATTGACTAAAGTATCGTGTACTTTCTTTCGATACCGAGTAATTTTGTTATCGAATATTGTCAATCGATATATCGAATAGTTCGTGTAGTATCGAAAAAAAGTCAGATTTTTCGTCGAGTGTTCAAGTAATATTGAATTGTTATTGAAATTGGCTAGTTACTTACTGTTAAGTTTGCCTAATATTCAACCAAGTTAATGTAGATTTTTAAATGGTGGTTGGTAACTCTGCTGATAATTCTGGTAACTCACAATTTTTTCACGCGTCGCACTTCGGACTTTCAATTTCAGTTATTTCTTTTAAAATGATTTTGTCTTCAAGTCCATAAAATGTGTTTGCTTTCCTTCTCATAGGTATGCCTAATTATGTCTTCTCCAAAAAGTAAGGGATGAGGTTATTTTACTAAGAAAACTGAATCGTAATCGGCAGCCTGTAAACTTAGCGGGAATACGTCTTATCTTTTGAAACATTTGAAAACAAAATAATCAGTAGAAAAATTTTCTCAAAACTCGTTAACGATCAAATTGATCTTGATTATTTCACGCATGAGCGTGTTTGAACCAAAGTCCACTTCTCGTCAGTATCGAAAAATTTCTGTCGATACTTAAGTATTATTTTTTGAGAACTTGTGAGGTTATTTTACAGAGAAAAATGTTGGCGTCTTGTAAACTCTGAGGAATACAATGGGAATACGCCTTATCTGTTGAAACATTTGAAAACCAAACAACCGTAGATCAATTTTCTCAACAATCGATAACGATCAAATTGTTCTTGATAATTTCACGCATGAATGTTTTAACTAAAGTCCACTTCTCGTCAGTATTGAAAAATTTCTATCGATATTTAAGTAGTATTATTTTGAGGCCTTGTGAAGTTACTTTACAGAGAAAACTGAATAAAGTAAACTGTGCAGGAATGCTTACTAATCTTTTGAAACCAAACACCCGTTGATAAATTTTCTCAAAGCTCTATTACCATAAAATTGAGGGATCAATTATGTCGAAATGTATTGACAGCTTTTCCTTCTACTTACCTAATTACACACTGTATGAAAAAATACTTTTAAAAAAATTAATTTCTTTATTATTTTAACACATGAGCATATTTCAACGTCTAAAAGTTCACAATGGTAAGTTGATCATTTACGAACAAACGAAAAAATACTTGCTATGAGGAAATACTCGTTAGTATGGAATAATTTCTGTCGGTGTTCGAGTAGTATCGAGTATTTTTTTTTTTTTTTTTGATACCGTATAAGCGAATATTTTCGGGTATCGCACTATGAAAGAGAATTGCTGTTTCATCTTTACGTCAGTTAATTGAAATTTATTCGCCAAAACGAATCTGAAAGAAAGGTAGTTTTAGGAACAAAAACACATATTCAATCACAACAGTTTATTAAAACAGTAATAATCAATAAATAATCTTTTATAAAAAAAAGCAACATCTCCGGAGCGGCCAGTGCGTCTCACCCACGAATTTTGAAAAGCGGGTGAAAATAATGTTTCTTTTGAATATTCATGTCAGTCGAGTGTCGTATGCGTTGAGCGTTAAAGTACACGTTTATAAAAGTAAGTTCAGTCGTGATTGCAATTGTTAAACGTCTAAAATGTGAGTAGAAGCGATTGGCAATAGTCTCAAATAGCAGCTAGTTAATAAATAAATTTATTTAAAAAACGAGTAAAATTTGTCGAACGTCTTCGTATAGTAGTATGTCCTTTAGTTCGGTTTGTGCTAAATAAGAAATATCTTTTGTCAAGTCCTGTTTCTAACGATAAAAACATATTTTCTTACCTAGATACGTTGTCGTCAGTCAGTTCACTGTCTTGTTGGCACGTTAAGATCCTTAAAACTAATTTTAATAATACTATAAGATAAAGAGTAAGCGAGAAAGCAGATAGAAAAAGCAAATAAAAAACGAAACGAAGTTTTAAGTCGGTTTATTTACAAGCCGTTCCCTGAGGTATCCTAAACGTAAATTAGTCAAGTCAAGCCAGAAGAGAAGGTGTCAAGTAGAAGCGAAAAGTGTATAAAGTTAGTTCTTTTTTTTTAATTAATACTTGGAAAGAAAACACAAAAGAAACAGAAATACTATAGTCTAAGTTCTTTGGTTTTAAAAATTGCCTTGTCCGTATCGTCTCGTCTTGCACGTTCAGTCCTCGTTTTGTCGATGGTTTGTCGATTCGATAAATCAATAAATAATTATATATTTTTAAAGAAAAAATATTTAAATTAAATAAATAAAATGGCTGAATAGTTTTTGTACTTGTTCATGGAACTTTCCTTGAGCAACCTGAAAACAAACAAACAGTCGATTAGGAAATAAAATCTTGCAATCGTATAATAATTTATGCAGTTTGAATTATGATCGTTTTAACGGGATTTATGCCACGTAGTTTAATCAGAGATGTGGTGAATAGTGGGCACTCTCAACCCGGCACCCAAGAAGTGCACAATTACACAGAATACAAACACTTTGAGTCCGGAAGATGATCTCAATAAAGATCGAAACGTTCGCACAATAAAGATAATGTTTTTCTGAAACCTACAACACGCATCATCTCACGATTTTTGATCCATTTTATTCAGAGAACTGAACTTCCGTAATCAAAATGATTATTCCACACTGTGTAGAAGTATTTTCTAATTATACGTACACTTTTAATAAAGACCGTTTATTAAAAAAAACACAAAAAATTAGCTTTTGTTCCCCCCAGTCAATAATACGATCAAAACGGAACCTTCTCACGGCCTCTTGTAAAAAGGCAGTTGAGTGAGAGAAAAGAACTGAACTTAAAAGGTAACGAATGATTAGTGCAGTGAGCAGATAGATATAAAAGGTCGTAGGTTACTTTCTAATCGGCAGGTCAAGTATCCTGGAAGCTTTCTTCCCCGAACCGGTTCTCCTGTGGGAAAGTAGTCGAGGCTGTCGGATCGGGAACCATATATTAAGGGGTTCTGGGTCAGTAGAGCGTCAGGTACCTGTTTCAGGTGTTCACCTAGGGGAAAATTCCGGTTAAAAGCCGCGTTTGACCGGTGATAGTTTTTTTTCGGAAATTTAGAGATCGGGGAGGACCCGATTTTGACCAAAGGTGGGGTTAAGAGGTAAAATTACAATTATTGGAATTCGGACTTGTCTGGACGTTGATCATCCCTGTTCCGCTTGTTCTCGCGGTACACTTCAACCAAAATAACCAAACAGCTAACAAATATCAGAAAAACAAGTTCTTTTTTTAGAAAAAAACCTTCGCTAATTTGTGGATCATCTAACTGTAAAAGAAGGTGGAACCATTTTCTTCAAATAAAAAATTAATATCTTGAATTTATTTCATGAGGAGACAGTCTGGTAGCGCGCAATCACCAGATGATGTGGAGCTTTTATTAAATTTTTAAAATATTGAAGTTTACAAAATTTAACCTTTAACAATAATTATTTTTTTATGTAAAATCTTCTTCGAGATGAAAAGACAGTGTCAAGAGAGGGATTAGTACCCACCACCTTCGGCTGAGCACGGGGTCCCGCTCGTACCATTAACTTTTTCAACTCAACCGAGGTCTTACATAAAAATAACAATTAATTAAAAGAAGTAATTTGATCAATTAGACCAATAAACATAAATAGATAAATCAATAAGTTTTTTAAACAAAACCGATAAGTGTTAACTCGGAAAACGTATTTTTTATTGATATTGAACTTATGAATTTTGAATTGATTAATTTCCTACCCTTAGTTTTTGATGATTTTAACTTTGAGTAATTGAGATGGGTGATATCTTAATTTTGGTGCGTTCTTGCAAGTTAAAACAACGGTTATTTAATTTAAAAAACGAACCTTTTTATTGGGCCTTTGGCTGATAGCTGCTATAGGCCATGTCGTGGGCATCGCCACTCCTTCCCCAACCACCATGTCCTCCGTGTCCACCACCGCCACCTCCGAAGCTGCCGACGTCGCCGCCTCCCGAAGAGAAGCCTTCGTGATGATGCTCGTGACTGCTCGAGTGATGGGGGTGCGAGACGATCTCGTACGTGACTGATTTGTGTTGGTGGGAGAGGAGCTTCTTGAGGCCGATGATTGCTGAAAGGAGCAGGGCGATCTTGCCGATGAGCAAAGCTTTACCGGCGAGGAGGGCGATCGCTCCGAGAGCCACCGGGATCATAGCCGCCGCCTTAAGTTTCATCATCAGAAGAAGTGGTAGAAGGATTTTTCCAGCTTTTTTACCTATCGATACAATTAGAAATAATTAATAAATCCCAGGGAAACCCATAAGGACAAAATAAAACAGTAGTCACATATTTTTTTCAAAATATATAAATACAAACTAACATTGAATGATTTGGTATTCCCTCATTCCATCTTAACACATCATTCAAAAACCACGCGAACCCATAAATCTTTATACATTTTGAAAGTAAAAAGTAGTCGATTATAAAAAAAAGACCTTTTTTTATCTTTATGTCATTTTTTTCTAAACATATTTTCCTGTTATTTTAGCCCTTTCATGAAACTCGATGGAAAGTACTATTCTAAAATTGAAAATTCTTAAAACTTCCTTCATTTATTTTTTTGTACTTTCTTATAAAAATTAATAATCCGTGTTGTAATCGGCGGGGAAAACTTAATGAAAAGGAAAAGATAAAAAATGATGTAGAGCGTGAAACATTTCCTTGATTTTTCCCTCTCAACATCTTCTTTTATGTCTCCGCGTAATAAAATTCATTAATAATTAATCAAATTTTAACCAAAATGGGACTCCATCGTCCTTCCTATACAAATCCGTCGTTTTTGAAGTTCAATACAACTTGTGCTTTATACCAAGCTATGAAATGTTTCAATATATATATTTTTTCTATTTGAAAAGTCTGGGAAGTTGGACATTGATGCGAATTTTGATTGATAAAATAAACGTCACGTATTTCTAATGACAGATTGATTTTTTTTTAATTTAAGGTAGAGACTGATAAAATCCTTAAAAGACGAAATTATAAATCGACAGCTAAATTTTGAAATTTTGTTCAACTTTGCGTACAAAAACCTTTAAGGATATGATCAATCACTTTTCTAGAAAAAAAAATTAAATTCAATTGACAAACGATACATTATGTAAAATCTTTTGGGATAAAGTGAAAATACACATTAGGAACTTTTCTTGAAAACATTAGCCCAAAATTGAAAAATTTTGACAGTTTTTTTGCAATAATACTTTGGACATATTTAATACGAATGCGAAATTTTACGAAACATTTTCAGATATTTTTTAATTTCTGTAGTCGGAAAAAAAATCGTATGGAGCCACTGGATTTTGTAATTTTTCGTAATATTATCTCATGGAGCAAAATCTATAGGACAGAACGGTTATGGAACAAATATTAATATAAAAGAAAATTTAACTCCTGAATTTTTTTTCTAATAGGTGAACTTGAATGTGAAAATGAAAACAAGGTCCAACTTAAATTTTTTATGAAAAATTTAGAAAATAATTATTATTTCATTGCATCATAAAGTGCTATTTGCTATTTTTTTCAAAATAAATCATATCTAGTTGTTTGGATTAATTTTAGTTGACTTGTTTTTTCTTGTTTAAAAAATCATGCACACATTTATACTAGTAATTTCTTCTTTTAAAATTAATTATTGATATATTAATATTGTATATTTTCATTGGCTGAAAATTGTCTGTATATACTTGATGTTTTTGGTATATTTTACCGTCCAGACGATTGATCACAAGATAAATATTTAAAAATAAAATTCCGTTTGTAAAAATAATGGAGACGGAAGTTTTTTTTTCTAAGATTGTTCATAAAATCACGGACATTTTGGGCATTGAGTTGAGATATAAGAAAATTCAGTCTGGACTATGTACGGTACTAACAGCAAAATTGTGAAGTCTTCAGTCACTTTCAGTTTTGCTTGAATAAGTAATTTAAATCGACAGTTTTTATCATTACAATCAGAAAAACTTTGTTTTTCGTTTATTTATAAAATTGTGCAGGAATTTCTTGGGTCGAAATTTGCTTTCTCTACTGTTTGAAATAATTTGAACTTTTGCAAGTAAGTACTTCAACAGAAAAAAAATACTAATCAATTAAAGTCAGTCGATTTTTATATAAAGTTAATAGAATTTCTTGTAGGTTTTAACTGGTTATTTTTAGATATAGAGTTAGTTTGTACCAAATTTACATAGTCATATTGTATCGTCAGTTTTGGTCATTTCTTACCCTTCTTCCTTCCGGATTCTTCATTTCCGTCTTCTTCCGTCAATCCGAAAGTGTCAGCGACGTCACCGAGAGCTCTGCCGGCAGAGGAAACAGCGTCTATGACTTCGGAACCTTTCAAGTCAAACTTGAGCGTATGGGTTGATAGGAATCTTTCCACTCTAGAAGCAAGAAGGGTCTCGACATCTTCTTTCTGGATGTCATCAGCAGATAATGATCTACAAAGAAAAAATAAACATTTTTAACCGTTGGAATGAAAAACCTGGAAAATCGTACTTACCTAGGAGCACCGTCTCCTGATACGGCTCCAGGGTTCTTGACTAGAGTGACTCCTTCTGTGAGAGTGAAGGAGTCCTTGCTTCCCAGGACTTTGTCGACGAATGTAAAAAGCTTGTATTTGACGCACGAAACGGAACCTTTGTTGAGGCAGTCGGAGTATATGTTGTCGACGAGGTCGTCCGATGTCTGGATGGCGTTTCTCGAGTTCTCCTGCTGCATGGACGGCAGGGCGTTAGCAAGCCCCAAGGCTAGGAAAAAGAGACCGATCGTCTTAGTCATCCTTCACGTTCTGTTTCCGAGTTGCACCACTCTTTCCTTTTTATACTTCAACTTTCCCCCACTCGGCATCCAATGGGGGTCAGCGCGACCGGCCCATTCCGGCTACATCCTCAGATATATATGATTTTTTAATTAATTACACCTCTCTCCGATTGCTTTTCAATCGTCACTCAACTACCCGTCTGCTCTTCCTTTTCACAATTTTTCCATTTTCAAACATATAACTAATGGAGTTTATCACACCAAAATCTATGCGTTGAGAAAAAACGAAAGTAAAACCGGATTTTGAAATGGTGTGTTAAAAAATTAATATATGAAGATTAAGCGAAAGCCAGTCTAATAAAACGCTCATTTCAAAAAGACAATACAAACTATCCAATTATGTAGCGATCAAAGCCAATTTAAAAAATGACTGTACTCTAAATTTCTAGTAACTTAACAAAATATCTAACGATAGCAAAATTTAGAATTAACTATATAATATTCTGTGGAGAGTAAAGTTTTAAGCTTTTAATAAATTAAATAACTAGATAGATTAAGTTTGAAATATTTTTATATATATATTGACCCCTTTTTTGCTCACGAATTATCTGCATGAAAAAAAATTCAATTGGTATCTGCTAAGCTTTCGACCGATTTTAAGTTTATCAGCTTGGCCAATTCTTTGAAGATAGATTCAGTCCCAATATTGCCAAGGACTGTAATACATCAATCCTTCAAACAAATTTTAACCTATTTATTAAAAAAATAATTATATCAATTGATACTTTCGGATTGTTTTGCGCTGATGATGAGCTTAAAATAGGTCGAACGCCTGCCACAAAACAATTGAATTGGTTTCCTTTTCTGTCAATCTTACCGAGATACATATTATCAGATATATTATGACTAATAAATAATACATGACCTCTTGCGATCAGCGTAAATGGAACGGAAAATGAACAATTAAATGGACAAAAAATAACATAAAAACACAGACAAAAATATAAAAACTGACACTACGAAAATTTTTGACATTAATAATATTATTGAAATATTATTTATTGACTGCACTTCCTTCCATATTGTAAAAAAAAACGATTATTCAGAAAAAAATTTAAAGATTTGACAATTTCTGTAATTTTCGGTGACTAAGCACACCGTTAATCAATGATTATTCAGAGATCGTGAGATGCAGTCTGGTGTGATGTAGGTTTCAAAAAAACATTTTCTTTAACGAGCTTACGCTTCGATCATTATTTAGATCATCTTCAGGGCCTGGGATTTATAAACATTGTTCACATTTAACAAATATATGTAGGAAGTGAAAAAAAAAAAGAATTTATACAATGCAAAATATTTTTGTTTTATATATGCAATCGAATTATTTCTACTCACTCAAGTGTTTGTTTTCTGCACATCTCCGGATTTCTGAATAATAATCGACTAACGGTCACTTATCACCACACATTTCTACAAAGGAAAAAAAGAATGTTCAATTGCAAACCATTCGAAAATTTTCAGTAAATATTACCTTTTTATATGTCCTATCCAAAATCTTGTTTAAATAATAATAGACTTTAATTAATGTTAATTAACAATGAGGAAATACTAATTAATGTATTGTTAGACCAATCTTTCATATCAGAATCGGCAGTTTTTAGGGAAACTCATAAGAAAATATGTCAAACAAGTAAATTATTTGGCATAAAATTGCTTGCAGGATGTAATACGGTGGACAGTTGATGTAACCTCTAAAATTATCAGTCAACAGAAGATTTTTTTTTTCAAACGTAGTGTGTTTCTTGAAACTTTCAAGTATTTGGTAAGGTTTGGCAGATGAACGGTATTCTACCTAGTAGAATTATCCCTGTCAAATCGTTATTTCGGAGTTAGAAACGGCATAGCGATATCTATCGAAACTGGCGTCCCACAGGGGAGTATTCTTGGACCTCTCCTTTACACTGTGCAAAATGACATTCTTATCCTTGCAGAAACACTTCTCTTTACTGCTTATGTTTCAACAATGCTATTATGCCGGTAAAGATTCATCCATGCAGAAACCTTAAAAAACCATCCGCAGTGCGTCACACCATTCTCTTTACATTGAACCTTTACTCTCAGGTGCCATCCGACACATCTCATTGCCTTGTTTGAGTTTCGCCAGCTCAGTTCTACTAAAATTCCAGATAATCCCAGTCGATTCAAACCCCAGTGCACATACGATGCCTCCCGTAGTGATGAAACATTATTATTAAATGATATTTTATAAAAATATCTCAAATAAGAAATCCTGATTTGAATAATTAGAGGTGATTAACATTTTAGAAAAAATAAAATCGAAAGTCGTCTCGTGATGAGGAAAAAAAGAAATATAAAAATTAAGCGAAAGTCGAGTGAAAACATGAAGTGACACTAGGATTTTTTTTTTAATCAAGTTCTGTGTATATATTTTATTTCGTAAATTTGACGTTTTCAATGTTAGAGAATATATTACTATGTCTATTTTATGTAATTATTCAGATTATACTGACTGTAAATTAATATAATTATCGAAGTCATAAATTCAAGCTTTGATGTGTAACAAGGGTGAGTTTTGGTCTATTTTATATTTAGCATATTTATTGATATCACGTCTACAATAAACTATAATTATTCAGATATCTTGAGATGCGGTCTGATGTGATGTAGGTTTCAGAAAAATATTCTTTTTTATATTGCCAACCTTTCCACCCTTTATTGAGATCATCTTCAGAGCCTGGGATTTATAAACATTGCTTACATTTAAAAAACACATTTAGGATGCGAGAAAAGTGAATTTATACAATGAAAAATATATTTTGTGCTCAATCAAACACTATGAGCGAGTAGAAATGCTTTGATCCTACATCACCCCAGACCGCATCTCACGAAATGTGAATAATTATCGATTAACCGTCAGTAATCTCCACACATTTCTACAATAAACGCTGTTACGTCCTCTAATCAGAAAGACCTACATATAATTTTAACTAATTTTTACCTCATATATAAATTGAGAAATGTAAACCGGATGCCTAACCTTTTTAGGAAAAGGTTTTTCTTTTCCAAGTAACTTAAGCTATAAAACATATTTTCTAAAACGATCAGTGCCTTACATGCTTCTAGGGTATATTTGTAACTATAATATTAGTTATCTCATTGTTTGTGTGTTTTATTACTATAATAAAATTAATTTATGTGGAATGTATTTGTTAAAGAAGCCCAAATCTTTTCATAATACATCCATCTATCTAAACAAACACAATAGTTCAATAAATGTTTATATTATTCAATCTTAACGGAAATATAATAAACATATAGTAAGTATGTTTACATATAATACATATCATTTGTGTAAGGGTAGCAATACGGGTCGAGGTCCTGTGAAGGTATTGCTGTAGTTGATCAATGCAATAGGGACATTTTTATGAGGCTAAAATTATAAAAGTAACCATTTTTGGTCTAACTTGACTTTGCACGGCGCGTATAGTATTATTTGTAAGATTCTTTTTTGGTTGTTTGCTTTGGAGGAATAAGATTGTACTGTTCAGACCCATAGGTCACAAAAGTATCGCCAGGAGAGGCAAATTTGTGATACAGATAACAATTTAACATAAGTAATTATGTATTTACTATTTTTGTAGTTTATTCAGCGTTCTAAAGATTTCAATAACCTCATTAATGTGAGGTGTTTAGTGACTGTTAGTTTACGATTATTTGGAGACGGTCTGGTGTGAGATATAGGTTTTAGAAAAACATTTTCTTTATCGTGGCAACGTTTCGACCATTGTTGAGATCATCATCAGACCTCAAAATATTTGTTTTCTGCGAAGAAGTGTCATTCTTGTGTGTCGCGTTAAGAGTGCCCCCCTCCCCGTTTTAGCACTGAAGTAGATCTCAATAAAGAGCGAAACCTATTCAGATATCGTGAGATGCGGTCTGGTGTGATTTAGGTTTCAGAAAAACATTTTCTTTATCGTGCCAACGTTCCTGAAACCTACATCACACCAAACCGCATCTCACGATATCTGAATAATTATCGATTAACGTTCACTAATCTCTACACATTCCTACACGAGAAGAACTAAGAATATGGGATTCCATGTACAAAACGGACGTGCAGCTAAAAGTATCCTGAAGAACATCGCCAACAATGAGAAGAAACTCGCATCCGCCATCAATCAGAGGACGTTTTTGCTGAAATGCGGACAACACAATGCCCTGAAGATGATCTCAATAAAGATCGAAACGTTGGCACGATAAAGAAAATGTTTTTCTAAAACTTCGCTCACACCAAACCGTATCTCACGATCTCCATATAATCATCAACTTCATTTCTGCTTTTATTAATGATGTGGGATCACGTGTTGGGTTTTTTTAAAATTGTTGTTAAAAGTAATAATGAATTGTAATTTTTCTTTACTATTTGGTACAGCTTATTTGACTAAATCTTTTGTGAAATATTATACGCCAACTGTACGATATCATTTGATATTTCATAAGATTACGAAATGTGAGAATATCTGATCCACGTTAATCATAAATGCAGGTGAGGAAAGATTGCACATAAAACTAATGAAGTGCATTTTTTAGTTCGCAGTACTCGTAGATCGTAGGAAATATTGTATACGTATTTTTATTATGTGAACTTTTCATAGTACATAAAATTGGCGTTAGTATGGGAATATACGTAAGTCTGATAGAATTGAACGATATTATTTTTTTATTTTAGTTTAAGTGGTATAATTTTATGACTTACACTGCGAACTTTGACATGAACTTATTTTTAATGGAATAAAATGAGAAACGTGTTTGAAATATTTATATTATTTTATTGAAGGAAAAACATAAAGATGGTATCTTTTTCAGTTGAATTGGTAATATATGGGTTTAGTAGTTGGAGAAACAAAACTATGATTACAATATTTAGAATTGCCTTTTTCGTAAAATGGCAAATTAGCCTTAAAACGGAAACAATGCTGCTCGGCGTAAACTGCAAGAACTGGGACGTTCCCACATTCCTGATGAAGGGGAAATAGCAGAGTCCGAAAGTGGTTTGCTCGGCTTGGAGAGGGAAAAGAATTGGACCAACAATTTCTCACATAAGTGCTCCTATAGGGGTAGATAATTAATGATATGGGTTAATAACACTCAAGGGCCCGAGGGTACCCAGTTTCCCCCCTGTCATCGCAGAAAATTACCAAAGATGTTTACACTCGACTGTAGACCCCCCGGCTTAACGGAACGGTGGCTACGCGCCGTGTCTAAAATGTAAATTTTCATGAGCTATTGTCCGGCCGATCTTTTTCCCATAAGTCACGATCTGAAAGCAATATCCGATCTGGTAGAAAGTAAACACAGCGAAAGTATTTCCCCATTTCCTTATCGAACAATCGATCTGAAGTTTTAACGAGATGAAAAAAATCATAATATAGTTTAAGAACTCAATTTCATCCATTTTTTACATGGAAAGGAAGTCTTTGATGTAATAAAACTGTACAGTTAAAACAGTTAAAATATTGGACAATAAAGGTTGTGTAGTTTTCTTCTAAACTCATACCTTTTAGTTGAATTCTTGCTTTGTCCAGTGCAAAAATATTAACGCGTATACGCATATTTGTGTGCGAGTTGGATTTTTTTTTTAAATAGTTGTACGTTTGTTTAGTTGTTCCGCTGGTTTTCTGTGCTGTGCTTCTGCAATATATGTTTTTATTAATTTCATCTTTTTATTCGTGTTTATTTTTGAATTATGATGATTGGTATTTTTATTGGTCCATTAAATTTTGATATTTATTTGTCTTAGTTTTGTTTTATGGCTTGTAATATTTCTCGTGAATAATGTTTAAAACTTTTCAAACAAAAAATTGAAATTTTCAATAGATTCATAAAACAACATTATGGGGCAAAAACGTATAATTTTGTAGAGACAACCAACGGGAAATAAAGAACACAATTAGACGATCATGATAAATATTGCTCGTAAGGAATTTTTAATATTCTCATGAAAAAATTGAGTGTTTTTTTATGCTAAATTGATATTATTCATTAATACAAAAAATGTTAAAATTATTGTTCATTCATTTTTTAACATTTTTTTATGTTTAGTTGTTCAGGTAATTGGCGATAATTGTTTTTAGTATGTTTTTATATATATAAATTGTTCATTATTTGTGGTGATAATTTGTTTTAGTGTGTATTTCTTCGTATTATTTTGTTTGAATTTTTGTTTATTATTTTGTTTTAACTTTTTATGATTTATTGCAGCATGTTTTTTGAATTACGATAATTTGTATATTTATCAGTGGATTAAATATGATTTTTAATTGTCTTAGTTTTGTTTTTTGGCTGGTTATATTTTACATGAATAATGTTCAGAATTTTTCAACTGATAAATAAAGCAACGTTGTAGGGCACACAAAAGTAGAATTTTAAAAAGTAGAATTTTTGAAAGACAACCAAAAGGGAAATAAGGAACACCAATGGACGATCATGATAAATACTACCCGTCAGGAATTTTTAATATTCTCATTAAAAAACATAGTGTGGTTTAATTTTATTGTAGATGCACTTTCTTCGTTAAGACAAAGATTTTTTTTTAATTATTGTTCTTTCATGTCTTAACTTTTGGCGATTCTGTCCATTTGGTTGTTTTGTTTTTTGTCCATTCGTACCAATTCGCCCAACAGGATTTACAATTAGTTCAACAGCCTGGTGTCGCAGTGAAAGTAAATTCGGTTTCCCCTATGTCGGGGTGATTTTCCTCCTTACGGCCGCACCACGAAAGCCTAGAAGCTTATATCCCGTGTGAAAGTCAATTCAAGATAAAAGCCCTAATTGAAAGGGAAAGCCGTGAGAGACATGTTAGGGCGGTGAAAATCCCACATTGTCAAGAAAAACCCATTCAGATAGGGGCGCCTTCCGTGTATCATTAATAAAAAAAAAAAAAAACTAGACTATCAGATTTTTCTAGGAAGTAGTCGAACTATTTTCCAACTCAAAAAGGAGGATAGGTCAAAAATTATAAATATAAAAATGACACTTTATATTAAAATCAAAATACGGATTTTTAAAGGTACAGCATTACTTTGTTATTGTAAATTCGTCAAGCAAAAAACTGTCTTCAAAAATATTAATTTGGAATATTAGTTTTATTATACATAGATAGATACAAATTTATTACATCTATTACAGTTCGTGGTCCGATTGATCAATTAACATTTTTCAACTAAATAGTATTTATAAATGGTTTTGATTGAGATAAAAAGTCAGTGTCACGAGCGAGATTCGAACCCACGACCTTCGGCTAAATACGCCGCTGCCCTATCACTCGAGCCATCGTGACTTCGATCCACTCGGACACCACTTCCCACTTCAATCTCCCTTCTCGAATTTTCATTCCTTTTTCCCATATTAATTTTTCTAAGCCATGTGGTAGAAAACGGCCTATTTAGCCGAAGGTCGTGGGTTCGAATCCCGCTCGTGACACTGACTTTGTTATCTCAATGAATACGTTTCATACATATTTATTACATTGACGTAGAAAGCGTCCAAAATTGCCATCGAGTTTTATTATTTCTGCTTTGTTTTTATAATAGAGTTAAAGAAAAAACTAAATTATCACAAAGTCGATTCTGCCATCCTTCTTCCTACCAGATCCTTGGTTCAGGGGAAACTTTGATAAGTCTTATTCGTACTTCGCTAACTCTCGCATACCATCACCCCTCACCATGGTATACACAATGCAACTCATGGACATACATAATGAATGGCTGAACTTGGAAATATAATATAATAGCATATTCACAAATCCTGTATCCGCCAACCTCCTTCAGATTTTTTTCCAATTAAGATATAAAAAATCGTTTCCTCCTTTACGGAAATATTTCGTTGTGTTTTTGGAAGTAAGCCCCACAAACCTACCAGAGTCAACATTCCCCCGGCGATTCCCAAAATTTTCTAAACACTCATAAAACTAATGATAATGATTAAACAAATATTTATATAATTTTTAGACAACAAATTCATTTTAAAATTTCTGTATTTTCAACAATAAGTTACTTAATTTTATAACAATTTTTAGATTTAGATCTAAATTTATTTAGATGCACGAGTTTTCGTGGTCCGCTTGAAAAATTAACATCTTTCAATTAATTAAGGCTTTTAGTGGAGATAAAAATCGAGATTACACGACATTTGGTAGGTGGCAAAAAGGAAGAAAAAATTGAAAAGTGGGGTTGAGATAGAAAGTTGGTGTCCGAGTGGATCAAAGCCACGATAGCTCGAGTGGTAGAGCAGCGGCGTATCTAGCCGCAGATCATGGGTTCGAATCCCGCTCTTGACACTGATTTTTTTATCGCAACTAAAAACTTGAACCAATTGAAATAAATTAATTGGTCAGCGAACCACTAAAACTAGTGAATTTCTTTTATAAAATTTAATACATTTTTTTTAAGCTTATCCATATTAGAAAAATTACTAAAGTTAATTTGTTGCGTAATAGGAGCAATAATATAAGAATTGCACGTAGTTCAGTTTTTTTGGTAAAATTACGTAAGTTTTGTTTGAATAACGGGTATTATGTTATGAATACCAGAAGATAATTTAAATAATTATTTTAGGTTAAGAACATTAAATTCTTCATAAAAAATTATTGTATTATATGTTTATATCTTTGGATGTTTGTTCACTAAGATTTTGATGATAATGTTTTGAGCAGAACGAAGTTTTTCATAAAATACTATTCTGGTACTACCCCAAGCAATAATTCCATATTGCAATATCGACTGACAAACTACAAAATAGACTATTTTTAACGTATTTGATTCCAAAAAATCTCTAAGTACTTTGAAATCCACAAAACGTTTTTCCAATCCTTCCCGTGAGTTTATCAACATGAATTTCAATTCCATATTTCTGTCAAAATGTATAACCAAACATTTATATTGACCAAGAAAATTAATGATTTTGCAAAATATTTATTACAAGATTGAACAGAACAAAATGTTATTTGATATCTTTAATATTTTCTGGTGTTCTTTTTTACCACTAGTAAAAGATACTAATGAATATTTATTAATATTGACTGACAGGATGTTACAATCTAGCAGCAACAGCATTCTTAAAATCGTCAAGAAACAAAGATTGTAAAAGGAATACCGTATCAAAACGTCTAACATATTTTCATAAAATCATTCCTACTCACAATGGCTTCCGCCACACTATAATGGACGGCACTCTACCATACGGCAATGTTTGAGAGTCGTAGTTACCGTACCATCCACGAAGAAAGACGTCTAGTTGATTACGTTATAACACATGACCCAACCACTCTATAGGGTCTGGCATATGGGAATTTTCTACAAATTAAACTATTTCCTATCAAAATGATCGCCTTATAGTATGGTGTCAAAATAAGGCCACGGAGATAAAACCAATGGATGCCGGCGTCTCACAAAGGTTAATACGTGCCCCGTCCGGTTTACACTTTGTACCATACGATCATTAAGTACGAACACGAATCCAATACTAGCCACCGCTAATATGAAAAAAAAAAAACATCTGGAGCACATCGAAGTATCATGTAAAAAATTAAGTTCGAACATAGGCTCCAAAATAACATTTAAGTTGAGAAAAACCGTCTAGATTGAGTGAGAAGTGTTGTGTAATATATTACAAATCAATAAATCGACAGATTTGAACAACGGAGTAGAACTTTGGGGTATCAAAAAACCGGAAAAGTTAACTCCCATCTCACCGAGTTTCTCTAGGTCACCGTTGAAGACCACTTTCCAAAAAAATGTCGGCCCAGTATAGATCCGTGAGGGCATCCCTTCAAACTATTTTCCATCACAATTTTCTATTTCGTTGCTATTTCAGTTTCAATTTTTCTTTCTTTAGCACGAGGCCAAATTAAAGATGTTTCGGGGCAGCCTTTCCGTTTCGATTCATTCGGCAGCTTTGTCCATTCTCTACCATCGAAGGTGAACTTAATGTCGAAAATTATTCCCAAAACATATTTGTTTTTAATATTTTAAAAGGCAGTATCTTCGGTCTAGAGTTATTTTCTTTCCCCATGCAATATCAAAGCCATCCATATATTCCAATCGAAGAATTCTCTATTCCTTAATACGTCTCTAACCTCACCGTCACCATTAGTTTCAACGTTCCATTCGTTTAAGATCCATTCCCGCTTTCTAAAGTTACAACCTAACCTTTCATCTCACCGTCTATATCACCTTAGTACCAGTCTAGGTGGGCTTCTCAAGCACATTTCTCACAGCAGTTTCGTAGGACCGGGAGTAAAATAGCACAACCAATTTGTAAGATGTATGAAGGTATAGAACACAAAAAATATGTATAGTAAGGCATCCACAGTTGGCCTTAGATTGGATCTCATCCGTTTAGTTTAGTCGATGAAGAAAGTAGCCACAGAAAGGGTCAGCAATCACTTAAAAAATTTGTTTTTATGGGTTCATATTTCATCCTCCCGGAGTTTCGATGGTCATTTTGACCACAGCTCGCAAACACGAAACCACAAACAGGTAATTCCATTATACTTGAGGCCAATTTGAGATTTTGCCATGATTGAGACTAGGCATTAAGGCAAACGTGGGACTTTCTCTCGCCTTGAACTTGAGGCACAATTCACTCCACTCTACTTAAATGCTATTTCCAATTCTAGCCTTAAAATATAAAAAGAGAAAATTTGATTTTTTATTTTATTATTATATAAATTTGGGAGGTCAACAATGGTTGGTGACTTTCCTCAAGACAGTGTATAAATGCAAATATTTTTTTCTTTTTTCTCTTTTTCCACCACCTCGCCGTACCTGAGGAAGATCCCATTCCTGAGGACAAACGCTTCAAGTTAATAAAATTTATAAATCTATGTCATTCCAATAGATGGGATAAAATTACCTCTCAATGATCTTTCCTTCAGACAGACCGTTGATCGTTTTTCAAGGGAACAATATTTTCATTTTAAACCATAACACAAAACGTCTTCTCTTGCTGGCTTCCCCTTGCACACATAGATTTTCGTGATTTTTTTTCTAAATATTTACATTATCTAAAATAGATAAATAACGGTGGTGAAACTCTAAGAATAAAACAGCATTTAAATCTTAGTAAGCAGAATAAATAGGTACTTGTTCATATGACCGTAGTTGGAAAAAAGTCTTTTAGTGCTGCAAACGATTTTCTATCACAGACAAGTTTATGGAGGTTAGGCGGCCATTCCGCTGAGGTGATGGTCTTTCTCTTTCTGCATTGTATTTGGTACAGCTGAATAATTTATGTTCAGCGTCTGCTTCAGTGCTGCAAACGGAGGCATAAAAGGCTGTATCTTTTCATAAATTTATGGAAATAACTTCCGAGGTTTTGGGTGGTCCAACAGTCGGGGTGTACTCAGTTTGATTTTTGTCTCCTTTTAACGCAGGGGTAAAATTTGAATGTCAGCCGATCCTTATTGATGTTAGGCCATTTTTCTTGCCATGGAGCCATTGTCATCTTACCCAACTACTCTTTCAACTCCTTTCCAATTGCTCGTCGGAATCAGTCTATTTATTTCTCATTGAATTGCTCCTATATCAATTGTCTCATTTTTCTTTTTTTGATTGATGACCAGACTTTCTTTAAAGATCTATTGGCGGTGCAATGCCTGCTATGGCGTGCGCTGAAATCGACCTGTACCCTTTTATGGTAGGGTAATATTATACCAGATATTCCTTGGCTTTTACTCTTGATTTTTCTCGGTAGTCGCCCATCCGGCTGCACCACCAAGACACTTCTATAGATTGTGGAGAGCGGTTTTATGCTAAGTCCATATTCCACTTTCGCTATTTCGTTCAACCGATTGTACACACTTCTTGTCGTTTCCCTTTTTTTAAATATATTTATCACCTAATATTCCTCCCTAGTAATGTATGAGAGGTACACATTTTTTTAGAGATAGATAAAAATAAATAGATTAGAGAGAGAGAGAGAGAGAGAGAGAGAGAGAGAGAGAGAGAGAGAGAGAGAGAGAGAG
>CM077106.1:6796994-6839679 GCA_039619505.1 Cimex hemipterus | reverse complement strand
GAGAGAGAGAGAGAGAGAGAGAGAGAGAGAGAGAGAGAGAGAGAGAAGATAGACTGTCTTTAAACAGATGACAAAAAATACAAGTATTATCATGTTTTTCGTACAAACATTTTACTTACAATCAATACTTTTTCAATAATACCATTGAAAACTTTTAGCATCTACTCGTACGAACAAAATTTCATTTAACTTATAATAGAATCATTGCCGCTAAATTTTTCCTATACCGATATCAATTATACATAAAAGTAGTCAAATTCTATCAAGTGCATTGGTAATCTTGTAAAAAGCGGTTATCTGAATAAAGACATTCATAAATTTTCTCGCTGCCCTTGCCACATTACCTATGTTTTTAAACTTAAACATAAAATAATATGACTAGTTGTAACTGTATTTATTTTTTTTACGAGGGTTTGCAACAGCAATTATATCAACCATCGGGGTGCCGGTGTTTTTTTGGAAAAAAGCTCGATTCGAACCCGGGACCTTTATCTTACAGCGATGAACGCCGTGTCAACGCCTAAACCGTTGCGGCCACCGACTCCCCTCGGGTATCTTCCTTTAAATGTAAATATGTAAATAACTTCAAATTACGAGTTGAATATTTTATACAATTAGTTATACTATTTTAGGTAGTAGTTAATAAAACAAAATTAAAAATAAAATAAATTTGGAAATCACATTTTAAATCACTCCTGTAATTTTGTTATATATCCCCCCCCAAAAAAAAACAAATTGTTTAAATCCTACAAATTGGTATATCATATCTTTGATTTGTAGAAATTCTTCAGGTCTCTAAAACAAGTATCGTGATTATTTTATTTAAAAAAAAACTACTTTTAAATTACCCCATAATTGTCAATTTATTTATGTTATTTGGGTTTTCTTGGACTACATAGTTCTAACCCACCATTGAAAATAATAGAAATTGTAATCATAATTGCGCTTGGAACAATCACCACGGATTAAATCCCTTCACTTCACAATCCCTCCGGAGGTTAACGAGACGTGTACAATTATCGGAAACGGCACCCAAACGGACCAAATTGACCAATTAGTGGCGGTGATAGGAATTTACATAAAAGAATAACCGAGGCGCCGACTTTCCTATAAACTGGTATCTCTCTCGGTTGCCTATATCCCCAGTGACCCAGACTTGGCTTCCGCTCGGGCTCCTATGCCCGACCGTTTCCTGTGCTGGTACTACAAGGGTTGGAAAGCTCTCAGGAGAGAGAAAAAGTAAAATCCGCTACTTTATAACCCCGTTATCACAAATTCTATTTGTATTTGTTTAAAAGTTGTTATTTAATTATTTTAAACTATCACAATTACATTCATTATTAACATACTGTTTTATGTGAAGTGAGTCAAAACTAATATGTTTTTGTATATAAACTACTTTCTATAATTCTGAACATTCTAAACAAACTTGCTTGAAAATAAAATATTATTAGATATAAATCAATTTATGTATTAGTGATCAATATTTCAGTTAATTATTTTTTTATGTATGTTCTTGGTTGATAAAAAGTCAGTGTCACGATTCGAACCCACTACCTAGCTGTGTTATCGCGATTCTATGCGACTTATGATGTGGCCACGGGGCTGTTTAGTGAAGTGATATTTCTTTTACTAAAAATTTGTAGATATTAGTGAACGTTAATAGATAATTATTCAGATATCGTGAGATGCGGTCTGGTGTGATGTAGGTATCAGAAAGACATTTTTTTCTCAATAAAAAATCGAAACGTCGGCACGATAAAGAAAATGTTTTTCTGATGCCTACATCACACCAGACCGCATCTCACGATATCTGAATGATTTACTACAAATATTAATCCATTGACGTTTTAGTGGTCAATTGACCAAGTTACTTGTTTTAAATTAATTATTCTTTTTATGTTAGATCTTGGTTGGCAAAAAGAGGGAAAATTTGAACGGTTGTAGGTTGAGATGGAGCAATGGTGTCCGAGTGGATTGAAGTCACGTAGCACAAGTGGTAGAACAGCGGCGTATTTAGGCGAAGGTTGTCGGTTCGAATCCCGCTCGTCACACTAACTTTTTATCTCAACCAAGACCTTACATGAAAGGAATAATTAATATATCTTGAGGTTTACCGATCCAGTTATAAGAAAATTTGAATGAAAAAATGCTTAAAATATTTAAAGAATACTTTATGAACAAAATATAATCTGTTTTCAATTTTTTCAGGTTTATAGATATATCACTAGCACCGCACATGATTCCTTTCTATTTTCATTTTTAAGGGGCTTAGAGTGACAGAAGCAATCTAGCCCATAACTTTTATTTTTGCTTAATTTTTATTCATTATTTCTGCTTCAATTAGCTCAGATACAGGTGTTGCGGAACTCGCGGAAAAGGCAGAAAATATGAAATCGACCCGAGAACGATGAAAAGATTAAGATGGGAAGAAGAAACCTAGGAGAAAAAGAAAAGAGGCAAACAAGTCAAGTGATAGAAGGCCCAAGCAAAAATTGCAGGAAAAAGACGGACAAAACACCGGGAAGATAATCTGTCGACACGAAACCGCCTTTTCAATGATTGTTTAAGACTTTTTCAAAATTGTGGCATCAAAATATTCCTAAAACCTCCTCTATAAGTTAAAATGTGTCCTCCCTCATTCCTACTACCTTATCGTGAAATCCTTCGTCTCAGATTGACGGTTTAACGTAAGAATCGGCACCGATTTTTCACTTATCACGCCAATCAAAACTGGCGTTCCACAAGGCAGTATCCTAAGCCCAATCCTCTACACCATCTACACTGCTGGCATACCCACACACACACACACACACACACAAATCACAACGCGAACGACACCGCAATCTTATCAACACACTCCAATTCTTCTATCCCAGCAACGGAAGCGCTCCAACAACACCTGAACCTTATTAACAACTGGTGAAATCTGTGGCGGATCAGGTTAAACGAACAAAAACCCAAAAAATTACATTTACGCTCAAACGACAAACCTGTCCACCAGTGCACATTTACAACAAAATATCGAACCAAGTCCGCTACCTTGGGCTTTACTTAGATGGTAGATTTACATTGAAGGCATATACACGATTAAAACTACAAGAACATATGAAAAGATATGGACTACCCAGACACTTGCACCAAAATCAAAACTAAGCATGCATAACAAACTAACCGCTTACAAAACACTCATCAGACGGAGCCGTGCTGTGGGCGTCGGCCAAATCATCCAATATCCAATGCATACAGTCCTTTCAATCTCTAAGTTCTCCGCCGTATCGTCAATGCACCCTTCTATGTCACAAATCAAACGATCCATAAAGATCTTAAAATCCCTTTTGTGTGTTGATCTTATCCAAACACGCTTTGTCACTTTTCACTCTAAACTCTACTTCGACCTTAACTCACTAGCCCTACCTCTCTCCTCAACATCGCACCCTTACAATCCTCCACGCCGCTTAAAAATACGATGGCCTCGTAACATTCTAACACACCGAATTAACTTAACTTCCTTTCTCAATTAAAAAAAAAGACTCTTATCTACCCATTGTCCGAAAGTCTTAAGCAGCTTATACTTTTAAGACCAACCCCTATATTAGATATCAAAATATCACCAAGGCATCAAAGGAAAAGAAAGGAACTCTAGACCAAAGATGCTGTCTGTACGTTTTTCGAGAAAACCGAAGATAGTAAAAACAAATATGTTTTGGGACTAATTTTCGCCATTCAGTTCTTCTTAGATGGTATAGAATGGACAAAGCTGGTGAATGAATTTAAAAGGAAAGGCTGCCCCGAATTCGGTCTCGTGCTACGTGAACAAAAGAAAAGTTGAAACTGAAATAGCAACGAAACATATTTCGAAGGGATGCCATCAAGGCCCTCGTGCTGGTTCATTACGCCGAAGCTCATCTTCAGTAGAAATTCGGATATTTGAAAACAACAGTGGCAAAGAATTATCTTTTAATTAAACTTAATCTATTGATCAATGTTTTTAAAAGATAAATCAACTCATGTCGAGGTGCAGAAAACCATGCGGTCTCCATCTTTTATCCCTATCCCTGCTAGAGATTACCTTCAATATTAGTTCTTGGTGGTAAAGACTTAGCGCAATATGTGAGAAATTTTATTTTGAAAATAACATTATCACATTTTTCATACACAAATATAAATGTTTCAAAGTCCAGTTTTGGGAGAAAAGGTCAAAAAAGCTTGCCCAGATCGGCTGCGCAATACCGCGTCGAATCGCCAATTCCATAAAGGCCAGCGAAGCCCGAATATCTTTTGCTCGTTAATATTTTTACGAGATCCTTACACAAAACTGATGTGTTTGCCCCACTGCCCCATTAATTATGTTGGGTTCGTTGAAGGGAATGAAATACTGAGAGGCTGATTACTTCGACACCGCATGGTTTTTATTTTACAATTTCACTATTTTATCAAATCGATCCGTTCTTACATAGCACAATGTTCCAGAGGGAGAAAAACCCGGCCATTAAAGGTGTTTTCCACGTTTTCGAAGATCGATTTAAGCGGCTCTCCCTCGGGCTATCAGCGATTTTCGGTGACAGAAGGATGTCAAAAAGGCTAATGTGACCGAGCCAGTTTCTAGGTCGATGGCGATTTGAAGAATCCGTCTTGGGCGTGTATGTATGTGTGTGTGCGTGGAAAACGAATTTGAAAAGAAACCGAAAGCTGGTTCCGCTAGCCGGAGATAATTGTAGGCCCTTGACTTGTCCCCTTGTGGATGGACACACCCAACGCGTTCGGTAAAAAACTGCCGCGATCCTCGCCCAGATGACTTTCACATTTCAATTCGTCTCTTAATTGTACACTTTCAATTAGTGCATTTTTAAAGAGAAATTAAAAACTTTTTAACTTTTATAAGTTTATTAATACGATTATGTTTACAGCTGGAAAAATATTTAATATATCATGGTATGTACGGCTTTTTTTCATATCGTTGAGTATAGTACCGGCCTTGGATGACAAATGATCTGGGAAATCTGGGATGGAGCCATAAAGGTAAAAAACAAATTGTTTTCTAATTTCGAACTTTCGGCTGTATTTGACCACCTCAGGACTTTAGAAATCTATTTAAAAAAACTCCGATTAGCCCGGACATGTGGTCCTAACTTAGGTTTTAGTGAGGACTACGTGTCCAGGCTAATCGTAAGCTTTTTAGCTCGGCATTAGAAACCAAGTTGGTTTTTATCTTCACGGTTCATCCCTGATAACCCATCTACGTTTTTACTTGTACCCGTACCCTGGAATGAAGGAATTCTATTTCCTCCTTTTTCTTAATGTCTGCAGGTACTTAGCTTGCAGTCTTTGGATGACTGGATGACAATAATAATATTACTAATTATGTCATTGTAGCGATCCAGTTCTTCCTATTAATTCTATTAATTCTCCTTGTAATATTTGTGCCTTTGTATTTTATTTACGTATTCCACAGACACTCCCGTCAAATTTTTAGGCGACTTTTTCCGTTATTTTTATTACTTTTTTTTTACTGATGACGTCATAAGTGAGCATTTTTAGGTAAAATCTTTGCCTTTCCATATTAACCGTTGGGTTAGCTTGTTATAAAGTGAAGAATTCCACTTTTTGTTTTAAATATGTAGATCGCCAAGCCTATATACATATATCACTGTAAATGACATAATTTTTGCTTGGTGCATTTTGCATAGTTGCAAAATAAATAATAAAACGTTTGTGCGAAATCCGGTCGAATTTCATTCCACACATTCGAAAGTCATTTCTTTTCCAAGTTGGATGAAAGAAGCTGAAACATTCGCAAAAATTATACATAATTTTTCCCTTTTTGCTGCTCCTTTGTCCGTCTTTTCTTTTCCTTTAAAACTGTGTGTTTGTTTGTGTAGTCGATGTTAGACGATTCAAGAAGCTTTCTTCTTAAGCTTTCCAGTATTTTTCTTCTATTCCTGCTGTTTTCTATATCTTACAATTCGACCATGCTATCCGTGCCGTATTATAGCTCTTTTTTATTTCACTTTTTTGCCGTCAGATTTTTACCTCCACTCTAATGTTTTTGATTTAGAGAGAGAATTTTGTAAGAGTTGCTTTACTTACTATATTTGTCTAGAGTCCAGTCACCTATCAACCTATGTACCTTCTGCATATCACCAAATCAATTTACTATTTTTAACTATGTGATAAACAGCTAATCGTACTTACATATTTATTCATCTCACGTTGTTTAAATCATAAAGAACTTTGATTATTAGGCTCTTCTTCGGTAACGTCGTTTATTCCAAAACATTACCTCATGCGGGCAAATGTGGTGTTTTTCAGTAGGTGTGTTGGCGTCTCTTCAGCTCTTCAGAATCAGATTTTTTTTACGAAGGTTCGCAACTGCAGAGGTCATAAAACCCTCAGGGTGCCGGTGATTTTGAAAACATCCCATTTGTAAGTGAGTCGGGTTCGAATGCAGGGCCGCTGGATTCGAACTCTGGACCTCTACCTTACAGTGATGAGCGCCGTGTCAAAGACTAAACCTTGCGGCCACCGAAGCCACCATTGATCTTTATTGAGATCGTCTTCAATGCTCAAGGACAGTGCTGGACTCTCAACACGGTAATTGTGCAGACAACTAATTTATTTAAACTATTTGGTATTTTCTTGTGAAACCTTCTGATAAAATCAACGGCACTCTCAACCCGACACACAATAATGGCACATCTCTACCTAAAACACGAACACTTTGAGCCCTGATGATGATCTTAATAAAGATCGAAACGTTGGCACGTTAAGGAAAATGTTTTTCTATAACCAACGTCACACCCGGCCTCATCTGAAGAATTTTTTTTTTCTTTTACGAGGGTTCGCAACAGCAGAGGTCATATAAACCCTCAGGGAGTCGGTGTTTTTGAAAAAAAGCGCATTTGAAAGTATGTTCAGCGGCCCAGCATTCGAACCCAGGACCTTTACCTTACAGTGATGAGCGCCGTGTCAAAGACTAAACCTTGCGGCCACCGACGCCCCCTAGAAGTGCCCCGTTAAGAATCCAATTAGGATTCGATGTTTTTCCTGTTTCCTTTGATGCATTCTTTTGTTTCATTCCTTCCAAAATTTTCTAAGAGGATCTTCGATTGGTAAATGTCCACTGAGTAAATTCCATCGTTTCCACATTTTCAGTCATGCCTTCTTATCTGAGAAAATCATCGATTCTGTTAATCATTATGCCACCGTTGACCTATCAGCTTGATGTAGCCCTGAGAAAATCTTGCTGCCTTACCCGCTCGGCAACAACGGTTTCCACAATGAAATGGAAACAAAACGTAAAAAAAAAAATGTAAAATAAACGGAAACCACAAAAATAGATAAATAAAAAGCAATATTTTATTAAAACGTCCCTGTTAAAAAATCTGGACTAACGTTAGTTTGAAAGAAAAGAAAAAACTTAGTTCCTTTTGTCAAACTTTGGATTCAAAGTTCTCAGCTAATTATCAATTATTTTCGACATTAGGAAAGTTCAATTTTTCTAATGGCAAAAATAATAGATAATTTCCAGAGAAAAGATTGAGAAATATATGATTATATATTTATATGGTTTGAATATAAATGTAGCTATAGACCTAGGTACAATGCTGATAGATTTGGAGATAGGCATCTCTAGCTCTAGAAATACGTCAATAGATTGACATAAAACAGCATGAGATGTTTAGGCTAATTGATTATAAAAATAATTAATTCTATACAAGTAGATCAATGGATTAACTTGCACAGGTTAGTCTAGATTCGAGGGCTGATGGCTCTGAGGATACTAGGAAATAGGGGTTTGGTCTGATTCTTCAGTCTTGTTTTCTAAGATTCTTAATGATGTTCAATTAACTCGATTCTTCTATTAAACAAAGCTACTACAGTTTGTTTTATAGATTTTTTGAATCGTAGTCAACTGCAATGTTGCTTCGAGAAAAAAAAAATATGCATGGCAATTTCTTTCGCATCATTGTATGACCATCAGGGTCATCGCTAAATATATTTGTGTAGGTGTTTTTTCACGTGAAAGTGAATGTTTTTCGCACTCCGTCAGTTTTACCCTGTCTAATCATAGCAATGTGATTGCTAGTTTTAACGAGGGTTCTCTAACCACAAAATTACTATGTCTGGCACCTTTTCAGTCGATCTATTTCTCTTTCAGTTTCTCATTAACCTAATAATTTCTGCGCCTAGACCTGATCTTTCAAATCCTCTTCAGGCTATTTTTTTTCTAGTTAATTGCCCAAAATTGGTTTGTCCTGTCACCAAAGAAATTGATTGGTTATCGTGTGAGATTTTTAGATAGGTTTATCGATTGTATGCACAAATATCTTCTAGTTAGGAGTATAAAATAAGAGAGAATCACCATAAATGAACAAGAGGGAACACCGAGGTACAGGCTGAATACACATACATAGATTTGAATTATTTTTCATTTATTATATTAAAACCGTACGCTTTGTAAAGGGAAATGTAGTTCGTCATTCATCAAGTTCGAGGAGAACTGTCATGTACGCCTGTTTCTTCCCACAAATTGTAGTAATATCAAAAACGAAAGTTCCTCATAATCGCTAAAAGCTTTCTTCTCCTGCAAATTGGGTGTCTTCGCTTTCTTTGAGCTGGTAGAAATGGCGTCGGGTTATATATGATTTTTTTATGCATTCCACTCAATCACTCCAATCAACAAACCTAGAACAATAGTCAATGTCCATTTCTATGTTTCCAATCATACCATACACATGGACCTGTTCCTCTTGGTATACGCTGTACACTCCCGATGAAAAAGTCCCACTCCAAACTATCTCAACATCTGAACCTTTTCGTAAAACCTCATACTCTTCATAGGATACTGAAGCGCCAGTATCACGACGATAACCTTACTACTTGACATATCCTAGGATGGAGCCCATCTCATTCATCATGTTGATGTAACAACGGCTTCCACTACTGGACAGTTGCTGTGCATGATTCTATGTTCGATTTACATGTTATACATCGAATGAAATTACAAAAACAAGGTTTATTTAAAAATTTTTTAAAACGGCACGAAAAGGTGTTTAATAATCATTCATGCATTTCTGTAAATGTCACTTGTAATTTCTTTTCCGAAACTGGTCTACCATGTGAAAATGATCTGGATTCACACGCGTCTTTAAAAATTAATATAACCAAAAATTGCCAAGGAGAGTCAGTGAAAACACAATGAGCCATACCTAACATAGCTGAAAGACGACGAAAGATCCGGACCACATTCCGCTCCAATTTTACACGCTAAATCAATGATTTCTACGGCGAATTTGGGACGGACCGTTTTAGATTTGAGAAAGAAAGGCAACTGCTTCGGTGGTAGGACTACAAAGGAGAGGGAACGTAATTAAAAACAAAAAAAAAGGCTGGTGTGTTTCGCAACATCATTATTAGACTGTATATAATAGTTGTAATAAAATATTTCATTACAAACACACAGAGATGTACACAAAAATTCAATTTAAAGAATATCTTCACGATTTCTTTACTTTCTTTACTTTTGAAGGAGAAAGCATGCTTCAAATATGTTGCCATTTTAGATGAGAACCGCTTTCTTCTCAGGCACTGAAACACGAAAAGTCGCTACATAGAAATCATTAAAACCCCTAGAGATCGCCGAACAAGTATTGCTTTTATCTTCATTATATCTTTTCTAATATATATAGAGATTGGGATGAAGAGTTGATGAAGTTCCCTTGAGCGTTGATGAAGCGGATAGCTCAAGTGGTTAGAGCAGCGGCTTATTGAGCCGAAGGTCATGGGTTCAAATCCCTATTCTGACACCAACGTTTTCATCAGAACCAAGACCTTCGACGAAAAGGATATAAATGTATTTTATTATATATATATATATATATATATATAATTGATTAAAAAGAAAGTCAATTAACCACTAAAACATAAGATAGAAGGTTTAAACTTGGGTGTGCAATGATATTCTATGGAATGACAGTCCTTAAAAAAATAATAATAGCAATAATTAGAATTTAGAGAACAGATATAATCTAATATATATAATACAAATATACACATAAAATAAACTCAAAATACAAATATAATATTCCATGTCTTGTGCAAACAATCATAAAATATGAACATTAAAGTTGGGAAAAGAAAGGAAACATGCTGACTTACGTTGTAAAAGGACGTAATATTTTTGGATCATGTTGTCTCTTTGGAGGGTGATGAGGTGATAGTACAGAAGGGATTTAAAAGAGTAAGGGCCTTGCGGATTGGCAAAGGAAGATGATTCCGAGGCCCCAGCTACGAAGGATCTCTCGAATGTGGAAGTATTATAACGAGGAAGATACAGTCCAGTAGAAAACCAGTGGATGGATGAATTGAAATTGTAGTTCGATTGTAGTAGCTGAAAAATATAGTGAGGTCAATCAGTTTATAGATTGGTTAAGGAATCAGCCTAGAAAATACTGTCTACGGAAGGAGGGATAAAGGCAGGATAGGTCAGAATATAGGTGTGAGACGCTACATTTCCCGGAAATAAACCTGACATAATAATTCATCCGTCTTTTAAAACGCTTTTCTTGTTCTTCTGAAAGTCCATCTTAAGCTACACAGCTTTAGTGGAAGTGGGGCAACATGATGGAGGATAAGGAGTTTACTAGAGGCGAAATGTATAAGGAACCAGGACCGACGGAATTGAATGAGCATTTTAATGGCGGGAAATTTGTGAAATGTGTGGTTCATCGGTAACACCGAGATTTTGGACTGTAGAGCAGAAGGAGTTTCGTTGTAGATGATGTGAGGAAAGATGGGGGAGAGGTTTGAGGTCACTGCTTTCTATAACAATAGCTTTGGACTTCCTAGGATTTAATTATAATATTTTGTACGTTCCCATTAATTTATTGAATTCAGGCCTTCCTGGATTCTGGAGATAGCCGAATGTAAATCGGAGGGATGGAAGTCTCATAAACTTGCGAGTCGACGGCATAGAGGTGGTAATTGCAATTCTGGAGTTGGGGAGATAATTGATGCAAATGCTGAACACGAGAGGGGAAGTAGTAGAGCATTGAATACCTGAAGTTACGGGAAGGAAGGTGGGTTTGTGGCCATTACCAATAGTTACTGCTCGAAAGCGGCAGTGGAGCCATTGGGTGGTTTGTTAGAAAATGAAAAGGTTTCCTCCAACTTGGACAGGATTGATGTATGATCAATGGAATCGAAGGCTTAGGTAAAGTTCGAAATAATCGATTAGATATCTTCATGGTCGATAAAAAAATCAAATTTTTAACTTACATTTGCAGGTTCATCAATTTAATGAAAAATTATGAACTATAGCAGTATGAAAAATATCAAAATATTTAAATTGGCTCTGAAAAACGTGCAGTTGTTTAAGAAATAACACATTACTCGTACGGAAAAATCTGTTTTTTAAGTCAGAAAGTTTGAGGGGTTGAGCAGTTTTTGAAAAAATCAGGGAGTACACTAGTAAGTTTACACCCTGTGTACGTACAAAAACGTCTATATTCCTTGTTTCTCCAGTGAGATTTTGCTGATCTTTATATATGGAAGAGATAATTAGCTATGTTTTTTAAAATGACGAAGCTTGTTGCCACGCCGAAATCTTTCCCTCGTTAATAGATTAACGGATTATAGAAATCGCTCTTTCCGGCTCGAATCTGTTTCCCCGCGGAGTTGATTTAATGAAAGGAAGCCAGCCGGTGGAATGCAGATCGGAGGCACTCAGCCCCAGTGCCCCATAGCCCAAGGCGATCCCTCCAAACATTTCATTGACTTCCAGACGTTTCCGCCGCCACTTTCAAATCCCACAAACCTCATAACTTCCGCTTTTGACGGCTTTTTCCTCCGGCGGTGAGGTGGATTTTCGCTATCGCCGAAACGGCCGCCGGCCCGAAAAAAACCGGGTGCCTGCAAAGCTTCTGCGCCGAATTTACTTTCAACACCACCGTGAAAAATAATTCAAATCTGGCCTAGATAAATGACAGGACGGGACGCACTTTTGACGTTCGTCGAACCGAAATATTTTTCTTGTGACGTATTATCAAGACTGACCCCTTTCAAATTAATTTACATTCTCGTAGCGTGTATAATAAAGCCATTCGATTTCCATCGTGGTGGGTATCATGTAAATACGCTTTTTCTTAATTCGTCAGCGTTGAACGTTCATGATCATCCTAAGACCTCTGTAATTAAAATTGTACCTACTTTATAATCAAAAATTCATCGTAAACTATATTGATCAGCAAATCAGACGACTATAGATACATATAACCTTCGACCAGTTGACAATGAGAGCACATTTCGAATGATAGAATGCAATACGTTTTAGTGATGTTGGCACTTTTTCAAACCTAAAGTGATTCATTTATTACACGGTTCACACAGGAAGGAAGCCACCCAGATAGCATATAAATAGTAAACAATCATGACAACAGTCGAAAAACCACATCTAAATGGAAAGAAGGAAATTCAAAGATTAAATTCCCTCTAGTTCAAGAGTAACATCCATTTTATTTTTTAAAAATTCTAAAATTCTGTCAAAACACTGATCAATATATGCACCAATGTATAAACATTCAAATAGCAGGCAATTTTCTAAACCCACTTTGTCGAGTCACGCGCAAATTATAGGAACAGTTAAATGGAGTCCACAATTATTATTATTTATGAAAGGTAATGATTAAGATAAAATGTCAGCGTCACGGGCAGGATTCGAACCCACGACCTTCGGAAAAATACGCCACCTCTCTATCAATTGTGCTGTAGTGACTTCGATCCGCACGAACACCAACTTCCCGTCTAGCCGAAGGTCGTGGGTTCGAATCCCGCTCCTGACGTTTTACCTCAACCAATATCTTTCATAAAAGGATTTAATTGAAAAATGTTAATTGGTCAATCGGACCACGAACTGTAATGGATTTAATTATTATTAAGCCCTTACTAACTATTTACACATTTACGCACACTTAAGACAGTAGTTTTCGTTTTACAAAGCCGCCAAAAAGTCCTTGCCAAATAAATCATACTATATTATTTATATGTTTTGGAGACATCAATTCTGATAACGTAACGTTATCATTACGCCAGAGAAAATATATTAAAATATTAACAAAAAATTGGCCACGAACTGGAAAAATTACCATAAATAAACAACAAATAATTTATAGATAAATCAATGTGAACCTATTTTATTGGAGGGAGATTCAAGGGGGTCCATGAAAAAGTCGCTTTTCAATTAACAGAGTTAGAGTCATTTCCAAAACTAACTCACGTCTATAATACAGTCGCACAAATAAATACATTTACACTTAAGTAAATTGCTCTCTTCTGGTTGATCGACTGCCTAAAATAATCGCTCAACAGATAACTAGAAAGAATATCTCCTGGTATAATCAATGGGCTTTTCTGCTTCAAAATACCCATGCCCCTGCCAAATTCTGGTGCTCGGGAGAATCTCTCGGACCTATTAGTCCTTCCTTACAAAATAATCAAAGTTCATCGAGAAGAAGCTGTGAATAAGGCAAAAAGCACAGAGAGTCTCTACTTGCATAAGGAACTTTTCTATGAGGAACTTTTCAAGGAACTTACTGTCATATAAACCGAGCTCTTCCCAGGTATTCAAACTAAGAGGAGAATTGTTGTATTTGAAATTCAAACCCTGAGTTTTGAATGGTCCTCAAGATGAAACTTCTTTTTATTAATGTTAGTAAAACAAATTTGATATATTGAATAAATTGAGTTTAAGGTTTAACCAATTCTGTTTTTTTTTTTAATTTAACCAGCAGGCTTTTGTCAAGAGACAAAAACCGCCATAATCCAATCAATATTTTATAAAAACAGCATCCACCATTCCACGGATTTTACCGTTTTAGGTATATTGCCATTTGTGTCGAGTTCAGCAAATCGTGTATTAATATATTTTGTTTATGCCAGTGCTAACTTTGGATGTTCGCCACGTAAGGAATGATGTTTGGGTTCATTTACCCCTCACATCTAAAATAATTTGGAGATTAAAATTGAATTGTTTATAACGCAGAAATCATAATCACATTTTTTTCTATTTGTAAGTTCTCATCTGTTCAAGTTGTTACTAATTAATAGGTTTGCACCAGCTAGTATGAATAATTGGTATGGTATGGCATGTTTTGATGGAAAAGGTCTCTAGGAATCGGGATTGGTCCTTCCGGCTTATTGTACGTTGCTAGTTCCTCAGTTCAGTCAATAGACTGGAGCTTTCTTCTTAGAAGTATCAGGTCATCGACTGCTGCTGTTGCAATTTGATTGCTTAAGTTTTTGCTGTTCGTTAGGTTAAACCTTGAGCTGTTGCTTCGCATTCGAAGGTGATATGAGTCGCTCTTTTCTCCTGCTCATTACATCATTTACAAATGGGATCACCATTGCATATATATATAGCCTTGTTGTGTAGATGTTTTCTCAGATGCCAGTGACCGGCTAGTAGTCTCACTCCTCTGAGTTTGGCACTCGCCAATTGCAGCAGTGTTTTTGCCAGTCTCGGTGAGGGTTGTTTTACCATAAGCTTACTATGTACACCGCTAGAGTCTATCCACTTGTGAATAATCAACCAATATTAAAAACTTCGTAACAGCCACGCCAGGGGAGATTCATATCACTTTCTGGGAGTCTGCTCTCTTCACTCAGAATTGCGGGTATCTTACCTGGGAAAGACAGTCATCTCCGGAGTTGAAATACTGGAATATTTTTCTAACTAAGTATCCCCTTTACCTTAATTTCTTTTGCTCGGCACGCCTGGAGAGTGAGATACAAGTGGCTTTCAGATATGCAATAATTGTCGTCTCTTTTACTTTTATTGCTTTATTTTTTACTACTCTTTCAAGTCTCAAAAGGTAATTCGTTCTTATTTAATTATTTTCGTTTTCTTCTTTTTTTCTCATATTTCCATTAATTATGATTCATACACCACCTTACGTTAATTTTCTTTTGGAAGTTTTTTGCTTTAATATTTCTGTATTTGTAAGTTTTTATGAAGTAAACTTTGCAGACTGCTATGAGCCATGCTTATTGGTATCAGTATTTCTATTTATTTCCATTCTAATAAACTATTGGGTATTGTATTGTAAAAATTGTATTGCTGTCTTTCTGGTTGGTCCATGGGGGTACTTGATATTCCTCTTTCGACTTAACATAAGCTATTGCGTATAGACGTATAAGCTAGGATACATTATGGTCGATGGAGCACTTTTGTTAATATTCCTTCATCCAACTTGAACATAGCACAGCTGAAGGGACGACGGTGATGCTATATTTCACCATCACTACAGTGCCCAAGAACCATTCCTTATTCCCGCGATATGCCTACATCAGGGGTGCTCAAACGGTCGATCGCGAGTGCTTTTTGAGTAGATCTCGAGAAGAAAAATTTTTTTAATAAGTAGGTAGGTAACTAAACTACAAAAATGTATTACGTAATAAAATTCCTAGAAAGGTTTCAAGGATTATTGCCCGAAATAACAGCTTTTCTAAACGAAAGAGGTGATGACACTCAGATTTTGATAAACGAAAAATGGCTGACTGATTTGGCATTTTTGACTGACATCACAATACACTTAAACACAGTTAACTTGGAGCTTCAAGGTAAAGGAAAAACTATTATTGATATGATTAGCGCAGTAAACGCATTCAAAAGTAAATTGCAACTTATGATAGATCAACTGAAAAGAAAGGATCTGAAACATTTTCCGTCTTTGAAAGCAAGGATTCCTCAGTTGAATTATGATACGTATGAGGCTGAATTATCAAATATTTTGGGACAATTCGAAATGCGTTTTTATGATTGCAGTCAATTGGAAAATATAGCATCATTTATGAGTTATCCTTTTTCATGTAAAAACATTGAGGAATTAGCTACTGAAATAGCAAGTCAGTTTAATATGAACTCATGTTCTGTTGAAAATGAGTTGGTGCAGATTATATCAGATATACTTCTCAAAGCTACAGCATCTGATACAAATTTCTGGTGTTTTATATCTGAAGATAAATATCCGAATGTGAGGCAAATCGCCCTTCAACTGACGGCATTTTTTGCGTCAACTTACTTGTGCGAGTCTGCATTTTCTGAAATGAAGATAATTAAGTTAAAATATCGCAATCGACTAACTGACTATCATATGTCATCATGCTTGCGATTACCACTCAGTGGTTACGTACCATCTTATGAAAAGTATGCTGAGGACATGCAGCGCCACGCTTCAACATCCAAAGCCACTCCTTAGTTAAGTTTAACACCATATGTAACTCTTTTGTTTTGTAACAACCAATAAACTCGCAATTTTGAATAACTATGAGTTTTTTCATTGATATTGTAGAGAAGAACCTAACTAAACCTAATCCAAACCTTGACTAAAATAATGTACCTGTATTGTGCAAGCTAATATCTATATATGTTACGGTACACCCTACCTAGGTAGGTAGGGTGTATCGTGTATGTACGACAACCCTGCATCACACACACACTTGCAGCCTCTCAGAGTCGATCGTAAGTAGTCTAAAAATATTGAGGTAGATTGCCAGCAGTTCAAGTTTGAGCACCCCTGGCCTACATGTTCTCTCTAAGGAGCCAAGGCATGACAAGTTTCCAATATGTGTGATTCATGGAAACATATATTTTTTCATTTCAATAATTAACACTTAGATGTTATCTAAACACGAAAACTCTATCAACTTTGACCACACTTTACCGTTTAAAAAAGGCAACATTGCTTCTCCAGTCAGAATTTCAATGCCGATACATGTTTTTGTCACACTCGCACTATATAAAGTATGGTTTTGATTAGTCCATGACTCCATCACAATTTACACTACTTCATAAGGCATAATTAAGCTTGAAGTTAAAATTAACCAGTTTTCCAAATGATTGTTTAAATAACTTTTACATTTTAACTCAAAATCTAATTCTACATAAGATTATAATTTTTTTATATATTCTTTTCTTAACATATTTTTGGTGTTACATGTGTAAAAGTTTGTTTATTTTAGAAAAGACTGTGAATATTTCATTTCAATCGGTAGTATTCTAACTCATACTTACCAATATTCGTTTATTTGGCTTCTTGCTTGTTTTTCTTGTTTAAGAGATTTTCAGAAAAAAATGATTAAATTGACCTCCCGGTTTAAACCGGACATTCAACCTTTCAAAATTTCGTGGCCAGGATTCGACCAAAATAATAACCGGGGCCATATACGCGCCGAACATACGTGCGATTGTATCAGGTTGATGAGGAGGGTGCAGGAGCGGATGAAACGATGATGATCTCATTGATTAATACGCATTTAGCGGCGAGAAACTGGAAAATGTTGGATCCTCGCTCATCCCACTCGACCCCGTAATGTCCTGGACGTTAAAAACACCGACGCGGTACCGTTTTCGGCGCATTCCTGAAACAGGTTCTATTTCACTCGCTAAAATAATATAAAATTAATTTTCTCCTTAGTTAATTATGGCTTAAAGTAAGTGGTAATTATGACTTAATTAAATCATGATTTTTTTTCTTCAAACACTAAGATAATCAAACTAAACATATTCTAAACTTCACTGCAATAAATTTATTAATTTTTTGCTTAAATTTATTTCTTACTTATGGATGATCTATACAATTATGTCACACAGCACAATACTAGCACTAATGCCAACACTGCACCGGTAGAACACATACTTTAAGAAGCCTGTGTTCAATGTGTATGATTATGGGTCAAGTAGGCCCTGAGGCCACCAACGGATGAGGCGATATGGAGGGTTGTCTGGATGGGAAGGAGTTGTCAGTATGGTTAGGATGGTTCACGGATGAGTTCGGTGCCAATAGGAATGTGAACACACACAGAGTCTATCTGGCTTTTATTCTCTCACTTTCTCCCTATCTACCTATTTTTCACTCTCTCTCATTTCTCTCTCCTCTGCCTCTCCTCTGTCTCTTTCTCACTCTCTCACTTTTTCAGTCTCTCTCTCTCCTTCTGCCTCTCGGTCTTTCTCTCTCATCACATACTCACATGGGTCACCATTCCCCACATAAATATTAAAACACGCACTAACAATCTCGCGTATATTAAAATACATATAAGACAGGAACATAAACATAAATTATTAGTCATCAATGTTAGATCCTTTAGTTTTAATTCTTAGGAAAACAATTTAAATTTTATCAGTAAAGTTGTTAAGTTTATATTAGTTTTATGAGTAAATTTAATTACCTTGCATTTCTATAATACACAGGTTACTAATAAATTATATTTTTACATGACCGCCTTTTCCGAGTAAAAATAGATAACCGAAGCGTGGATAAAGTCGATCACAACGGATCAAGAGATGTGTCGGTAGTTGAAGAGAAAGCCACATTGAAAATTGGAAGGGCCTGTAAAAGATGATCTGTCCAACTTTCGTTTTGAGGAGTTCAAAACCACTCCAAGGTTGGATTGATCGATACTGGAAAATAACAAATCTTTGTATTGTTTCGTAAACCGTCGCTCACGTAGAACGAGGCGGATTGTTTCCTCGCAGACAATCAGTTCGTCCGTGAGTAAAAGTCAGATCTGGGAGCAAACACGTAGCCGACGTCTTTCCAATTATCGCCGGCACCGTGATCAAAACCGGCCAACATACCTTCCCTTGTTACCCACTGACCGTGGTGGCTCGGTGATGCATCTTTCTCCAGGAATGCAATTTGATGTAGGAAAGTGCAATTGCGGTTATTCCAGGCTATGATTAAAAACTCACGCTGTAAGATTATTTTTTCCACTGTATTTATTGTTTTATCATTCCATTCTGGTATTCCTGTACTTAAAGTAAAACCAAAAAGCTACCAAGTACAAAACAAAATTAAACCAAATTTTTTATTAAATTGCTTTTTCCGAAATAGTTCAAATGCAAAATAATATTACAATGAACCTTTCTCAAGTAGATGTACCAATATAAAGTATCTGTACTTAATAGCAAAATGCCCAAATTAATCGACAATTGATATTACTTTAGAAAAAATTATGTTTAAAAATATAAAACTACGCAAAAAATTGGTAATAAATGTTAAATAATAAGTAAAGAAAAACAGAAGGATCGAAAGACCAAACAAGCACATGTCCTAACATTGGGAAAATTATAAAAATCCCCCCAAATACAAGGTAAGTTGCATGTTTTTCTTACTTTTATATATATTGGGTTGTCCGGAAAATAATGCAGGATTTTAAGTTTTCATTAAAAAAAATCTATATAAAATATTCTGTTTACGTTTACAGGATTACTCATTTGTATGAATGTCAACACTTATTAATCCTCTTCCAAATGATATTGTTTGTTTACCTCTGTAGCATTCCGCTACTTGGAAATAATTCAGTCATCCTTATAATGTCAAAGCGAGAATTTCGTACGATTTTCTTTTACGAGTTTAAACTCGGCCGAAGCGGAGCCCAAACGGCTAGAAACATTAACCAAGTCTGGGGCGAGGGTTGTGTTAATGAGTGCACTGTGCAAAGGTGGTTTAAAAAATTTCGGGAGGGAGATTTCAGCCTTGAAGATGAAGAAGGTCGTGGAAGGCCTTCCTCTCTTAATGATGATGTTCTGCGATCACTGGTGGAAGAAAACCCGAAAACAACTGTTCGAGAACTTGCAGAGCAACTCAAAGTCAACGTTCTGGACAGTGGCTCGACAAAGGAGAAGCTCCAATACATTTTCCAAAGCCCCTAACTCATCAAAAAAAGGTAATGGTTACGGTATGGTGGGCTTCATTTGGTTTAATACACTACAGCTTCTAGTGGTCTATCTTTGGTCAATCGGAAAGGGCCCATTTTGTTGCATGACAACGCTCGACCACATGTGTCACGTGTAACGTCACAAAAATTATTGGAGCTTGGCTATGAAACTTTGCCTCACCCACCCTACTCTCCGGACCTCTCGCCTACTGACTACCATTTTTTTAGACACCTGGACCACTACTTACAACACATAATATTCAAAAATCAAACGGAACTGGAAAATGCATTTATTGACTTTATCAATTCTAAAAATTCTGAATTCTACTCAGACGGAATTAATAAGTTACCAACACGTTGGGAGAAATGTATTGAGAGTATGGGAAATTATTTTGATTAAAGAACATTGCTTTAAAGTAACTAGTTTCTTTTTTTTTGTTTAATACCAAAATCCTGCATTATTTTCCGGACAACCCAATATAATAAAACACAATATGCTTTTATCGTTTACATATCTCCTGAGAGGAACCGGCAACACGTATCTCCGCTTCACTCGTCTTACTGGGCTGTAAGCGTTGGTAATGCTGGGCATGGCTGTGGGATTATGGTATACGAAGATAGTTTTTCATGGATGTGAAAAATTGGTTGAGGATTAGATTTGTAACAAAGCGTATTTTCATATTTGGAGTTCATTGTGATAAGTAATGTTGGAAAGATAGTAGAGATTGTTGACGGTTTGAGGACTTTTGGTTTGGAGAATTGTATTATTTGGATGTTGGAAGGTTTGGCGATGATTCATATTGCAATATTTGCTCATATGCATTATAGAGCAAATATCATTAGCTCAAGAATGGTGCTGAACTGCAAAACCAAATTAAATTTATTAGGTACGCAGAATAAAGTTAGCCTCTGAAAAAAATATTGCCTAGGTTTATATATATAGATTAAAAAGTTACTACATACTACCAGCTGGTGAAGTCTTATGTGACCGACATCTCAGCGGGTGTTCCTCAAGGAAGTGTTCTTGGATCCCTCCTTTATATTCTGTAAGAGGATGACATTCCAGCAGATATCAACATAGAAATAGCCCAATTTGCTGATGACAAAGCAGTTCCCAAAGTATCACGTTCAGAGATTCAGAAATGAAGATGCAGAATTGCTGCCAAAAATTTAATGATTGGGCATCCAAGTGGAAAGTTAAGCTGAATTCAACTAAATCCAAACTCAATAATTTCACTTAAAAAAAGACCTCAAGGCCCTCGGTGGAACTAATGTACCTCAAGAGTATAAATTCTTAGGGCTTCACTTGGACTCGCATCTCACCCGGAATAATCACATATGTGTAACGAGAATTCGCTTGCGTATTGGCAATATCAAACCTGTCAAATTCTGTCCAAATTCCCCTTAAGCGACTCCTTTATCGACGCGTAATAAAACCAATATGGTTTTATGGCTCGCCCATTTGGTGTTCTGCATCCGCCTCGCAAATAAAAAAAAATACAACAGCTACAGAACCGTGTATGGTTAATAAGAAACGTGTCCTGGTTCGTAAGAAATGAACAGCTCCACCATGATATATCGTTGGCATCGTCAGAAGACGAACTAAAGAAGAGATACCCGATTCTGCTTGTCAAAGCTGACTCCCACCAGAATCCGGCAATTGCACAAAGACGGCTAAAAAAAGCATCATACGGACTACAGATTGTAAATGAGTGTAATGTAAATAAGTCTTAAGGTAAACGTGATATTATTACATATTAAAAAAAGAAGTAGGTTAATTTATTTGTTAATGAGATATTTATCTTAAATTTTTATACTCCAGTGAACCATTGTTTGGCCTGCCGTAGAGCAAGACTCACCGTCAAATTCGTGTAAATCACACTTTTTGAGTATGTGCAGTATTTAATAGCAAAACATAATGTGTATGTATACAAATGTTAAATAAAATAATTTAAAAAAATGTACGTTGTATGTTCACACGTCGGTAACAGGATTAATTAATTGTTACCTTAGTTTTAAGATATAAAGAAATCTGGGGGGCGGATCCATTGACATGGCCGTGTCGGAAGAAGTTTGTTCCTTTATTTAGTTAATTATTTGGATAAGTAATTACTAATTAATTGAGCCGGGAGTATTAACTGTGTTGAACCATTAGAATGAGGATGTGTAGAGGTCGAGGTGAAACAATTCGTGTCTTCCTTGTACGGTCGTTAAACTCCTCCAAAATAATGCAATATAATGAAGCCAGAGGCCAAGAAGAAAGCCAAACGTATTGCCCTCTTGGGTGGTTTTGGCAAATACCTAGCACTACAAAAAAAGAGTAGACGCTAGAACTAGTCAGGAGTTGACCTATGTACAGACGTCGCGTAGATGAACGGGTCAGACTTTGTTTGATTGATAATAATGAGCGTTCTTTAGCGGGAGTGTCTGGCTTCGTCATCGAGACATACTTTGTGGATTTTAGTGAAATAATGAAATGTAAAGTTCTGTATTTCTTTATTTTATCCCCTATGACGGATTCAGAAGTAAAAGTTCTCTATCTCTTAGCTATTGACCACAATCCTTTTCGTTTTTTACATCTACGACTATCAGAAGTAGAATACCACTTACTTTTCTTTAAATCCGCTATACAGGGTGTCCAAGCTAATGCGCCAATCCTATTTTTTCCTTTGCGGTTCTAGATAGGAAAAAGTATGAAGTGAGACTCCCCGCATTTGTAGTTTGTTGATGTAAAGTTGATTTACTTTTCTCGACCCCATTTCGATATAAGTCGAATTCAAATCCTTAATTTTAAATACGAAACTCCATTTATCACATTTCTCGTTGAAAGTAAATTTTTTTGGAGAAAAAAGAAAGTTATTAAAATCGGTCCAATTGAAACGGAGATATGATTTTTTTAAAATAGGCGGAATGCTGTTCTAGTGCGTTAGGTCGAAATCATTTTATTTTGCCTTCTACTTTAAATATTTTGAATAAGAGAGGAAAATCAACCAAGTAGAAAGAAAAGTCTGAAAGGATACTAAACCTCCTGCAAAAATCCATAAATTTCGAACTGTATCGTTTTTTTTTCTCCTCGGCCAAAATCTGACCTTTCCTAAGACTCTTTCACCGAAATAACCTTGGTTGTATTTCAAATCCCACCCCTTTTTTCAATCGCGGTTGGGACCAGCCACAGCGGACTAAACAGTTATTCGTAATTAATGCTATCTGGAAATAAATGGGGTAAATAAAGGAATGTAGGTACTAAAGCTATTTATTTTCCGTTTCCAAATTCCTTTCTTATCTGATGTGAAGCTCAGCGATGAAAATGTTTTGAATGCATAAATGTATGGAATTAGTTTTGTTGTTTGTTCTCGTTTGTTCGCCATGCCACGGCCGGTGTTCTCGCGTCAATAGATAATTCATATGGTTGAAAGTTTCATTGAATACGATCGTAATTGACCAGAGCTTTCCAACAATTTTTTCAAAGCAAAATACATCATCACGTCGTACTCTGAGCGTTTCACCAGCCGGTTATTTTCCAAATTTATGGGATTTGGCAGAAAATTCAGTAAGCTTACAGACTTTTCCCTCTACTTTGTCTGATTTTTCATTCATTCAAAATATTAGCAGTGGAATGTAAAATAAAATGGCTTCAAGCTAACGCACGATAAAAGCATTCCGGTGGGGGTTTTGGTGGCCGCAACGGTTTAGGCGTCGACACGGCCCTCATCACTGTAAGGTGAAGGTCCCGGGTTCGAATCCAGCGGCCGTGCATCCGTAACAGACATTACAAATGGGCTTTTTTTCAAATACATTGGCGCTCCAGTAGTTGATATATTTTTTTATGTTGAAAACCTTCATAAGAAAAGCTAGATTTGTCAAGAGAAAACGATGAAATAAGTGTGTCTGCCAAACAAATAAAGACAAAACGAAGAACGAACAGTTTGATTATACTTGGCTAATTTTGGTGGACAATTCATACAGTCTTCGATTGAAAAATAAATAAATAAATTTAAAAAAATTAATAACTTAGAGTGTTCGTTTTTTTCGCCAAAAATCCTAGTTTCAAAAAAAAATTTTGAATTCGATTTATGTCGAATGGAGGCGAAAAAATAAATCGACCTTACATGAATAAACCCATTAGGTTGAACACCCTATATATAAATATATATAAAATTTGAAAAAAAAAACTTATTATGAACAGAAGTTTCCTCTGACTACCTTCCACTCTATCGATTAATTAGTGTAAATTGCGTACAGTTCTTTCTAACAGAAACAAAAGCAGCTTCTGTTTTTTTTTATTTATTATTTTATTTTTTATTTTTTTTTTTAGTTGACACGATCACGGGTAACGGGTTTATGGTGTTCCTAATGTGCTTACTGGTGATATTCTTTTGATTTTCTCCCCCTGGATGTACTGGCATGTTTATGACACTCATTAGGATTTCTATGTTAGTTGACATTCCTCTCTTTGTGCGATTTTTCAAACTGTCAAACAGGAAATTGAAGCGATTCTGAAAATCACTCGTCATTCCCTACTGATTGAGGTATTTCTTTCTGGGTCATTTATAAATGTAGAAATACTTTAATTTCCTGCCAAATTCTAAGTTTATTGATATTTCTGAAATCGATATTCGACGGTAAAACAGAATGTTAATCCTATACACAAAATACCCAGATGGACTTTCTTCTTGCCCCAACTTAAAGTCTGTATTTAATATTACTTCCAGAAATTAAAATGTTACTGGCAATTAAATAACAAGATACAATTAAAATTTTGTAACCTTGTATGTTTAAAAAAGACAAACAAAACAGAATTCTATTGTATACACAAAATACTCAGATAGATTATCTTCTTGTTCTAACTTAAAGTTTATATTTACTATTATTTCCAGTAATTAAAATTCACTGGTTTCGTGGTCCGTTCGACCAATTAATATAACACAATTAATTACGGTTTTTAGTTGAGATGAAAAAAAGTTAATGGCACGAGAGGAATTCGAACCCACGACCTTCGGCTAGATACGCCGCTGCTCTACCACCTGAGCTATCGTGACCTCGATCCTCTCGGACATCAACTCCCCATCTCAACCTCACCTTACGAGTTTTGCCTCCTTTTGCCATATTTCAAATATCGTGTAATCTGTTTGGATTCTCGACGACAATTGAAATGGCGACGGAGAGCTTTAGTGAAGTATACTTCATTTTAAATCATTAATTCACTGGTTTCGTGGTCCGTTCGACCAATTAATATAACACAATTAATTACGGTTTTTAGTTGAGATGAAAAAAGGAGGCAAAACTCGTAAGGTGAGGTTGAGATGGGGAGTTGATGTCCGAGAGGATCGAGGTCACGATAGCTCAGGTGGTAGAGCAGCGGCGTATCTAGCCGAAGGTCGTGGGTTCGAATCCCTCTCGTGCCATTAATTTTTTTTCACCTCAACTAAAAACCGTAATTAATTGAGTAATTAAAATGTTACTGGTAATTAAATAACAAGATACAATTAAAATTTAATTCAAAAAGGCATGTATCTTTAAAAAAGACATTTGAAACAGAATTTTAATGTATATACAAAGTACTCAGATGGATCTTCTTCTTGCCCCAACTTAAAGTCTATATTTACTATTATTTCCAGTAAATGAAAATGTTACTGGCAATCAAATAACAAGATGTAATTAAAATTTAATTCAAAACGTCACGTATGTTTAAAAAATTCAATCAAAACAGGAATATATGCACAAAATACTCAGATGGACTACTTTATTGCCCCGGACTTTACGTTAATTAATAGATCACTGCTGAAAACTGGGTCATATGATTATTTTCCAATTCAAAATATGGCTATTTTGTAATTAATAAATCGTGTAAAATATTATAAACATTTCGCATAATTGAAGTGATTTATCAATGTCATCTCTGTAATTTCTGTCGTAACTTTCTCCAAGTTAATTATTCAGATTTAAACAGGTGCTCGCCGGAATACGATAAAGATAATTTTACAACTTTTCCGCGTTGTAATGAACGAGGAAAGAAAACATAGAAAACGAAGATAAAAGGAAGCATTAAAATATATACAGACATAATAATGTACGACGATTATTATAATGTGAATTGTTCAATGGAAAGAGGTTGAGGGAAGGATAAGTAAAAAGTAACGTTTTTTTTTCAGTTTCAGCGCATTAGAAATAGAAGCGGAACATGTTCACCAGGGATCCTGAGAAGGTACTAATGACCACGAGAAGGACGACCTCGATCCCGGCCGATCCGGCCGAAGTGCACATGGCCGCCTCAACCGAGGCGTGGGTGTTTATGAAAAAAAAAGTCCAAAAGTATTTGTGGGTGCACGGTGCAACGGACGTTTACCTACCAGTTATGAGCGTCGTGGCTACGCCTAAACCGTGCTGTTATTTTTATTATTATTCAATTCACTACCATTCGTGATCTGCTTGACTAATTAATATCTTTCAATTAATTAAGGTTTTAGTTAAGATAAAAAAAAAGTCACGAGCGGGATTCGAACCAACAACCTCCGGCTAAATGCGCCACTGTTCTACCACTTGACCTATCGTGACTCCGTACCGAGCTTTAGTGAAGATTTACATTTATAACTGCATTAACCTCATTTTAACTTATTCAATTCACTATTTGGCAAAAAGGAGAGAAAATTCGAAAGGTGGGGTTGAGATGAGAAGATGGTGGTCCGAGTGGATCGAAGTCACGCTAGTTTACGTGGAAGAGCAGCGGCGTATCTAGCCGAGGTTGCAGGTTCGAATCCCGCTTGTGACACTGATTTTTTATCTCAACTAAAAACTTTAATTAATTGAAAAAATATTATTATTATCTATTATAACTTATTTATTAATTAAAAAACATTTCTATTTAGTATAAAAAATGACAAATAGGGGGCAAAATGTTTAAGATGTTGGTAAGTCAAAAAAAAGTTAAATACTGACTGAGAATACCCTGAGGGAGGTAAAAAAAAACACCGAGAACTTGGTATAGCTTCAATATTAGAACTTAATATTTTTTAAATTTATTTTATATATAATACAATTTTAAATGAAGGTTGATTTATACATACCAGCTGTATTCAAAAGTAGATAAGCTAGTAAGAAATTTTTTAATTTAAGCATGTTGGATCATGATATCTGTGAAATTTACTTTATTCTATGGTTATAGAAATAAAATAGGTTATTTTTAATTGACTGTGAGTACAAGTAGAAATATGTGAAATGGGGAAGGTCTTGAAAAAAAGCTTCATTGCGCATTCCAATCATCTTAATTTGGGAATTGTTTCATTTCCTTCTTGCCTCTGGGCCTGGAGTAGCTCATGGGAACATTTTGTATACGTCCGGCCGGTATCTTTAGGACCGTTATCTCGTCAATTCGGAACTCTCTTCTGTGTTGGATTAATCTCACGGATCTGGAACACTCGCACTGTCCGCCTCTTTCAATCTGCTCCCGATCCCGAATTCCCACGTCGATTCTCCTCGTTATGCAACGCTTTTCCTGGTGTTGGCAGTTCTACATCGAGGGTCTTTCAGTCGGGGCTGGTAGGAAAATGGAAAAGCCTTGGGAAGCGAAGCGATAATAATTAACCTTTATATGAAAGGCAATAGAAAATCTGGTTCCGTTGGATTCCCATAACCTGAATTATTTGTGCAGTTTCAATTAAATCTGACCAATTTATGACACAAAAAAATAAAAATTTGCATTAAAAAATATCCATTATTATAAGAAAGCTTAATTTATAAAAGAAATGATAAATATTCTACATATATTCATTATTCTTGGAAAATTAATAAATCAAAATTGTTCAAAAGCAATTTCGTTTAAAACATCATTACTCATTGGATCATTAATGATTTTCGACCAGTGCTTAAGTGAAGACAGGATTGGGTCACGCCAATTAAACCAACTCCACGGTTCAAACCGTGATCGGTCTTTAAACCGACTCGCCGGTTCCGATCACGATCATGTCCGATCGAGCGAAATGTAATTTTTTAATCAACTATATATTTATTGCCACCTCAGTGTAAACCGATTTCGAATCAATTTGTCAAAATTTGATGTTTGCTTACCACGAAATAATAATCACACGTTTGGCCTGGATTTAGAGTATTCTGTAAAAGAATTGAGGGTGAAATCTTTTTTGTAATGCACTTTTTTCGGCTTTCAATATTTTCAACTTTCATTATTTAAAATCACGAAAAAAGATTATATCCACAGAACCGCTCTTTTCCATCACATCTGTATTTCTCACTTTTCGTTTCTCAATCTGTCTTCAACTCAAAAATAAAATCTGGTCAGTTTGTATTAGCAAATGTTCAAAATGGTGTCTACAGGAGGAGTACCCGGATCCAAAGACCGAATGCCAATTTTTTTAAAGTCTCTTAATAACCAAGGGCCTAAGTCGTAATTCCGCGAGCAAGGAAGATAGTCGAGGGCCGCGTTAGCTGCTAGCCTTGGCGTCATTCATTCGACTAGTAGATTCCGCGGTAGTGGGTTCGATCCCCATCGTCGCCTCTGGACTTTTCCTGTCGCCAAAGGGGACCGGTGGCCGCAATTGAAAGATATGAGAAAAGTACAATAATCTGAACAGCTGTAGTGCTCAGGTGGCATTCTTCCAGTTCCTGGTATCCATTGTCAAAAAAAAAAAAAAATCATAAACAGTGCTTATGATATGTATAATTTTATTAAGTTATTAAGTAAATCAGTTTTCGAGGTTCGCTTCACCAATTTATATTTTTCGATGAATTGAGATTTTTAGTTGAGAAAAAAAGTCAGTGTCACGAGCGGGATTCGAACTCACGATCTTCGGCTAGATACGCCGCTGCTCTACCACTTGACCTCGATCCACCCACGGCAACTTTCCATCTCAACCGCACCTTTTGAGTTTTCCCTTCTTTTTGCCATTTTTCAAATGCCGTGTTGATGTGATTTGATTCTCGGCGAAAAATGAAATGGCTACGGAGAACTTTAGTGAAGGTTTACTTCATTTCAACTTATTCAATTCTCCAGTTTTCGCGGTCCGCTCGACCAATTGATATCTTTCAATTAATTAAGGTTTTATTTGAGATAAAAAAATTCATATATTACGAGCGGGATTTGTTAAGGAAATAATTTTTTTTTTACTGATTTGAATAGAAGTTTTTATTTTTATTACATTTTGTGCAGGATTTTGAAGGTATTTTACACGTTTTTGCACATTTCGGAGTTCATGTTTTGAAATTTTTTTTTTCAAAAATTCGGCCTTTAAAATCTACTTTGAGCCATTGTTCTTTATTCAAAGACATTATACGATGTAGTTTTTTTCTCTATTTATAATTGATAAATGTTATTATTTTATGTAGTTATGCTCTGCAGGCTTTTATCAGCCGATACAGACCTTTGCCACTCCTGTCAGTTTTACCTTGCAGTAAAGTGCCTGACGGTTTACTGTGCCTACAACTTCTTTTCTTTTGCATGGACTCCTTCTGAAATAGAGTTTATGCCTAATCTTGTTGTCCGTTTTGCAGATCCTCCTTTGAGAAGGGATAAAACCTGTCTCTTTCCTGAATTATACTTTTTGTAACTCTAGCAATATGTTGACTAGAAGTCTATATATGATCTTCATATCTCATTAAGAGTGTATGGTCTATTTAAATAACCTATTTTTCAACATTATTTAGGGACATATAAAGGATCTCTTTAGCAATTAGGGTTTTAACATCTTTCGCTTTTTCTATGTTTATAACCAGCTTTCAATTTTTTCTTCTGACGTGAACAAACCTTTTCATACTTTTATAGCATATATTGCTTAGAAATTGTCTAAAAAACAATTCCTTTTTGCTATATTCCCCATTATAGAATTCTGATACACAGTTTTCAACCTTTATACGAGTTTTTATTTATTGTTTGTAGCTTTTCGATTCATAAACACAGACAATTAAGACCTTTCCGATGAGTAATAACTAGGTAAAGTCGCTGAGAACTGTGACAGCAGGATGTCAATAAAACGTTTTCACATTGGGTGGCACGTGTGCTTTTATAGGACAGAAAACAATTTAAAAATCCTTACGAAAAGAGGTTTAACAGAAAAAGCCTTCTGGAGTCTCGATTCGCCTTATCTAGTGTCCGTAAATTGAGAGAAATTTGTCAAAGATATTTTTTCTGTCCACGTTGAACCAAAATTTTATATTATTCACGTCAGTAATTTTGTATGCACGTGTTGCATAGAGTTTCTAATAAATTCAGTCTGTTTTTTTTTTTTTTTTTATTGCTTGATTAAACTTGTACGATTGCCATTCCAGCGGCGATCGCACCGATGAGAGAAATCAGCCTCAGATGTGGACCATGCGTGCTTTGCATTCCCCGACTTAAGATTTTATCTCACCGGCTGGCTATTTTTATTTGTTTTCAGTGAAATATAGCGAATAAAGTTTCGCTTTTTATGTGCAAGATGAAAGTGAATTTAAAAGGGAAAAATGGGAAATGTTTGAAAAAGTAATTTGGCAGAATCTTACACATACGAATTTTTTTCCAGCCTGACGATAGTACCTTTTAATAAAGCATCACTGAACTTTGTACAACTTTAACTATTTTCTTACTGTACTGTCACATGTGCAAACGTACCCCAGAAAGTATCTATTTCCTTGGGTACGCTGCACATGGGACACTATGTGACGAAAATTATTACACCTGTAAAAAATTTAATCTAATCCACTGGATGGCCTCAAATCATGAGTCAAAATTGAAGATTTTATAGGATATTGAACGCTAAAAAGGGACAGAACTAGGGCTAAAAAAAAGTTTTCTGACCCAATTTGTGAAGCGGTAAGTAAACCGCTACTACTACAATAAAATAACATTCATAGTGCATTTATTTCTCCACAAATGAGACTAAAACCAGCCTTATTGGTTGAGAAGAAGAATTTTCGCGATTTTTCAAAGTAAGTAGGGGCACAAAAAATCAATCTTTTCAGACAATTTTATCGATATTTTCAAAACATGCCCTCCTACTAAAACATGTTCGGAAATATACGTTTTCCGTGATAGATTTCTCTGTCAAATTAGTGAAAATTATCAGAATTTCTACTTCACAAAGGTGCAAAAACAGTTGGCTGGAGCTTTGAGCTGAGAGATTTTAGCTCCAAATGAGGTTGGTACGTTGAACCATGATTAACAATTAATTTTGTAATTAACAAATTTTGTAATGATTTTTTAAAATGATAAAATGCTTTATTTTTTACAAGTTTCATAAATTGTTAAGTAACAGATTGATCGCACATACATTAATTTTCAATGTGGGATACCCATCAGAAAACAGTGATTTTCGATTTGTGTGAAAAGTTTTATATTTGCCAAAATTAGAATGTTTCATCAATTGGACTGCGGTTGGACTAATTATTTATTATTGAATTATTTATCAATTTTATCGGCGGTAACCGATCATAAAAAATATATAGCCACAATTCACCAAATTACTGAAAAACTATTAATATTTTGATGGTGTCCATCCTGATTTCGTAAATTTCCATACTAATATCAAAGGTAGGGAATAAATTAAATTTTCCCCGTTAGGTGTCATATTCTGGAAAAGACAATTTATTTCTTCCCTGTCCTATTCGAAAAATTTTTAAATAAACTATTCCCCAACCCATACCCACTTCTGTTAACCGTAAATATAAGCATGTATAGAAAAAATATAAATAAAATAATAAGAAAAATTAATTATGATCTTTTGAAATATGATTCAATTCATTTAACTGATTAACAACGTTTACACGCATATTACACAGGCACTTATAATCATAAACTTAACGTGTGCAATAAAAATAACAAATTCAAAATTCTGTACAAGATCAATGATTTAAATCTATAATTTAGTACAATCATTAAAATTTTAATTATGTATATCACAAAAATGCATAAAATATATGTACACACTGGCCAAAACTCCGTGCAAGAAACTAGCATATGCTGCCATGATGTAAACTAAATATGTACATGTTATCAATTAACATAAAAATGAAAAGTACAAATAAATTAACATATTTTAAAGTTTAAAACATTGCGAAAAATAATTAACTATAGATAAATTTGATTTTATCTTATTTATTAAAAATGATGTTACTCGTAGCAGTACACAAATTCTTTTAATGTAGGTATATAAGTACCCAATATTACTTTATTCAAAAATGGATATGTAGAACGATTTATGTTTAATTATGTACAAAAATGTAAATGAAATATAGGAAATATTACAATTTGTTGTAGTCGTGAGAAGAAGACAAGAATGGTTGTTTCGAAAAACACGTTTTTCGTATTTTTGCCGACGTTTCCACCTTTATTCGGGTCATCTTCAGTGCATGTGGTTCTTGTAAAAATTGTTTTTTGTAAAAATTATTATGTTTCTAAAATGAGACATTCTTGACCTCTCCTCATAATACAAACAAATTGTAAAACAAACTGACACTTGAAAAAAAGACCTTAATAATCTTAACTCTATGCACTTATGCTTAAAAAAAACCGCAATAACTTAAAAAGATGATAGTGACGCCTAGAAGAATAGTATGTTAATATTCCAAATGTTGTATTAATATGACTTTCAATTAGCGATCTTTCTGTTCATGTTCAACGGATTATTTTAAAGTGACTCAAACATGCGGTATTCGTCGAATAGCTGCCGAATATTGGGTAAATTTCGAATTTTCCCTCCTTTTTTGACATTTTTTTAAATTTCGTGTAATCTATTCGATTCTTGGCGACAAATGAAATGGTCACAGAGAACTTTAGTGAAGGTATGGTTTGTTTCGCTTATTAAATACATTAGATTTTGTGGTCCGATTGACTAAATTGACCAAATAACTTCTGTCAATTAATTAATCTTTATGTAAGTTGTTGAGATAAAAAAGTCAGTGCCGAGGGGAAAATTGAAAAAAGGAGGGAAAATTCGAAAGGACGGAAAGTTGTTAACCGAGTGAATCGACCTCTGTGCTGAAGGTCGTGGTTTCGAATCTCGCTCGTGACACTGAATTTTTTTATCACAAATACCTTACATAAAGATTAAATAATTGAAAGAAGTTATTTAGTCCATCGGACCACGAAATCTAATGGATTTAATAAATAAAATAATAATATTAGTGGTATTAACGATCTTTGTATTAATCCTGTTATCTCCTGTTAGATCAAGAAAAAAAATGCCGTAGACTTGTAAGAATCGTATATTCATTATCACTCGATATAACAGGTCAGGGCAGAAAATTTAGTCACATTCTATCCGCTAGGGCGTAGGTAGCCAACATGACAGCCATGAATTTAACAGCTGTTTTTTGTTTACACATATTTTTATTCTTTAATTCGCATTAATTAATCAGACCAATACATTTCTTTTGTTGATATCTAACCTGCTCTTATACTTCCATTCGTTATAGATATCTCGTACCCTATGAAAATGTGGGCTGTTAGAGGTTAGGATACAGGTTAGGTATGTCGGCACGAATTGAAGCATGTTATTTGTTCGTACTTTCAAAGAATGCAAGAGTTGATTAATTTTCCTTTTTTATTAACTTCTGATATGTTACAATTTAACCAAGCAAACAAAAGAAAACCAAGCCAAACAACAAGCCTTCAAGGACGGTTATAACTTTAGTTTTGGTTCTACCATTCGCCACTACCATTGCGGAAAAATTAAAGTTTAACACAGTAAGAAAATAAGGGGGTGTTGACGATTTTCCTGGACATTTCCCTATTCGAATTAACATCTTACAAACCCCCTATTATTGGATATTTGTTTGCTAAATCCTTAAATCTAATAATCTGTTGTAAATTTATTGTATGTTAAAATATTTCGTAGTTTATTTCACTCCTTACTTTACTAGAGATAAAATTTTTAAGCTCTGTGTGGTATTATATGTACTATGAAGAAAACGTAAGGTATTTTCAAAAGGTAATTCCACTTAAGTGAAGATGGCCGAATGGAGGAAGATGTGGAATGAAGAAATGTATGAATGGGAAGTAGTGATTCATTGAATTGGACTTCCTGGTGCAGGTGAGCGAGGCTGATTTGGCCGAGGGGCGTGAAATGGGCCGAGCGACGCCCGCGAGTCTGTGGCCGCGGACCACCTGTGCGCCCCCCCTGACCCGGATTCGATGAAATGGAAACGACGACGGCCAGAACAGGTGGGCGAACCGGTTCTCTTCGGAATCCGAGCTGTCGGGGTAACGAGACACGCGAAAGTTGTATCATCGTTTCCCAAGGACCGGCCCTTTTGAAGTCGGCCTACGAGAAAGTCTGAGGGTCCGCCCCGCCCCGCCCCGCCCATACATCAAAAATGCATGTGTGTCTTGTCGACCGAATATTCGCACGGTAATTATCTATCTCATCGTCCAATCGCATGTAAATGGCTCATTTTTTGACAGATTATCCAGCATACTCGATTCATTTTTTTTTGTCATTTGTATGTACATGTAGGTAATACAGCATATTATTTTACTTCCAATAATTCTGAAGCAATAGAAGTACACCTGAAACAGAGAAACTAGTCAGGCTACACTGTTTGTGAGCAATACTGTTAAGACAAACATTTCAAGATAAAAACAGATTCGAATGGATCATGTTAAACACTTAAAACTGGTGAAACAACACTCCTGAACAATGGCAGGTAAAAGGCTTTGCCAAAAACCGCTCCTTTACACTTAAAAAAAATCTCTTGACAGTAAAATATGAAAAAAATGATATCAATACCGGTCTGTTAGACTGATGATTTAATGGGCATATGAAAATATCGAAAGTGGGAGAAGGTAGACTATGTGTGACAGTGAGCCCGTTGGACCCAGCGACGGATTTCAAGGCAGAGAAGTACGGCGTGTTAAGGGATGGCTTCACGAAGTGCCAAAAACCACATTTCGATGTATCTGGTGTAGTAGTGGGACCAAGAGGAGGCATCCCTGAGCGAACCAAAAGGACTATCGGTGACCTCGGTATCAAGACCTGCCGGGATTACTTCTCACCATTTCCCGGACATCATTGAGGTCGACACTGTCCATTGCCTGAGCTCATATGGATAGTCAGAAAAGGTTGGCACCCAGCCATCCAATAGCTGACTCCTGCTGTCGGGCTTGACAACCAGACATGATGTATAACCCTGGTGATTAAAGGATTGCACGAATGAACCTGAAGGTCCGGCAAAGTTTGCGAGCACTCGCAGTACACACATAACAGGAAAGGAAACAAAAGTGGTGCCGGATATTGAAGTAAAATTTTAGTTTTCGTCAGGGAAAAAAACGTTCTACGATTAGTACATTTTATAAGGTACTGTTAACGCTCAATAATCATAGGCACCTAGTGGTAAAGAAAAGCTTAATCCGGCAATAACTGATATAACAGACCTGTTGACAGTAATGCCTGAAAAAGTTATTAATTACTATTATATTGGTGTCTAATTATTTGGAGTATCGGAAGATGTACTAAGTATGTTTATTTTTTCGTTTAGGTCACAATATTCTGGGCGTCTTGCTCGCAAACAAATTGTGCTCTAAGTAAATCATTTCAAAATAGTAACGCTTAATCCGTTACGTTTGGTGGCCTATTTAACAAATTACTTATTTCAATTAATTATTCTTTTTGTGTAAGGTCTTAGTTGAAATGAAAACGTTAGTGTCACGAGCGGGATTCGAACCGACGACCTTCGGCTCGACAAGTTGGCTTAAGACGGAGAGTTAGTGTTCGAGTAGATCGAAGTCACGATAGCTCAAGAGTTGAGAGCAGCTGTGTATTGAGCGGAAGGTCGTGGGTTCGAATCTCTCTTGTGACATTACACTTTTCATTTCAAGCAAACGATACATATAAATAATAATAAATAATAATAACAATTTTAGGAAGAAATTTTTAAGCTTATGTAATCAAATTAATTTTCAAATAATGACAAATTAAAAAACTGTTGTGGTTTAAAATCTATGAACGCAAAAGAATAAATACATAATTATATTTTAAAAAACACTGCCCATTAAATAACTGGCCACTTGGATTTTGAACGAAAAAAGGCAAACTTTGAAAATGTATATTATTTGTCTTCTAGGTCAACAAGTAGAATTTGGTCTCATTTTTAAAAAACATTTACTCTGTATGACACGGCTTTTCAAAGTTGTCCTTGCTTCAGTCATTCATCAGTAAATTAAAAAATTCGAGAACATATTACTTTTTTTAAACTCCAACCTGAGCTGGGTGCCAGCAAATCTATATAAGAAGCGAGATGGGAAATTTTAATAAGCTTTCAATTTGTCACCATCCACTTTCTCCGATTTCTGAACCGTACAAAAGCTAGTTTAAAAAACACCCTAAAATTCATGTGTAAATTAAAGGGTTGAGAAAATATTGATGATCTTTTTTTAATGGGCAAAATGCAGAATAGAGTCGGAGGTAAATTTCAAAATGATGCTGGATAAAATATAGTGAATAAAACATATTGCATGAAATTTTAATACATTTTATATGTTGCCAGAAGAACACATTAAGACTAAAGTTTCTATGCATGATAATATATTGAGTTATTAAAAACAAATTCTACGATATTTTTAAACATTTAGTCATAGAAACATTTTTTCGGAGGCCATTATGTATATAAATAAATCAATTCTATTTTCTACCATGTGGTGTAATTTGTTTAATTTGTTCGGTAATGCTCTTAATGAAAAATACAAGAAAACGTTTCTTACCCCCGCCCTGCCGAGAGAAATTTGAAAAAAATAAGACCACGGGAAAAGAAAGTACCTAGTACCTACATTTCATTTGAGTAAGGGCATAAAATATTATCAAATAAATTTGTTTGAAGGTTGAATGCTAGATTATTTTACGTTTTCCTTTTTTATCAATCAAGTCGGTCTATTGAAAGCCTCAACTTTTTTTAGTTGAACAAGAAAATACAATTTCTCCTTAAACTCCACCATTTAATAACTGACTGCAGGATGGGTGATATTAACCTACAAAATCCTTCATTGTTTACAACGTTTTCCTGACATTAGCCTGGGGTAGATGGGTTTTGAAGTGTGGGATTCTGCTCATTGTATTGTCCAATCTGATAAATAAATCCAAAAAGTTGATATTGGCTACGGTAAAAAGGCCGGATGTTTTTATTGAATATTCCCACGAGATCGAAACTTCAAAACGGTGAACACCGTTCTACTCCCGTTGATAAACAATTAATTAAGCAAGATTTTAGCACAGATTTATGGACATACGTATATTAAACAAAATGGCCTTTCTTTCATTATTTAGAGCCTAAACAATTTTATATCCTTATGAAAAATAAACAAAATATATTTGTTCTAAAAGTTCCCTGACGTTTTAAAAAACATGTTTCTAAACTAAACTTTTTTTATTCTTATGTGATAGTTATGGGAAAGATTTTACTTTCGACATTTACATCTGAACTACTTTCAAACACTACATTCATACAAATAAATACATTCAAACACATAAATAGGGGCCGCGGTAGCCGAGTGGTTAGCGTGAGAGACTCTCGGCCAGTAGGTCGCGGGTTCGATTCCCGCCGTCGCCTTTGGCCCTTTTTTCACGATACCCTTCTCCCAAAATACGAATAACGGAATAAATATATACAGCAGTCTGGCTAGATATGCTTAGTTCATGAGGCCATTAGAAAAAAAAAAAAAAATACATCCATATAGTATACTCATTCCGTTTGGAACGTATACTTAAACTAATCAAGATTGGGGTCGATGGAGTACTTTTATAAATATTCCGCCATCGACCTCGAACACACAGTCATACGCTCTCAACGTTCGAGGGGCGACGATGACACCCTCACCATTCGCACTAATAAATACCTGCACTCAGACAAAACATATGACATATTATACATATAACAAAATTCCCTCATAAACGGAACATAAGACTCTGAAACTCGTTCGAGTACCATCTTCAGATTGGATGGCGTGCCTACACACTCCCTGTAGGAGCCAAGGCATGACATGTGTCCAGTATGTGGAACACATCAAGAACCTTTCTCAGCACAAGGGGCACATGCGCTGGCTTTGGCCCAAGAGCAGGTGCTCATGTGTCAACCGCGTATGACCTATTCTTAATCGCGTAAGGACGATTCCTTGTTTGTTATTGTTAATCTTTTTAATTGAATTCTATTCGTCTAATATAAAATCAAACAATATTATTACGATAGAAGCAATATTTAATTTATCACAATAAAAAAAGGTTTTATTTGTAAATCATATTTTAATTTTTCAAATTACAAGTTCTTTTTGTATTATAATAAAAATGTAATTTACAAAAAATTAAATCCTGTTACGATGCAACATCTGAACTTCACGCTCTTGATCGCCACTCGTTAAGTTATGAAATATTTATTTGATCTCAAACACACCTGTAATTACGTTGTAAAAGTCTGAACTTATAATATTATTAGAGGAAATATAAGCGAAAGTGAAAGTCAATTTGGAGCCTTTTAACAGACTTGCGGGCGACTTTCCCTTCGATGCCTGTCTTAAGTAGGATTACAAACCTCTTAAGATAAAGTGTGAATTAATGATGATAGAGGTGATCCTTGATCAAGCAGTGACAATGATAAATATTTCGTTGATAAATAAAACGTTTTCTTCTTATGAATTGACTAACAAACTGTTAAATAAAGTAAAATTAAATAACTTTTTATTTCAAAATCCAACACAAATCACCTTCAACAGCACTTTTTCTCTTATAATGAAATAATGATCAAGCACGATGTATCATTTTCAGAAGAGGAAAGGTGTGTTGAAGTCTTCTGCAGAAACGACCAGTTGAATCTTAACATTTTACAGTGTTTAATGGACAATTTGACGTGCTGTAGTTCCAGAAGGAAAGTCAATTTAAAGTTAGGCTTACCAACTTTTTTGTTGTTTTGGGACACATGTAACATGTTCACCATTTAATTCAATTATGTAAATCGATAGTGTACTTAGATTAGATTTTTTTGTTCCTACGTATAATTCCGATGTTATCATGACCATTATTTGTGGGCTAGTTTGTCGATGCGCATTTCTCATCATCAGAGTAGGTTGGAGCTGGATGATTTTTACTTGCACACCAAACAGCAGAAGCCAAAACAAAATGTTCAGTAACGACTAATTGCAAGTGTTTAGATTACGTTTTTGAATTTTCCCGCCTTTTTGGTTTTTTAATTGGCAAAAAAAGAGAGGAAATTCAAACGATGGAGTTGAGATGGGTAGTTAGTGTCAAAAATAAATTTTTGTAATTATTGTATTCTAAATAATCCGATTTATTTGGCAAATTGTAAAAATGCCTACAATATAATCCACTGATATACCGACAGCTTTTCCAAAATTAACCTCCACGGATGGTATAACGTTGGCTTCACTAAATAAATTAGCACCGGAAATATAAAATGAATTTTTTTTGTTCATTTCTATGTTATTTGTCTTGCTTTTAATGACATAAGATAAATATGTTACTGTTTCAGGATGAGAGAAGAAATATAATTTTAATTTGGATAAAATTCAGAAAAACAGAGAAGAAGGGTATTTTTAAGTGCTAATCCAGTTCAAAAAATATTTGCGAAATTTAATCTTATTAGTTTCGAATTTATTTACAATGTATATTTGTAAGTACTTCTACAAAAACATCAGAAAAACATTTTTTCAACTAATATTTTTCGTTCCTAGCTAAAAAGCTTTGTTGGTGAACGCACGTCCGCAGATTTTAGTCAGAAATATCCTTTTCAGCAAGACTTGGAAATATCTATTACGACTTTGTCAGATCTAACATGTAATGACAATATTGAAATCTCTACAAATTTAAACTAAAAGATTTGACAATTGAAAGTTTTCTTTCAAGTTGGCTTTATTCCTACTTTTATTTACAATTTAATGTAATTCTTATAATATTACTTTTCATATTTTAAAAATATATAAATAAAAAATGACTACAATACTGGTACAAAAATATCAGAAAAACGTTTTTTTTCGTTCTCACGGTTCATTGAAAAAACACTCGATATCTGTCTGAACTTTTTCGATCTAACATTACCAAAAAAGCTTCGTTCAAATTGGTGAACACACTTTCGTCAGAAATATACTTTTCAACAATACTTGGAAACTTCTATTACGACTTTGTCAGATCTAACCTGTATTGACAACATTGAAGTTTATGCAAATTTAAAATATGAAAATTGGACAAAGTACCCAAAATTTTTCTTTCAAATTGGCTTTATTCCTACTTCTATTTACAATTTAATGTAATTCCATCTTTTTAAATTAATTTTTTTTGTAATAAACGGATTACTTCATAATATTACTTTTCATATTTTAAAAATATATAAATAAAAAATGACTACAATACTGGGACAATAATATCAGAAAAACACTTTTTTTTCGTTCTGACGGCCCATTGAAAAAAACACTCGATATCTGTCTGAACTTTTTCGATCTAACATCACCAAAAAAGCTTCGTTCAAATTGGTGAACGCACTTTCGTCAGAAATATACTTTTCAACAATACTTGGAAACTTCTATTACGACTTTGTCAGATCTAACCTGTATTGACAACATTGAAGTTTATGCAAATTTAAAATATGAAAATTGGACAAAGTACCCAAAATTTTTCTTTCAAATTGGCTTTATTCCTACTTTTATTTACAATTTAATATAATTTCATCTTTTTACATTAATTTTTTTTGTAACAAATGGATCTATTCCATAAATTACGTTTCATATGTTAAAAATATATAAATAAAAAGTTACTACAATACTGGTACAAAAATAACAGAAAAACGTTTTTTTTTCGTTCTCACGGCCCATTGAAAAAAACACTCGATATCTGTCTAAACTTTTTCGATCTAACATCACCAAAAAAGCTTTGCTCAAATTGGTAAACGCACGTCCGTAGAATTTCCTCAAACATATTTTTTTCAACAAGATTTGGAAATTTCTATTACGACTTTGTAAGATCTAACGTGTTATGACAATATTGAAGTTCTTGCAAATTTAAAATATGAACATTTGACAAAGTAATCAAAATTTGTCTTTCAAATTGGCATTATTCCTACATTCATATAAAATTTAATATAATTTCATCTTTATAAATTATTTTTTTTTTGTAATGAATGGATTTATTCATTAAATAATTTCAATTAGAAAACAATAGAACGTTACTTTCAACATATAACTATGAATATTTTTGCTGATTCGGTATCTAGTTAATTTTTCTTACTCTTGAAAATAAACAAGCAATACACTAAATATCTACGTGTACAATGTTTTTTTTCTTTAGAAACGTGACAATCTAACTAGGTTTCCTTAAATATTCTTTAAAAGATGCGCACTTCGAATAATTTGAAATTGGGGGGGGGGATCTAGCCGCGGTGGTAAGGAAAAGGTCTCGGGTTCGAATCCAGCGGCCCCGCATTCGAATGCAACATATGTACAATTTGTTTTTACAAAAACACCGGCACCCCGAGGATGTATATGATCATGGCTGTTGCATTCCCTCGGGAAAAAAACAGCCACATCTTTCTTAGATTTTAAGTGATAGTATTGGTAGTAGTTAGAGTTTTAAAGTCTTGATGAATAGGATTTATTTATTGGATGCTGGACTAAAATATTCTATCAAGTTGACCTTTTCCCTGATCCTTTTTTAATGTTTAATTTTGTTTTTGTATCAAAGAAAATGTAAACATATTACATGGAAAATGTAGCGGTTTCAAATTTCATAAGAAAAGTCATATTTAGACTGGAAGCTTTGATTTTTTTCTATTATACAGGACTCCTTTTTTAATATGATTTTCCGTTAGTTTTTAAAGCATCGACATGACCTGAAAACGGCAAAGACAGATGTCTCTTTCCGAGAGTTAAAATAGCCCATCGGTCAGAAAACGTGCCTCGGATGGAGGATAGGTCAAGATTAATCCCGTCGGAGGTCAGCCCGGTGCGTAAACCATGAAAGTAAAACTGGAAAGCTCGCCTTCGCCTGTAAAGCACGGCGAGACCGCTCGGACCCTTTCACAAGCCGTTTCGATTGTTAGACTTAAAAACAAAACCATCGCAAATCGGATGGGAGGGCAGGATTGGCCTAGAAACCGAAGTTCAAAGGTTGCCGAACCACTTTCGCTTTACTTTCTAGACGTCAAGTCGCCAGCGGCCAACCTTTCACCTGGTGCGGTGAACACGGTGTTAACCAAAGTTAACCACTTTACAGATAAACAATTTCAGCCGGTTCATTTATCACATTTCAACTCGAAAAATCATTAAACCTAAAAGTGAAGCGTCGTGACTTAAGATTGATCGGTAGGTCTGTGTTCTACAATGGAAAAACCTCAATTTGGTAAATTTCTTCGAAATATTAAAAAAAATGAATGGCATATTTTGTGGTTCGATCATTTGCAAATTGCTTTGATATTATTGATATCAGTTTTAATTTTTTTTTTTGCATCAATTAGAAAATTTTCGACTGCTTGTAATTTGAAATATTTACATGGTCATATAGAAGCGAGATTTCTTTGTGCGATCCGTTGGGTGATAAACCTATAAATTTTTGTCTGTTACGTTAGTCTTCCTACTGGTTAGTAGTCAGTGGCGGCGAAGTTAACAAACAGAAAAATAGTTAAATGTAGGAATATAACTTATAATATAATATAAGAAGAAAATTAAAGAAAAATTTCATTTAAAAAAATCTCGCATTTATAGATCGCTAACCACCTCGCTTATAGTTAGAGAGAGAGAGAGAGAGAGAGAGAGAGAGAGAGAGAGAGAGTGAGAGGAAGAGAGAGAGGGGGGGCTCATGTTTGGATGTGCTACATACTAAATAATAGAGGGAAAGAAAGAGCAAGTGAAAAGAAACTAGGAGAGAAATAAAGAGAATAGGGAGATAGAAATAAAGAGAGTGTGTAGAGAAAAACATGATACTCTAGAAAAAAGAGAAAAGGAAATTGGGAAGGGAGAGAGAGAGAGAGAGAGAGAGAGAGAGAGAGAGAGAGAGAG
>CM077106.1:6774971-6796594 GCA_039619505.1 Cimex hemipterus | reverse complement strand
GAGAGAGAGAGAGGGAGAGAGAGAGAGAGAGAACGAACGCATATCTGTATATGCTGCGCATTAAACTAACACTGCGAAAAACCTTAGAAACCTATCTATGCATGTAAAAAAAAATAATATTTACAGTTACCAAATCTTACCGAACCTCAAATTATAGATAATTAACAAAATTGGGTTATCGTATTCAATTGAACACCAGAGTCTGCTCAATTCTGACAAACTGCAAATCTTGTTTATAATCAATCCGAAAGGAATTTGCACGCTGTATCCAACCAACAATTTTGCCCTAGAAAAAAAAATCATCCATTTGTATTTTGGAATGCCCAAGAATTCAACTTGGTGTTATTATAGAGAATTTAATTTGAAGAAAGTTTGTAATAGTAATATCAGGGAGGATTGCGACCGTTCAAGTATAGACAAATATAGACGTAATGCGAAACGTAATTTTCATTGTATAAGATTTTCCAGATCATTCATTAATCATGATATGGTAAAAGACAATACTGTTGGCATGATTTTTAATTGCATTATGACTGTCGATAATCATTCAGTGGAGTAGTTTTCAAATAAACTGTCGGAATGAAGGGTTGGATAGGTGGTATTGCTTGGTATTAATTAATCAGAAATCGTGAGATGCGGTCTGGTGTGATATAGGGTTAAGAAAAACATTTTTTTTTATCGTGCCAACGTTTCGATCTTTTATTGAGATCATCTTCACGGTTTGGGATTTACAAACATTGTTTATGTTTAAAAAAATGTTTTTCTGAAACCTACATCATACCAGACCCCATCTCACTATATCTGAATAATTATCTATTAACGGTCACTAATCTCTACACTTTGCTTGGTATCAAGTAGTGGTTTGTAGGAGACTTCCACTATGTGAAGATCATTATCACCGAGAGAGAGCGACAGTTATCGTTCTCAGGAGTCAATTTTGTGTCGGTTGCGCACATGTCGGTTATTGATCCGGCTGCTGATCCATTGAGACCATTCGATTATTGGCAGATCGGTAAAATTTGAGCTAGTGGATCGTTGACGGGGTAGAGGTGGCTGATGGCCAAAAAGAAATTTTGTCTGTTTCTTTCTACACAGGATTTCCCGACAGAAGTTTGTTCGTGAGATAACCGCAGGAATTTTCAATTTAAAATTAGTCCGAGATATTTCAATCGATCTGCATGTGGTATATACGAAAACAGTTAACTTCTTGAATTTTGCTTCACTTATTCATTTCATTCCGATATCTGTATTTGATTAAAAGCTGAGGAAGCCGAACCCACTACCTTGGAGAACTGCGGATATTTCTCAGGACGGATATTTTGCGTAAGAGCATTCTACTGTGAACATACATGATGTTATACATACGTTTCTACTTGCCAGTAATAGATATGTGCAGATCTGGCTAAAACATTCCAACTTTTTAGGAAACTAGGACCCGGGTTTGTTATTACATTTTTTTCTCGTCGTGATGATGTGGACGGGTTTCCTGTTGTAATATAAGAGTTGTACGGAAAATATCATTACTACCAACTATTTTTTTCGAAAGCAACTGCAAAAGATGTAGGACAATTTGATCTTAAACGAATAATACCAAAAATGTAGATATGTTTTAAACATCCTAAAATATTTAAAGTTTAATTTATGTCAGTAAATAATAAAATTTAAAATCTTATAAATAACTCCAAGGTTTTTCAGCACATACCTGTAGAACGTTTCAATTATATTTTTACAATTTGATAGATATTTAATTTACACGTTTCAACAACTTAATCCGTACTTTATATCGTTTAAATAAGAAATGTAAGTCCTGCCATACAAAATTCAACTGCCGCTACATTTCGATACATTTCACTTAAATTCCACGGGCTCTGTCGCAATTGGAACCGAGGTCCGCGATCACGTCAAATAATAGTCGGGCGCCCTGACAACTTAGCGGCCATAATTCCTCGTTTTAAATAAATATACAAACCGTTCTGACATACAAAATTTGGAAATATTCGACAAATCTGAATAAATAACAATAAAATCTTCAATAAAAGCGTACGATTAATTGATATAATTAATTTCCATTGTTTTACTTAAATCCAACCATTATGAAAAGAGTGGGTTAAATAGTGTGAGTAAGGGGACAAAAGAGAAATAGTGATAATGCGTGCCGTCGTGTGAACCACTTCCCACTGAAAAACCGGATTAATTTATTACTTTCTAAATATAAAAACCGAACTAACAAATCGTTCCGGAGAGTTCCCATGTTAGAACGTTTTTCAAAAGTATTAAAAAAATCGACTGATCTTGAGAGAAAAAAAAGTACGCTCTAAAATCCCCATTTGAAAAATTAAGCATATTTAAATAATTTATATTTTGCACAAATCTAATGCAAAAAAAATGCGAATTATTCTATAGAAGGAAATAAAATGTTGGGGGATTGACCCAGCAAAATCGTAATCTAAGGCCGGAGGTTAAATTGACCGTGGATAACTTTACTGCCGTGTCTGGGGGAAGAAGGAATTTGCAGGATTAAATTAATTAATCAACAATTGCCGCTTTGGTACTTCTTTATATACTTTTCTAAAAATAAAAAATAAATAGAAATTTCATTTTTGCTAAATTTTCTAAAAACTGATTATGTTTTTTTAGTAACGGTCAGATTTCTTAGAAAAACAACCGCTTGTAAGCTATTTAGGCCCATTTATGATAAACAGGTAGATAAATATAATGATTAATAATTAAACATTAACCTCTGATGATCACCTTCAAATCTGTCTTTTTTCAATTTTTATTACCTATGAATTTTTTTCTGTTCGTGGGGTTTGAAGACTAGTGGGGGTAGAAACAAATAAAACCATGTGTGTTTTGGTACAAGGAGGGAGAGATAATATAAACACGAAGTACATATTATACATATTTAAATGTATATATAAGATATGAGTTAAGAAAAAAAACGGGTTTACTGAAATGAGAGAGAAGAGTGAATAATAATAAGAAAATACGAATTCGTGAAAGTGATTACATTTGAATTAATCTGGATTTAAAATATTGGTTGAGATAAAAAAGTCAGTGTCCATTAATCTTAACCCTGGTTTTTTTTAAATATAAAACTACTTTAAATTTGGACTTTACCACAAAAGTAACATACTTTTACATAATTTGTATTGTTATTAAATATGGTAAAAATAAATGTACAGTTAATTTAAAAGGTGTAGTTTTTATTTGTAATTGATTTTCCAGCATCGTATCCGCCATAATCTTTCTTATAAAATTTTTATTTGGTATCTGTGTATTTATTTTAAGAAAGTTATTTGGTTTGTACTTTCTAGATTTTACATATGCCATATTCTAATTTTTATCTGTATGTAAAGTCTTGATTGAGATAAAAAATCAGTGTCACGAGCGGGATTCGAACCCACGACCTTATGCTAAATACGTCACTGCTCTACCACTTGAGCTATCATGACTAGTGTCCACTTCCCATCTCAACCCCAACTTTTTGAATTTTCCCTTTTTTTTTGCCTCTTTTTAATTGAATAATTGAAAAATATTATTTGGTCAAGCGTACCACGAAAACTAGTGAATTAAATTTAAAATTCATCATTGTATCAGAAGAATAATCAACATTGTTACCAATTAACAATTAATAAATTGTTCAAGCGGACCACGATACTAGTGAGTTTAATTGTTTCAAAAAATTAATTAAAATATTTTATGGACCAAAGAATTTTCAATTTATGCGAATACTTCAGGGAAAAAAGTCAGAGAAATGAATTTTATTTCAGTAAAGCAAAGCATAAATAACTACTAAATTTGACATGAATATTAAATTAAATTAATTTAATAATATTAGTAATTTTATATGTCATTGTATAATGTCTATGGTTAATTTCTTCTGTGAATTAAGTTCTCCAGTTTCAATAGAATGCATTTCGCGGAATTTTATTTATTTATTTAAGGTCAGGCATTTTGTATGTAGAAGCCGTGAACCAGTTGGCCGGGCATTGGTAAACAGCAGTGACATTGAACCGAAGGCGGACTTGACCGAGACCCACTGCCATTGCCGGTGACGGCCGCGCCTGGACATTGAACTTGGGACTTTCTCCAGTCGTTGAACTTCCACCAGGGTGGCAGGTGAGTGATCTCGGGCGACTTTCCGCGGAACTAAAACCGATGGAATGCTGGAGGCCAAGGTCGCCAGGGGGCGTCAGGCGACGGTGTTTATGCTAAACCCGCACAACCTAACGGAATGTAAGGTTTAGTGTAACATAGCGCCGTGAAAGTTAGAAAATGCACATAGCATCATTTTAGTCCAATTATTGTCAAACAGCTAAATCACATGCACTAAAATAGCAAGGTTTTATGTACATTTTAATAACGAGTAATTTGTAACAGATTATTAATTTCCAAAGGATTGATCTTATAATTATTCAGGCATCGTGAGATGCGGTCTGGTGTGATATAGGAATCAGAAAAACATTTTCTTTATCAAATCTCATGCTATCTGAATAATTATGTATTAACGGTCACTAATCTCTACACATTGATGTTACATTTTCGGAATTAGTTATTAATCAATTTTTTAAACTGTTCAATAAATTGTTGCTGATGGTGAGCTGACAAGTAACTTGCATAGTATATATTTAAACAGGAATGAATTATTTAATTTAAATTGTATGTATATCACTCTAAATGTATCACATATAATTCATACTCGATGATTTTTTTCCATTTATTAAAACGTTAATATAATCCTATCTTTTCACTTTTATTCTTCTAAATATTCTGGAAAGTTTTTTTCAACCTACATTTTGATTTCTCGTATTTGACAATATTTGTAAAATTCGTCGGGACGTGAGGCATCTGATGTGTAGAATTACAGTACCTGATAGTGTTATTTTTTTATAGTTTGTTGATTTATTTTATATAAATGGTCATGTTGGATGGATACAATGGTCACCAGGGACTGGAGGAGTTCCCTCCTGAGCACTGCAGCTATTCAGCTTATTGTACTGTTCCCTGGCTCCAGTTTTGGGGGAGGTCTCACAACACAAAGTTAACTTGAGCCCTCGTTGTACCAGTGTTCTTCCATCGAAGAAACTCATTTTTGAAGGAAGTTGGGACCAGATTCAGGGTCGCTGAGATCCAGTCCCGCCCCTTTCATTGATGGTTACCGTGTCAATTTGTTTTAATTGCGGCCATTCTTAGGCGTCAGAAAAATTCCAGAGGCAATGGTGGGGATCGAACCTACGACCGCGGCGTCCACTGGCCGAGAGTCTGACGCCTTAAACACTCGGCTACCGGCCCCCCCCCCAATGGTCATATTAGTGCAATAATGGAAAGAATTTCGTCGTGGATGAAAGAATTATTTAATTTTTTTGTGCAGTTAGGTTCGATACTTCAAACGGAGCAACACAAATTCTTATAGGATTAAGGATTTGGCAGTTTGAATGTTGTAATGCTTGGACGAACCCGACACATTCAGTCTGTGTCTTTTTATTAAGCCTTTTATTTTTAAAAGAAAAAAAGTTTGTCAAGAAGTCGTCCAAGACCTCTGTATCGTATCATAACCTGCTGACATTTGTCGATGAACACCCCATGTTACCGCACCATGACAGCAGTTGGGAGGATTATCCTATTAAATAAACATTTGGGAAGATCTTTTCTCCGAAGATGAAGGTAATTTGGCTAGATTTGTCTCTGTTAGTTTTTTAAAATTAACTTATTTACTTTTTGTACACGAAGACTCTGGTAGTGTGACTTGCTGTCCAGGTTCATTTGAACTGAAAAGTAAAGCTAATGCGTACGTGATGATGACTGGTAGAAATTCTGATCTTAAAAAAGAATACTCTTTTTGACGAGACACTTGCAAAAAGAAGGGAAATTACGTGACAACTAGAAAAAAAAAGAAGAAAAAAAATGTAACGAGTATCTACACTGTACATGGATATATCTTATGATGGCTATTTAAACACACTCGCAAATTATCAGGGAACGCTTATTTATTAATTTGAGGATTGTTTTAATTTGGAAGCTCATTACAATCGCGTCGCGTCATAAGCGTCAATCGCGTCGTGACTTCAAAAACACCTGCCAACCAGTTCGTTCTCGCGTATCCTTGGTAAACAGTGCACCGACGCACGGGCGTGGTAACAATTTTCGTGTTAAACTTTCGGACTGACCCCCAGCCATAAGACATATCCATGTCAAAAAATTGCACATAATATTTTCCATAAAAAAAGTCCCATCTTAAATTTTTTAATTAATTAATCTTTGTAAAAGGTATTGATTGGTTGAGATAAAAACATTCATTGTCACGAACAGCATTAGAACCCACGACCTTCGGCTAAATACCCCGCTGCTCAACCACTTGGGCTAACGTGACCTCAATCCGGTCTGACACTGACTTCCCATTCTGCAATTTTTCCTCCTATTAAATGATTGTGTTAAATATTATTATATTATATTCAGTTATGGTTATAGTTATTATATACCATCGCCACTAAAAAACAGTTTACACCGGTGAAAACGCTATCACAAACATGGACATGTACTTATATATATCATGGATAAGTTTAATTCTGTGTTAAAATCATTCAAGATAAAGAAGATATCAAAAATAACTAATAAAAGCAGAAAGAGTCAGTAGACAAAGCAGTCTCTGTCTCTGTCAATGTCTCTCGCTCTCTATCTATCTATCTAACTATCTGTATCGCTATCTATCTATCTATCTATCTATCTATCCATCCATTTTTCTTTTGTTTATATCTGTCTAAATTTAAACTAAGATCTATAAAGGAATAATCAAGAAATCTTCAAGAAATAATGAATCTAACTGAAGAAAAATAAGATGTCATATTTTGTACTTCTTCCTTGACAATTTATTTGTGGGCCATGGCTTATAAAATGAGTTTTTTGATTGTTATTTATATTAGGCTTATCCATTGAAGAAAGCCATAGTGATAAGTGAACAGTGAAAAATCCATCGTCATAAATACTATTAAAAACAAGTCCACCGGTCGTACAGTGTCAGACCCCCCGGTGTCCTTTGGGAGCCCGCTCTCGTTTCCATTAACGACAATCATCCGTTGGGAAGTATTCTAGAGCTGTTGGACCGGTATCCGGATCCCGTCGAATGAAAGTGGAGCGCAAAACAAAATTCCAGAATGACATCGATAACGGATAGTTCCAATGATTATAAAGTACCGGGAGGGATCATCGCCTGATCATGCATCATCCGACAGCCGGAGCTAAACAACAGGTCTCAACATTTAAACATGTATAATTTCGTTCCTCACGTGATGCCCCGTAACTAAACCTCCAGTCGAGCGAGATATAGTTATTTTTCCCTTCTGTTTGTACTTTACAATCAAAAACATCTGTATGTGTAAATATTGCTAAATTTACTATATTTATTTTCAACTGAAAAATAATAACCGAACTAGTTATAATTTAAAACTGTTATCTAAGAGCATAAATTATTCTTTCCTTTTCTAGTTCCATTTATCATTTCTATTAATTATTTTATATTTACATAGAAATACAAATCAAATCAAGAAAAAAGAAATTTTAAATATACAGGGATTCTACCGCTATTGGTATTAAATTTATAAAATACTTGATTAATAATCACGTTTCAGTTTAGAAAAATATATAGTTTTAGTAAACAAAAATTCAGTTGATATTTATAAATTTGTATTTTACAAAGATTTTTAAAATTTTGCCCACAATAAACTTACTTTTATTATGGCCGCCACCAACTACGCGCAGAATGGCAAGATATGGCTCAGTTGTACATTTATTTATAAAGTAATTGTTATTTATAAAAAAAGTGGCCCAAGCATTGCTGTTCTTGGGAAACTAAACCGTGAAGATAATGAGTTTCTGTGTCCGTCAAGAATTTCCATCTCAAGAAATTCCTTTTACGTCACGGCTTGGTCAATGTGACATCGAGGTTGAAATGTTTTTTCACGGTCACTAAATAGCCATATCGTTTCATTTTGGCTCTACGCGGCCAATTCTGTCTATTAAAACGCGTAATATGTGGTATGTGTATCTATTAAAAAAATCCATGTCAAATATTACTGAAAATTTTCCAAGATTAATGAATTTTTAATTATACTGCATGCTTGTTGTTTATCCAATAATATCAAAGTTTAATTATAAATGTTGATAAATCACTGTTAATTAAATTACGTTACTTACAAAACTTAATGAACAAAAATGGACATTAGTTAAAACCTATAAGCAAAAAACTTACAAGATATTCTTCTATTTAAGTATATTTACTGACCATTCAAAAAATAAAATTATTATTGGGAAGTGGTGAAATGCGATCTGATGTGACGTAGATTTTAAAAAAATATTATTTTTTTATCCTGCCAACGTTTCGAACTTTATTGAGATCATCTTCAGAGCTCAAAGTGTTTGCTTTCTGTCAAGAAGTGTCATTATCGTCTATCATGTAGAAAAATGTCCAAAAACAACACACAAGAATTTACACATCCACATGGAACACAAACACTTTGAGCCCTGAAGATGTTCTCAATAAAGATCGAAGCGTTGGCACGATTTAAAAAACGTTTTCCTGTAACCTACGACACACCAGACCGGATCTCACAATCTTCAAATAACCGACTAAACATCATTTATTAATTCTATGATTATTACAGATTTCTAACTTCCTTATCTTCAAAAGATTTATATTTAAAAACTGGCTGATGGAACGAGATTGTTAGAGTGTGGTAATCACTCCGGTTCCTCTTGTCTCGCTTTTTCTTGTCAGATCCGCGTATTGTATATTTTCGATAAAAAGTGAAGATTACGACGCATCCAAAAAAACTAAGTAACTAATCACTTCAAAAATTATTGATATTAAATTCATACAATATTTTTTCAACAAAAAATATTATTGCAAGCTAATTATCTGAAGTTTGTTTTAAAAAAATAGATATTCAATTTAATTTTTTTACTGAGGTGGTTGTCTGGGGAATATACAAAAAAGAAAAAAATACAAATTAAATTAAAAATAAAATATTTATTAAAAAGTACAAAAAATTCAATAATAACCTACTATAAATCTTTTCCATTGTCTTTGGTTGCTTAGAAGTCGTTCAGGGCAAAACAACCAATAAAAAATTAACAAAATCGTCAATAAGAATTATCGAATAACATTTTTTTTTTCGCCCGAAGGGAAGAAGAAGAAGAATAAGAAGAAGAGATTTAATAAATATAATAAATAACGGTCATCGTCGTCTCGTCGTCACCCCTGAGAGCTCGTAGTACGTTGCGTACGTTTTACGTCAGTTTGTTTTAACGACTAGTATCGCTTAGGTCGGGTCATCGGTAATACGTCGTCGCGGTAATATGTACAGTACAGGTCCGAAGTTCGATCCTCGTCCCATTTTTTTCCTCAAGGCCTCATCACACCGGATCTGAAACAGAACAGGTAATATATTAGTTTTTAACAGTCAGACAGAGGTGCCCTATAGGCCGTGAACACCGCAAGTGTGTCCAGTAGGCTGTCGCGGGCAGTTGGCGTGAATCATTTTTTTTTATGTGAACGCTGAACGGGAATTCATCTCGCAGAACAACCTTGCGAATATGATTCAGAGATCGTGAGATGCAGTCAGGTGTGATCATCTTCAGGGATCAAATTGTGTCATCTGTGTAATTGTGCCATTCTTGCGTGTCGGCACTATTACACAGAAAACACAGTTTGAGCCGTGAAGATGATTTCAGTAAAGACCGAAACATTGGCTCGACAAGGAAAATGTTTTTCTGAAACCTACATCACACCAGACCGCATCTCACGATGCCTGAATAATTATCGATTAACGGTCACTAATCTGTACTCACTTGCAAATATGTTTAACTTGATAATTCAAAAATTTAAATTCCATTCGCTTTCTTAAAGGTTTGCTAGTATTACGTGAAACTTTTTAATTTCCCGCATCTATGGTAGTCAAGTTTTGTAAAAAAAAAATTCAAAATTTTAAGTTTTTAGTTTCTTACTACCGATTATTGAGACCCGGTTTGCTTAAAAAAAGGTTCCTTAAAACCTTTGATCAGAGAAGAATATTTGGTGTTTTTAACAAAATTAATTTTTAGATTTAATTCATCTGGTTTCTTGTGCTTAACGTGGTATGATTTTAATTTTCTTTTTTAATATTTTATATCTTTACACAACTACAAAAATTATGAATAAAATGTTTATATTTCAATTTAATCTTGCTGTGATTGTCTTAGTATCATATTTTAAGTAAAGATCAGGGATAAAGCCAACTCGAACAAAAGAAAAAACCGCATTTCTTTTTTCAAGCGTTCGAAAAATCTCTTAATTTATCAAAACTTACAAACTATTCCTAATACTTTAAGCTGTTAACAAATAATGATATGAATAATTATATATGGAGGTGAACGAATTTTTGATCTCGTCCGTTCTACTAACTAAAAACCATAAATTTATTAAGACGGTGCCATAATGGCAAATACTTTAATTTTATTCAAAGGTATTTCTCTGCCGTTTCCTCGACAGACTGAAGGAACAGTGTTTTTATTTCTTTAAAAATCTGTCTTATCCCGGAGTTTTTCAATGTATATCCAGTGGAACCTATTGGGATCTTTCGAATTCGAACAATCGAGGAAGAATTTTTTTCAAAATTATCAGTTGTCGATACTTTCAGACGTCCTTCACAAACATTCTTGCCATAAATCAGCTGGATTTATTTTAGCAGTTTATGAACTTTCTGTTAGTGTATATATGCACAAAAGGCAGTCATGGTGTCACTTCCTTTCGTCCTAATTTGTGAGTTGCCTTCCATAAAAAACGTTATCATGGGATAACAAAAAAATCTTGAATAATATCTACGATGTTGGTTTAGATATTTATTTTAAATAATTTTCTGATTCTTTTGGAAGTAAATGATCATTTAAAATAACTAAAATAAAACAGTTAAAATCTTCCCCATCTAGCATTTTATTAAGATTTAATTGAACAGCTAATTTTCGTAAGCGGGATCTTTCAATGTTTCTTAACATTCGAATTTTTTTCAGTTTTGTCAATTTGGAGCTATGGTTGTATTAAAAGGTTTGATTTTAAACAGAAATCCTGGAGTTTCGGAATTTAAGAAAAGAATAAAATCATTAAAAAAATGGATGTGAGGGTGAACTTAACATATTCCAGAAAACATTCCAATTAAATGAATATATTATAAATAGTAACATATTAAACGTTGTTCCGGCACTCAGAGATCATTTATGCTACCAATTAAACAAAAAAATTAATTAATTAATCTGGCCTTTCTACTAATCAGAGATTTTCAAGACAGTGCCCTTGTCGTTTATTCGAAATCAGCTCGTTAAGCAGTAACTATTCTGTAAATGGAGGTGAGCTTTAAATAGACGAAACTCACACCGGAGTTTTCATGGAATTTGAAAAAAATAGGGTTGTGACAACAAAGTTTTTGGTTTTAAGCGCACTAAAAGACGTTTATGATTTTTTCATCAGAAATTTTAACCAGACTCCATACTTTCTTTTAAATTTTATTTTCTAAGCTAATCGAACATTAATCCCATCGGTTGAAGAAACAGGAGGTTGAGCATAATCGGTAAAGCTCATATATCTAAACGTTAATAACAACTTTCAAAAATCCGTCAACAAGTCTATTATTAAAAAAGAAAGATGAGAAAGAAAACGAGAATTAACGGTTATCCGGTTATCGTGAAATGTAATTTCGGTTTGAAACCAATCTTAAGAAACCGGTCGGTGTCCACGGCGTAAGAGCAATTAGTCAGGGTCACCTACAGCCCGCGGTGGACGACGTAGGTGTCAACGGGGGTTTCTGGGTTAGCGGATTTAAACCGAGTGGGAGTATAACGGAAATTACCGGCTTGTTTACATGCGGCTCGCAACGACGAGATAAATTTCCACTTATTTTTATTTCCCTTCCGAGTCGGTAGTTCACTGAGGGTGACGGGCAGGAGCGGCTGCCGCTCCCGGCGCCGAACCCTACCGGAAACGGCTTTCTACCGCCCCCGTCATGTTCTTTGTGACCCACGGTCAGACTTGACTTGGAAAGTTATTAGTTGAAGAAAAATCAAAGAAAAATAGGATAAAACTGGAAAAAAAAATCCGGGTGTTATTTCTATAACAAAACAGACCGATAAAAATCACAAAATGATAACAAAAAATTACTTTCTTATATATGGTTAGCGATCATAATTGAACGTATTAATTATTTCAATTAATTATTCTTTTTATCCTAGGTCTTGGTTGAGATAAAAAAGTTAATATCATAAGCGGGATTCGAACCCATGACCTTCGACTCAATACGCCGTTGCTCTAACCACTTGATCTATCGTCGCTAAATTTTCACTAAATTACTTTTTTAGTGTAATTTTTAAGTTGAATGAATTAATCTCAACTACTGAGTCCATCAAGTCTCACGAGAGTTAGATTTCATTCAAACTCGTTTCAGTTTCACAAGTTGACGTGAGGAACTTTTTTCCTACTTATTTGTCAAAGCACGTTTACTGTCAAAAAATAAGCCCAGGCTTCATTATATTATTTTATTTGTCATAATTATTTTATTTTAGGCTCGATAAAAACTGTTACCTTTGATCTTTTTGAGGCCTTTACATGGGAATATAATTTTTTATGCGTTTTTTTATAGTTTAACAGGTTAAGTATAGCTAAGTACAAAAACAATAAAAGTTTTAACAATAAGATCTTAGGTTCAAACGCGTATTATGTTTTTTCTCTTCAATCTAAAGTGAAATTTTTACATTTTAACTAAAGAAGAACAGGTAATTAAAAAAAATTATTAAAAGTCTTAACAATAAGATCTTAGATATAACGCGTATTATGTACTTTTCCCTTCAATCTAAAGTGAAATTTTTAATTGATTCCGTCACGCCGATAACAAACTACTCTGTTTTAATTATTTAACCTAGTTTTCCGAGATTTCTAGATCAAAACTATTAAAAACAAGAACTGGGAAAACGCATGAGTCTGTGAGGCCTATCCCTCGGAGCCGTTATGTCCTTTGAATACGAGCTGTTCCAAAAACTCGATCACATGTAGAGGATTTTAGCCCACTTCCATCAAAGGCAACCGGTTTCCGACCGTTAATTGGTTGATATATGATGGCGATCGGTTTTTTCCAGTCCTCCACGGCGACCCGGATCCAAATTTGGCTAATTGTGGGGAGAAAACTTAAAAACGGAAAAGAGAAAGAGTGGTCTATATACAAAAACAAAATTTCGAACTATAATCAAATACGTTTGCTTAAAAAAAACACGAATTAATTCATTGTAATAATAATAAAACCATAGCCATAGCCAAGCTGGTTGAGTATTTTATCCTATTTTTAATTTTGCCCTTCTTTTAATAATGAACGGATTGTATATAACATTTGATATATTTGAAACTTGAATTTAAATTAAAAAATATATACATGCTTAATTGTTTTAAAGAAAAGTTCGTTACCAAGGAATGGCCTTTGAGAGAAGGTGTGTTTTTACTTCAAATTCCTCGCGAATTGTCACTTTCGAACTTTCCAACAAGCCGGTTAAAGTTTTTATGATACCGAAGGGGGAGCATAGTTAAAGGTTTATGCGGTCTCATAGATAAACCGGTTTGCTAGTCTTTAAACAGCTACTCAATTGATTCGATCGTTTATCCCGGCGGATGTACGACTCGGCCATTGTTCCGTGCAAGTCATCCCGGCTAAGTATTTGACACACTGACCTCCAAATGCGTATTAAAAGGGGGGCGGGTGGCTTAATCTTTCTCGCGATCCTATCGAAGTGGGTCGCAGTTTATTTGCTGCAAGTGGCACGGGTTGAAAGAAGAAAAAACAACAAGTACTTATATGGAGGGATTGGGATTTCTACTGCCTATATTCATTTATGGAAAACATCTATATCATATAAGGGAAACTAATGTTAAAAAAGGGAGACATAAAAAATTATAGTTCGTTTCACTGTATTGCTGTGTATGAAAGATGTTTTTGGTCAAACGTGATCACTTATTCAGGTTCATTTTCCGATTGAACAAAGGCAATTCGTCGTGACATATTCTTTTGCATTTAACTTGCGTGATCTTCGTACCTTTTATTTTAATTTATAAATATTTATAAAGATGGATTCGTCAAGATAAAAGATGAAATAAGCGTGTCTGCCAAAGGAAGAAAGACGAAACGAAGTTTTATTAAAGTTTGTTGATTTCTGTCGTCTTCAATTTAACAAAAGACAGCTTATAGTATCTTCGTTCCTCCTTTTGTCTTTTAACCGTATGGCTTTTATGGCCATGCAATCTTTCCATAATAAAAGTCGGCAAAAAAAAAAGAAAAAGAAAAAAAGAAGAAACTAAAAAGATAAATATGATATGTGGAAAACTAATACTACATCATACAGTACACAAAATCTGTGAGACAAATCTCTCGTTCTCTCACCACTCATTTCTCCCCTTTCTATACGAAAGTAAGGAGAAAAAGTAAAATAAAGGGAAAATAGAGAGTGAGTGAGAGAGATATAAATTGAGTAGATAGAGAGAACTAGAGAGATAACAAAAAAGATTGAATGAAGCTTTGAGGTTCAATCATTTCATAATAAAAGTTAATTTCGGGAAAAGGAGATCGGTGAAAATGAAGATCATATCAGGAAATAAGTAATACTTATTTAGTAGAAAAAGTCAGTCAGAAAAATCAGTCTCTCTCTCTCTCTCTCTCTCTCTCTACCCGCTTCTCTCTTCTACGCAATAGAAAAGAGAGTCAAAGGATAAAGGGAAAAGACAGTGAGATAGAGAGAGAGACAGAGTGAGACAGTCAGACAGACAGAACGAGTGAAAAATAGTGGACCGATTTTGAAGATAGGTTTAACCGGGCAATATTTTCATAATAAAAGATGATTACGAGAAATGACTCTCAACGAAAGATAAAAATAACATCACGAAATAATTAGTACTACAATAGAAAAAGACAGACAGACAAAGCAATTCCTCCATCCCCCTCAATCTCTCTCTCACTCTCTTTCTCTCTTTCTCCCTCAATGACTCCTTTTCGCTCTCTCTCTTTCTGTAAAACCTTATATCTTACATATTGGAAGATAGAAAGAGTGTTAGAAGAAAAAAAAATAGGTTGAGACCAAGCAAATATCAGCAAAACTTTAAATCAATTTATATACTTTTTAAAATGTAATAGTTTTTCTTATGTTTTTAATAATTGAACAGTTTACCTCTGAAGAGCTTGGAAACATTAGAATAATACCTGCGAGTGTACTTAGGTTAAGATTATATTGGCCAGGTTGTTTGCTGAACTCAGCGTCATTTGTTAAATTATATACCCGCTAATTATTAAATGATTTAAAGTACAAAATGTTTTAAAAAATTAATTTCTATTTCATGTGTATGTTTGCTGTTTACTTTTAAGAGTAAATAATCTTTGAGCAGTGTTTTTAGAATCGAATCGTAGTACAAATTTACGTGACTGGGAAAATCTGGCCACAGTTAATATTTTATTAAATATAATTTAATTAAGACAAAATTAGAACGTAGTTGATTGAATTTCGCTTTGTGCAGACACCGCCGATGGATGGAATTTAAACTATGGATAAGTCACGTTTCACGCCTTCGATTCGGTAGGTCGAAACTCGCATCAGTACTGAAATCGCGAACCTGATCCAGCTACGAGTTCAGACGATTGTCGACACCCGAGGTTAGAACGTGGACTCGGTAGTCTTTAAAAGCTCAATATGCTCTCAATTATCTGTTATTTCTCCGAACAATGTGCGACTAAAACACGTTTCGCGTTTATACCGTTTTTGTTTGTCAGTACGTGAAAGGGGTCGCAAGGGCATTTCACGAAATGGGCATTCCACTACGTTTAATGAAGTGTCGGCTTTTATAGAACAGCTTCTTTACCGTAAGTTGAGAAAGTAACGGCACACCCGAATATTCACGTCCTGGTATTTCAAGTAAATAAACACGGCAACTGTAAATTTGTATTTTTGTTTTAAATCGGCATTAACCTTAAAATTCAATACAGCGCCGGAAATACTAACGATAATAAGAATAACATTAAAATCGAATATTAATACTTAATTGTCGGATTATTTAATAAAATTCAAAACTTTATTTTTTTAGGTTGTGGGCCGGATGGTAAGGCGATTGACACGTTTTCTAAGCGGGCCGTTCTGGGTTCAACATAGCCTATGGATATTTATTTGGAATAAAACAATTGAAAATCATTTTAGCCCCTCTTTGGTGACACCAAATCGGAAGTTCGACGGAAGTAAGCCCTCCTGCAGTAGTGATTTCTTTACTTCTTATTATTACTTTACTTCATTTATTCTTATGTAGAGAAAATTTTCTAAGCAGGGTTTTTTTGAGGTTAGAATTTAGAATATATTTAATTCTTATTAAATATATTAATTTTACTGGCCTAATTGACCAGATTTTTTCTTTGAATTAATTATTCTTTTTATGTAAGTTCATGGTTGAAATAAAAAGCTAGCGTCACGAGTGGGATTCGAACCCACGACCTTCGGCTTTGTTGGGGGGGGAGCGAATCCCGCTCGTGACATTAGCTTTTTTCGCCTCAACCAAGCCCTTACATAAAAAGAATAAGTAATTTTTATGTATTCATTAGAATTTTTTTAAACATTTTATTTTTAACACGCCGTCGCGACGTGGGCCCGCGATGTCAACCAAACTAGTTTTGCCTTCGTCTTCATTGAGGAATTTCATCAGTTTTAGTTCTTCATTGGAGATGTAAAGCGAAATACGTTATTTTTAAACTATTTTTTATAGTATCGTTTTTACATTGCGAAAGTAACATAATTTTGTTTACTTATTAGTTTGACTGATTTTATATGATCGTGGTTTAAATTTTAATTTCAAGATTAAAGAAATTTTAAGTTCCGTTTTATTTGATATAAATATTTTGCTATATCGTCAACATTTCTCACTCGAATCAAAATAAAATACGAAAACTGCAAAATTTTGTATTAGGTTTCGGATTTATTTTATATAGGTAATAAACTTTTCTGCCCTGATGTTTCCACTGGCCAATTGAAAGAAGATTAATTTAGCCTGTTTCCAAAGTCAATTGCGTTATTATGTGATGTGGCCCCGTTTAGCCCTAACAGTAAACGTGATTCATCTCTTGAAAATTTTGTTTAGTTACATTTCTCTTAATTTTTTATGTAAAATATCGTGGATTTTTTTATTGTAAATCAGCTTTTACTAGTATATAAATAATTAATTATTAGTAAATCCGGAGATTTATTTTGAGATTTTATCCAAAAGCCAATATCTCTTATTCTGCTATTTCTACATTAAATAATGTCATATCTATGCTCGACTAATAATGAAATGAAAAGTAGACATCATGCAACATTTTTGTTAGGAGTCATCCCAGATCTTAAGCACATCAGCATTACTGCAAATTTCTGTATTGTAAATATATTCAGACATTCATTAATTTTTATTTTTTAAAAATTCGAGTTGTCTAAAATATTTTTTTCTTTGCATTTTGTTATGTTAGTTAAATCATAGACATGTTAAATTTATCTTTCCTTTGGATCAATTATTTAGTCTTTTTCCGTAAGGTCTTGGTTGAGGTAAAAAAGCTAATGTCACGAGCGGGATTCGAACCCAAGAACTTCTGCTTAATACGCCGCTGCTCACTTCAGCTATCGTGACTTCAATCTACTCGGACACCAACTCCCCGTCTCAACTTACGACCTGTCGCATTTTACTTCTTTCCTTTGAAATTATTTAGCTCGGTATTTTCTCATAATAACGTTAAGTACGTGGTGAAATTAATTATTAACTTAAAGAATTTAGAAAATATAAATATTAATAATTAGTTCCTATAAAAATAAAATCATTGTTTTTTAAACTTAAGGCTGGCAGAACACATATTTTTTGACCTTCAATAACGCAATATGCCACATATTCTAGGAAACAACCCTCTCACCAAATATTTAGGAAAATGTTTGAATCTTTCGGTGAGAATCTCACCTTAGTATCTACCTTGATGCCGGTTTCTGTCCTGAGTAGGCGATAGTGTGGGCAACGTTATTGGAGTAGGATCCGTGAGCATCGTGTCCGCCTCCGTAGCTTTCCCATCCTCCGGCGCTGTAACCGCCGACTCCGCCGCCGCCGCCTCCGTATCCTCCGGACCAGCCGTGAGACACCTCGTGCACCTGAAACATCGAGGTTTACCGTCCGTCCACGTAATCAAGGGTGTCCGTCCTTACCTCGTGTCCTCCTTGATGACTGAGGAGTTTCTTGACGGCGATGAACCCGGCGATGGCCAAGGAGACGAGGGAAGCTAACAAAGCCTTCTTTGCGATCAAAGCGATCACGAAGTATGAAAGAACGAGGAAACCTCCCAATTTCAATTTTAAACCGAGGAGGAGCGGGAGCAAAGCTCGGAGGAGCTTCTTCTTCTTTCCTCTTCCTGCATTGTTCAACCAATTAAAATATATTTAATTTGGAAATTTCATATCGATTTACCTTCATTGAGGAATGAAGACACTCCTTCCTTAACTTCAGTCGGGATGGATTCGGAGATGCTCCTTCCTACATAAGTGATATCGCTGACCAAAGGAGTCAAATTCCATGTCAGGCTCCTCTCTTCGAGAAGCTTTCCAGCCCGACCGAGAGCGAAGTTTTCCAGCGCGTCTTCCCTAGCTTCGACGTCGTTCACGGAATTGAGCTTGGTCTCTACATCCGAATCCTCTTTGAGACTCCTGGCCCTCTCTTCGGCCGGCACATGCTTCTTGGTGAGGGCCAAGCCGCCGAAAAGTTCGATCTTTTCCTGGTCGAAAAATCCTTTCGCTTTTCGGTAAAGCTCCAATTGAATGCACGATATAGAATCCTTTCTGAAGCATTCCTCGAGTTCGGCCGACGCGAGGGTCGCTAACACTAAAACGACGACGTACTTCATGTTTCGGTTGTCGGTTTCTGTTGCCGGCGAACGCTCCCTCTTAGCTTTTATAACTGCGCGCCCCTCTCCGTGCCGCTAGCTCCCTCCGGTCTCTACCGAATAGGGTCAGCCCTGAGGAAAGCTCGTCCACACCCTTACATGGGCTCATACCTTTGACTTAAGGAGCGAAATTTCAGTAACAATGATTGTTTAAAGAAATATCTTTTCAACAGAAATTTATCCCTTTACTTCATCTATCTTCCGAAGGGAGAATTATTTTCATAAAAATTTATTTCATTTTCATGTGCAATATGGGAAAAATTAACTTCGAAACAAATATTAAATTTACTCAATTTCTATTTGTGAAGGAAAAAAATCCAACAAACAGCACAATCGACAATTCAAAAATTATTTTCCAATTTTTCGAAGTAAACTCAATCTATTTTTATTGTTACCTCATTATAGTTTTTTTAATTTATGGATCTAACGGTTATCATGATTGTTATTAGAGTATAAATACAGTGCTACTTCAATATTGAATAAATACCAATTAATATTTTGAAAATATTAGCGAATTGTGAACCATGCCTTCACCGACACACTCTTCCCTTCGTTCTTCTTTCTCTAGTTATGATTATAATAAAGTATTTCCTTAAATTTACAATTTACAAAAAATTGTCGTTAAATAAACATCCTGTAAGTTTATTAATATTGATATCCAAAAATTAGTCAAACGAAAAATCACACTGTACTTTATGAAGTTATCTTCGCTTAATTTAATCCAACCGGTATAATTATTATGTACATATGTTTACATGTGTCTCACCGAGTGAGACAATATTTTAAAATTATTTTACAGTTTTATTTTACTATCATTATTTCCGATTATTTACAATTTTTCCCTTTACTTTTTACTTCAGGTTATGACAGACAAGGCCTTGGCCGATTAAGAACGTCCTAAGCTCATCGATTAATTGTTTAATCCATATACGTAATTAACAATTATTAATCATAATGACCTTATAATTAGTTTAATTAATTATATATTTTGTCAAAGTTTTGATTAACATGAAAAAGCTAGTGTAGAGTCTAGTATTGGAGCCAATACGTGATGATTACTGATCGTTAGTCGGTGATTGTTCAGAAATCGTGAGATGCGGCCTAGAAAACATTTTCTTTGTCGTGCCATCGTTTCGATCTTTATTGAGATCATCTTCAGGGGCTGGGATTTACAAAACAATGTTTACATTTCAAATACATGTTTTTCCACATTGTACATGTATTTGTTAACTGGAAGCAATGTTTCTAATTGATTAAAAAAAAAAAAACGTTTTTCTGAAACATATATCACTCCAGACCCACATCTCAGATTTCTGAATAATTCGAACCAATCCAATGAACCTAGCGTTTCCATCGCAACCAAGGCATTAGGGTAATTAAGTAAAAAGTATAATTAATTAAATGTATTTGTTATTGATCCAATGAGTACAATCATAATTATTATTTTTGATCTGTCCTTTATTTTGCTAGGTAGACAATAAGAACTTATGAAATATTTAAAATAATATTTTCTATTTTATTTTAGGTAAGAGTAGAATTAATTTTTTTTTAAATCGATAAAATCAGTACTTATGAAAATAACATTATCACTAATTTTAATAGTTTTCGTGTTTTAAAATATAACCGTGGTGCTAATTTTCAATTTTGTTGTTCTCTCTCTATTTAATGATATTATTATAAAAGTTATCTGGAAAATATAAAATAATTTAAGCCGGACCGATATCCTGTGGGAAACTTGGCCTTAAATATGTCATATAAGTTGGCCCTCTTGGAGCAATTGAAAATTGATCGCGACAAATTTACCGAGGGTGTTATGTACTGTAGTGCAACTGGTCTACTCAATTATCTCGTTACAATTAATAATTATAATGGCACTCTCAATACGACACTCAAGAATGGCACAAGTTCACAGAACACAAACACTTTGAGCGCTGAAGATGATCTCAATAAAGCTCAAAACGTTGGCACGACAAAGAAAATATTTTTCTGAAATCGACATCACACCAGGCAGCATCTCACGATTTCCAAATATCATCGACTAACGTTCACTAATCACCGCACGTTATAATTAATCGTTTATTTTAAGATAAAGTTTTAATCATTAATAGATTTATAAAATTATAGATTTACTTCCAGCATCAACTGACGATTTTTTCATTTTTTTAACGGTGGAAGTTTGGTTTTAGTTGGTCCCCTTAATTAAGTTGAAAAAAAATCTTCAAACCAATCAAATTGGTACTTTTAAACGTTTTGTGAAAAGCGAATAAATTTATTCTCTATAAATTTCTTTGTCATGCTTAAAAATTGCAATAATAATAATTAACATAATTAAAAAGTAAAATCTCAAGAATTATTTATTTGGTGAAAAATTTCGTGATAACCTGCCAGTCCGTCGAATAGGACGAAATCCACATTAATACCGACCACACTCGGAAATGGTCACGAATACAGTCTAGATAAAATTGTATCACATTTTTACCGACCGGAGTTTGTTTTGAGATTAACGGATACCTGTCAGATGTTTTTCCAATCCCACGTCGACTCGGTTTTTTGAGAATTAAGCAATTTTTCCTGTTTGCTGACGCATATTGGAGAGAGAGAGAGAGAGAGAGAGAGAGAGAGAGAGAGAGAGAGAGAGAG
>CM077106.1:6756877-6767253 GCA_039619505.1 Cimex hemipterus | reverse complement strand
ATATATATATATATATATATATAGATAGATAGATAGATAGATAGATAGATAGATAGATAGATAGATAGATAGATAGTAAAAGAAAAACAAAATTTATAATAAAATCTAAACCTTCCAAGTTGAAAAAATAACAGAACAACATATAAACAACAATGATCAAAGGATAAAAAATAAAATAAGATTTTACTCATAATTTACACTTAGCTGAAATTCAAATTATTAATTTTTAAATTTAGGAGGGACAAGAAAGTAACTCCTGAGTTCACGGGGTCGGCCCAAAAGTCAAGAGGGAAAATTGTTTTTTCTTCCGAGACGTTTGGATGAACCCGCAAAAAACTGTACATCTTTTTGGGGTGGACTCTTTCCGGCCGGCACACCTTTAAAAAATCATCAATATGTACTACACACGTTATATGTTGCACATTAAAGCTTGTGGGAATTAGTCCCAGTGGTTTTTACACGATAAGTTTGAATGTTTTCAAGAAAGGAATATACCTTGAGTGCAATTCAAAGTGGATGATAATTTCCTAGGAACAGCCGGGTTGTTATTTTATCTGAGCCTAGGATGTATTTTTAATGAAACTGGGTCCCCGCTAGGACTGGTGCCTCTCATAATCTGACCTTTCTATTATACCGAAAGATTCGGAAGATAATAACAACCTTAGCAGTATAAAGTCGACGCCCCGCGGTTTCCGTCGGTTCGGCGCCAACCCATTTTCCAGGGTTGAACGTTCTATAAACTTTTCCGGCATTTCTGGACCATTCAGTCGCACCAAGTGGCGCTTCAGTCAAATCACACGGCTGTCTTATTTTTATTGTTTCTACTGGGCACGAACCAAATTTTGTCTAGTGATAATCAGTTTTCACGCTCTCTGCTCTTGGATAATTAAACAAGGAATCACCACATCGAATACAATAATTATCTTTATAAGGAGGAAAAGAGTTTTATTGCGGTTGCAAAAAAATAGAAACCACTAATCTAGGTTAATCTGAGTGAATAAGAATTTAATGTGCCTTAAAGAGAGGTCGTCGTGGTTGGATGGAAGGCAGACTTTCGGCTAAGTCGAGTAGCAAAAATGGTCTTCAATTAATTTTATAATTAACATGAAACATATTCATTAAAATTTTAGGATCATGTTCCTATTATCCAGGTTGCATAATTTGCCCGACAAAACTTTTTATTACATACAAATAATTTAAATTACTAAAATTTCGAATTTTATATGTTGCATTATTTTTTACTGGCACATACATAGAGGTAAAAAAAATTAAAAAAAAAAGACAAACAGCGTTTTAATGGCCGTATTCAATAGAAAATATCATCAGGTGTTATCCCTTTCTATTTTTCTTTCTTTGTATTATAAAATGACGTCAATTCATGTCCTTTGGCTTATGTTATCTTAAAGTGCGTGCGCGTGAGTGTAACATATTACAGATTTTTGTTTGTAGTATTTATTGTTTTATTTTGGTCTATTCATATTGTAAAGTCGTAAATGGTCGGATATGAAAATCCATTAAACTTTTAAAAAATTGTTGTTCGAAGAAAAAATTTACTGTCTATAATTAATTTAAAAAAAATTACTCTTTTGGATGTTCGTTTTCCTTTGATTTTTTTTCATTTTGTATGAATGTATAAGATTTTGTGAGTTTATAATATTACTTGTCCCGCATGATAATATCTCTTGGCTCTATGTTTGTTTAATTTATGAAATAAAGTATCTATTGATGTTAGATCCACTTAAAAAAATGTTATTTTCCAAACAAAAAAAAACAAAAAAAATATTCATTGCAAATCGTTTTTTGCGTTTGTAATAGGGGTATTCAAGATCTTTGTGTGAACCCTGTTAACTTTGTTAGGTCATGTTAAATTGAGAAAAATACTGACGTAGACTTGTAAGAAACGGCTAATTTACATTACTCGATCTAACAGGCCATGCCAACATGGCAGCCATGAATTTAACAGCTGTTTTTTATTTATACGTATTTTTATTCTTAGATACGCGTTAATTAAATCAGACCAATACATTTTCTTTGGTTAATTTCTGACCTATACATATACTCTCATTCAAAATAGATACCAACTCTATAAAAAAAATAATACCCTATTTTATAAAATTGTAAGTTGTTAGAGGCTAGGATACAGGTTAGGTATGTCGGTAATACCTTGCATAAAGATTAAATAATTAAAAGAAGTTATTTGGTCAATCGGACCACGAAATCTAATTGATTTAATAAATAAATAATAATATTAGGGGTATTAATGACCATTGTAGTAACCCTCTTAACTTTGTTAGGTCGTGTTAGATCAAGAAAAATAATAACGTAGACTTGTAAGAATCGTCTATTTAACATTGCTAGATATAACAGGCTACGGCCTATGTTAGATGTTAGGATGAAAATCTAGTCACATTGCTATCCGTTAGAGCGTAGACAGCCAACATGGCAGCCATGAATTTAACAGCTGTTTTTGTTTACACTTTTTTTCTTCTTAAATGCACATTAATTAAATCAGACCAATACATTTCTTTTGTTAATTTCTTACCTGCTCTTATACTCTAATTTATAATAAATATCTCGTATCCTATAAAGTTTTAGGCTATAAGAGATTAGGATATAAGTTAAGTAGGTCGGCTCGAATTGAAGAGTGATATTTCTTAGTACTTTTCAAGTGCACAGCATTTTGAATGAAAGAGTCGATAATTTTCCTCTTTTATTGACTTTCTGGCATCTTACAATTTAACACAAAAGAAAATCAAAACTTCAAAGACTGTTATAGCTTTATTTTTGGTTCTACCAATCGCCACGCGTAACGTTGCGGAAAATTAACGTTTAACACGGTAAGAAAAGAACGGGGTGTTCACCATCTTACTGGACATTTCTCTATCCGTGTTAACACGTAGCAGAATTTTGACAACATATCCCTGATTCCTCTTTGGTACGATTACAACAGTATTTAACTAAGTAATATAACATGTTGAGCAGATAAGATGTTGACCGGTATACCACAGGTAGCATAGTTTGTTGTTTCTGAAAATTATACAAATTTGAATAACTTTTTTTGTTTGTTTTAAACTTGAGCAAAAAATGAATAAAACGTGGCTTTTTTCAAATTCGGATTTCATTAGACGGAGGTTTTTCCGTTGGATGACTTTAGAAGACTTTCCCTCAACCGGGATAATAACCTTCATTATATGTCTGTTTCGAGGGCGACAGTCCTTCAACCGATCATTTTCACTTCTTGTTCCACCACGAGGAGGGGTGAAACGAATAATCGGAGTAATCGATCAGATTTTAGAAAATACTTTCCATAGAAAGGACAAAGTATGGACGAGATTCACTTTACCAAACTGATACAACGATCCCCTGCCTGTCTCCATAACATCATCATACAACAAATGAGAGTGACATTGTCTATTTGACATTCACTACTGTAAATTAAAAAAAAAAACGAAAAATAATAAATAAAAGAAAATTAACGAGTTGAAAAAAATTACATACCAAAATTCCAACAATAAATTGCACGGTGGTATAAAAAAAACAACCTAACATTGCGCGATTCCAGCATATAAGGAAATGTGCAGAATTATATCTAGACGTTTTGTCAGACCCAATCATGACATAAATGGATCAATATCAATCTAAAATTAATAGGAATGTGATTTACGCGGTCGTTCTTGAAACTATGTTCAATGGAATATAGTCAAAATACGAAAAACAGCTGTTAAATTCATGGCTGACATGTTGGTTACCTACGCCCTAACGGATAGCAATGTTACTACATTTTCGACTTAACATCTAACACTGTCCCTGGCCTTTTAGATCGACTAATGTAAATTAGGAGAATCTTAAAAGACTACGTCAGTATTTTTCTCGATTTTATATGACCGTTAACTTGGTTCTCATACATATTATTAAAAACGCCAAAAACGTTTGGCAAAGAATGTGTTTCTTTGGAAAATAACATTTTTTTAAGTTGATTTAACATCAATACACACTTTTTTTCATAAATTAAATAACCATAGAACCAAGAGATATTAACGTACCTGGTAAGTAATAGTATAAACTCGTGAAATCTTATAAATTCATGCAACATAAAATATAAAAAACGAAAATAGTTTTACAAAAGTGTAAATTTTTTTAAATGAATGAAGTAATAGAGAGTAAATTTTTTGTTGTAGTTTGCGATGGATCGAAGTGACGATAATTAATTGAAATTGCTCACTGATCAAAAATTCTTTCGTTGCTGTACTAAATGACAGAATGCTTTCTTTATTCAAACAAATCTTCATGGGGTTACTGTTTAATTTAAAAATTTTACCAAACCAATTTTATATCTAATTAATTCAGAACCATATGCATTAGGACCAAGGTGGTAATCTTTTGACTTAGGTTTTCAGGTGTTCTGACATAGAAGTAGGAAGGTTTATGGGCCGACAAGCAGCCGCCATCGGCATTCCCGTGTTTACCTGTTTTCTGGTCATACATTTATTATATCGAACGTCTTGGTTGAGATGAAAAAGTTAGTGTCACAAACTCACGACTTTCTGCCTCTCTCTTCCTCTCCCCCCCTCTCTCTCATTCTCTCTAATTCGTTCAATTAATTAATCTTTTTGTGTGTAAGGTTATTGCATTAAATGAAAATGTTAGTATGTGTTCAGTAGAAGTTACCATAGCTCAAGTAGTAGAGCAGCGGCGTATTTAGCCGAAGGTCGTGGGTTCGAAACCCGAAAGGCCCTTACATGAAAAGAATAATTAATTGAAATAATGACCATGGTCAATTAGGCCACTACACGCAAATGAATTGCAAAGTACCTCGGGGAGTGTAACTGGAAAGCGTGGGGTTTTTGCCTTGTAATAAAATAATATAATAGAAGCAAATTTATAAATTACTAAGGATGTTCCCAACCCACATTTAACATTTACGTATTTTATTTATTTGAAAATGATATAAAAATAACGAAATATTAAAATCCGCTAACTGTAAAAAACATAATTAAGTATGGGTATTTTTATAGTTTATGGAGTAACTTTCACAGTCAAAAATTATTTTTTTCCTATGGGAAGCGTAGCATTTTTATAGTTTTTAAGTGTTACAATGTTTCATAAAGTTGCAAGTTCATTAAACTGCTTAATATCGCAAATAAACTTTAAACGATAGAAAGCCTGGCAGAGGATATTCAGTTGAACCTCATCACACGGATGATATACTTAATTTAATCTCGAGAACTGTTACTCGAAGGTGAAAAATATTAAAGACGCGTGGGTATCTCGTTAAAAAAAAATTAAAAAAATAACAAGGGCCTTGTTTCCATCTTCGGTGCTCGCTAAATTCAAAATCCGTCCGTGATCAAATAGGATTTTAGAAAGTCTACTAATCGCCCCTGTCGGGACGGAGAACAAAATTTCGTCCCGTTTCGTGTCAGTAGGTTTTCACGGCAATAAAATTAAAAATAAACATGCATAACTTTTTTTTAAAAGTATAAAACAGAAATAAAGATAGAGAAATTACGTAGAGAATACAAATTTAATTGATTATCTTTAGGATTTTTGTGTTTGATTAATGTACTTTTAGCCAGTTTAAATTTATATAACTATTAGTAAATGTATTCTACAATCATTATTTATCATTCGGTCCTCTCATCAAGGGGTACAGGCGTTGACCAGTCGACTCATACTGCTAATACTCATGCTAATTGCACCTGTTTCGAAAACAGAAATCGTGAATTTAAAGAAAAAGGACGATCAAACGACCCAATTAATAATGAAAATAATTTTAATATTGATAATGTTGTTGGTTCAGATAGAGAGTTGATGCCACGGAAGCTCATGTGGTAGACCAGCGGATTATTAAACCCAAGGTCGTGGGTTCGAATCCCGCTCGTAGCACTAGCTTTTTCAAATAAAACCTCACATAAAATATTAGTTAATTGAATGAAGCAATTTGGTCAATATAATGGGAATAATAGTATTAATTATGGTGGCAATAGGCTAAATATGTTTTTGACTGAATGTTTGGAGTCAGAGCTTTATAACACTCGGAAGGTACTGGCACTCTCAACACGACACACAAGAATGGCACAATTACACAGAAGACAAACGCTTTGAGTGATTAGAAATGCTTTGATTGAATATAAAATATATTTTCCATTGTACAAATTCACTTCTCCACATCCTACATGTATTTGTTAAATGGAAACAGCAGGCTCTGATGATGATCTTAATAAACCTCAAAACGTTGGCACGACAAAGAAAATGTTTTTAGGAAACCTCCATCACACCGAACCGCATCTCACGATATCTGAATAACTAAGATAATAAGTTTGGCCGTGAGACCTTAGCTGTGAAAACTGCCTTCAAATTTAATAATAATAAAAATAATATTTAACACTAAAGGAATAAAAAACATGGTCTAGAGACTGTCCGTCTAGTTTGCATATTCAAACACATAATGAAATCAGGTAAAATATTATTTTTTTTAAATGAAACATTAATTAAAATTAAATTCATATAGTAAACATTTTCTTTATTTTAAATCATTAATGGAATATGAAAAAACAAACATTCCAATTTCCTCCTTTTCAATACCGATCATGGGACAAAGATTTCCCGTACAAATAAATTAAACTCATTTAAACTTCAAATAATAATTTAAAAAAAATTTAATGAGTCAATTCACAATTTTGAAAACAACCAATGTTGCGTCAGTTCTACACTTCAGCTATTATAACCTCTACTATTTTGAAAAAGAAAAGTACAAATATATTACAATATATTTCAAATAAAATATGTCAGAAATTCGTAAAAAATGTGATCATAAAAACTTTAAACGTTTTCATTTTTTAATTGACAACTTCTGCCCAGATCGGGCATCAGCTTAGAAAATGCATTACAGTTTCATTAATACTTGCATGGCGAATAAAGATAATTATATATTCTTACATATATTGAGGAAGAGGCCAGTCCATATAGGCCAATCTACCTTTTGGAAAGAAAAACATATTTAAACTGAAGAGGCTGATCAATCACTAATGAAAAGATAATTAAAATTTTGTCTCCAGGTCGATTATTGAAGTGTATCATTTCCGTTCTTAATTTAAAAATTACGCTAGCCTTATTTATACCGAAAGGGTTGTATTCTAGATCATACTTTTTCTACTGCAGGTGGAATCTTGCTGTGGATACGTTGTCCAATAATCCCTTTCCCTCCACCCGAGTTTCTCCAAAAATGTTACAGCACGCTACTAATATACTCGGGGCTGAACCTGTCAAATAAATAATTTCGAATTTCCAACCGAACCTTAGCTCAAACAATCTTTAACTTCACACTTTCACGTGTGATCAAATTAGCCAGCTTGTTATTATCAGCATTATCATCATAAATAATCGGGTGTATTACCGGGAAGAGATTCTTCTACAGCGAACCGTTTAAATTTTTATCTATACCCAAAATTTGCCCTGCTTAGAAAACACTTTTTTACATTTTTTAAAATATTTTCCCATAGGTTCTATTAAAGCTTGATTTGTCTAGTTTTATTCTTTTCCAAACCCCTAAATATTTATATGTATCATCTTTTTCTGCAATTTCATTTTTAAATTTCTATCTTTCGGTTGGACGTAAATTGCGTTTGTGGTTTTGAAATATAATTTTTGAAAATTCATAATTTAGCTGTATTACTTTTGAGCTATCAGAAGTCACAAGACATTTCTAAATGTTTTACCATTTTTTGTACCATCAAAGGAGTGTCTGTAGAGGACAATTACATTGAAAACACGCTGTGCCCTTCGTCTCAGCATTTAAACTTGAAGTAATAAATAAAAAAACCGAATAATATGAGATATTAATACAAAATTCACAATTTTGAAAAACATTTGCCTCGGTTTTGCACTCCAGTCATCATAACTACTCCCATTTTGAAAACGAACAGTACAATTATATTACAATGAATTTCAAATAATAAAAAAGTGATAAAGAAACAGAGATTTCATTGATACCCACCCCTAATCGCCTTTTAGTATAGACTTAGTCATAACGAAAGCAGATCAGTAATATCGCATCGGAGGTAATTCTAAAATTTTTTCTGCTAAAGAGAAAGCCAAAGACACTTCTAGATCCACTTATAGTCACATGTAATGTAATACAGAAAATAGGAATATCGAGGTTTTGGTCAGACCAAACATTACACTAGCCAAAATCAAACTGCATGAATAGAATTGAAATGAAAATAATATTCATTTACGATCAATACAATTGTATTTACATTAAACCCGTTTGGTTTTCACAATGTGAAAATTATGGATTTAGAAGAAGCCATTTGACGGTACATGTTCGATTTTTTTTACGACGATACCTACAATATAACGAGGAGTTTGAATAATCATAAACATTACACTAGTAGTTTAAGTAAAATTGATCATTTTTCTATCTTTTTTTACAGTGTGATTACCATGGATTAACGTACTCCGTACATGGTTTTGTTTTAGTTTATCACATTGCAAATTAGTCGTAACGTTGAAACAATTTAATTTACATACATTACATAAAATGGTATGTTATATTGTGAGATTTTTCTTGGTGCTTTGGGATGATGAACCTGTAGAGTTGGTTTTTTCAATAGTTTCGATCAGCTCATTTTTGATGTTTGTAGACATTCCGGCTCTTGGCAAACTTCAGTACAGGGTTTGTTAGTATACGGTGGATGTCGTCAATTTTGGCGAATATGTCATAACTTATCTGTATTTTTTATATATAACGAGGTACTGAAAATAATGAAATGTAAAAAATGTGTGACAAACTAAAGCTGAAGATTGGCAGAGTTGATCAGAAACGATTCAACCCGAGGTTCATCGCAGAGGAAAGAATAACACAGTGCATAATGCTTCGCGACCTTTCTAGTTTGTGGGCGTCATTTTAATCGCCTTTCGAAAGAAATTCAATCGAAGGCCATTTTGGAAGAGATAGAGGAAAGCAGTGCGACTTATCAGCAGGAAAGGGTTTCGGAAAGTGAAGTAACGGTGATCCTTATCCGATCATAAAGACAATGGTGCTTTCTCCCGATCAAAATTCATCTTTTTCTTTTGCCCCTCTCCTTTTGTAGGAATCCGTCCCCGCGAAACTTCCATGGGTGGAGTCCAGCCGTAACGGATTGCGGAAAAGTACGCAGCCTTGAACTCCAGCCGCATCCGTGCCAAGAATGATCAAATTACAGGTCCGAACATCTATCGTATAAAAAAAGTATTCGTACACCACACACATTGGCAAACACACAAAATGAAATGGGGGTTGTGGTTTTGAAAATGTAAGTAATTTGCAGTCACCACTTTATGGAACGAAGTTTTACCAATGTATGATTTTATTTGGACTTCTTGATTAAATATAGAGTAATTATTATTATTATTATTATTCACTGCTAAAATTTTTAAGTTCAACGCATTCTTATCGATCAAACACCGTTCTATCCAATTAAAAAAATAAAATATTACCATAGCAATGTCTTAATTACTAAACATAGAAAAAGCGAATGTAAATAATTTTTGCAATCGAGCGCGTTGATCATAAGTAGTCAGCCGACAACTTAACATTTTATATTCTTTCATTGGTGATAAGCTGTTGTGCGTTCGTCCCATTGAGTTTTAGTTCAGACTTGCTTGTCTGACCTGGTTTCACTTCAACTTTGTAAGGCTTGTCGCGATGTCCGTGCTCCCGATTGGCTCCGAGTTAATCCGAGCTGGATTACATACCATTTCTTGCCCTTTTATTCCAAGCCATGCTTTTCAACATATTTGTACTGTTCTTTGCTTGTCCTGATCAAACTACGTACGTGAGGTTGTAATACATACATTGAAAATCGTATCACATTTAGCTGGTAATTTTTTCAAACTATTTTCCTATATGTCAGTTCTTTCTTTGATATTAGTTGTGAATTGAAATCTCGTATTTTATTACATTTATTATATAAATTTCCTGTTTGAATTGGGTGTTCTACTCCTTGCTTTTATATTTGAATCATGCAGCTCACTCTCCCATCGAATCCTAATTTCAAATTCTCAGCTACCATAAATATGTAGAACAAATAAATAGATATATAGATAAATAAAAAGAAAGAAATAGAGAGGGAGAAAGAGAAAGAATAAATAAATGAATAGTGTTTTCTTTACCAATTTTGACCTCCCCTACAATTAAAGAGGGAGAGAGGGAGAGAGGGAGAGAGAGAGAGAGAGAGAGAGAGAGAGAGAGAACAACTAGATAGAGTAGAACGAAAAATGAGAATGAGAGAGAAATAAAGACAGATTAAAAGAAATGGTGAGGGAGAGAGAGAAAAAGAGATAGAGAGAAAGAGAGAGAGAGAGAGAGAGAGAGAGAGAGAGAGAGAGAGAGA
>CM077106.1:6729335-6741190 GCA_039619505.1 Cimex hemipterus | reverse complement strand
CTCTCTCTCTCTCTCTTTCTCTCTCTCTCTTTCTCTCTCTCTCTCTCTCTCTCTCTCTCTCTCTCTCTCGCTCCCACTCTCTCTCCCTTTAAACTACCCTGTATCTATTAATCAGTTATAGTGAGATGCGGTCTGGTGTGATGTAGGTTTCAAAAAAATTTTCTTTATCGTGCGGAAGTTTCGATCTTTTATTGAGATCGTCTTCAGGACTCAAGGAAAATATTTTTCTGACACCTACATCACACGAGACCGCATCTCACGATACCTGAATAATTATCGATTAACGGTCACTAATCTCTTCACATTTCTATATCTATCTTTCTATCTAGCTACCTATTTATTTATTAATATATTTATCTATCTATTTCTTTTTCTTTCCTTCCGCTCTTATTTGCCAGTGCCCAAATCCTCCTTATTACGATCTGAATAGTATGATTCATCGAGCGATTAAAATATATTATAGAAAACCCCAGGAACCGAGGAGTATTTGTTTTCGCGAGTCCGACCGGCAAAATTAGTCTTTTCCTGGGATGCGGGGGTTGAAACTGTTTTTCACAGTGGGCGGGTGGCTGTCAACCGGGGTGGCAATAATTCATCCATACACGGCGTCTAGCGGCTTTCCAAAACACCTCCGCGCGGACCCAGAATCACGGTGACCTCCTCTCCTCATTCGGCACGCAGTCTGCAATCCTCCGGGATGATTCATTGGAAGTCTTTTCCAGTTTTCTTGAGACGCTGCCGCTTCCGTTCGTGCTGGTTGTGAAATCCCAAACCACCTACAGTAAGGTCAAAAGTTGGGGAACGTGGACTTACTTAGTAATATACTGTTTCAAACACATAAAAATCTATTTGTAAAAGAACATTTTTAAAACATATACGTCTTGACTCCCGAGCCTCTGTCTGCAATAATAACGGAATGAGAGAAAGTTTTAATACAAACATGGGAAACCTAAGGGTGTGTATTTTAAGACCACAACATAATCGCAAAATTTGGATGGTGGAATATTGGGAAGCATATTTAAATTGTTATATATTACAAATAACATAATTATAATGGATGAATCCGAACAATAATTTATTAACGGGATATGAGAATTCCAAAATGACTTGGGCTTCAAGTATGCCCACAATTCAAAATTTAAAGAGGAAAAGAAATAAAATAAAAGTTTGGAACATAAAAAAATTGCTTTTATTATAAAAATAAAATACTACTCTGAACTGAAATGAAAAGAACGAAACCACAGGAAGAATGAACTTATTTGCTTCTCTTAGCATAAATAAAATGTACAAGGCTCTTTTAAAAAACTATTACAATAATTCTATCAAACAAAAGTTGTTTATTTTTTATGAAAGCAGCGGGCGCACTCCCAGAAGATGGAAAGGAAAATGATTTTCTTTTCACAGGAAAAAAAAGGAATAGACTCACCGGACGTAGGAAGTACTTTCATGGAGCTCCAAACTCGGAATGTCCTTTTGTTTTTATTTTCTTGCAACGCCCTATCGATAGGGAACCCGATGGATCATGGGAGCGATTGGAATGCGCCTCTGACATTTGTTTATTTAAATTGGTGAAATGGGATTTTTTTTTATATATAAAATTTGGTCTTTACAAATTCTGTATCTGAACACACGTACGTTTCAAAAAAACATACTAAACCAATTTCGCATATATAATGGTAAATGGAATCTAAAACATTACCAGGGCAGTCTAAAGTTTTTAGGAAAGGAGGAAGATAAGCAAAGATTAAAAGTGGTGGTTTGTGATTGAAAGTATTGAAATGGTGAATTCAGTGAAACAAATTTGGGAGTTAAATACAGGCGATTTTTGGACAGTATCTGTGGATTTTTTTAGGAAATAAAAAAGGAAGATTAAAAAAAGAATTAGAATCATTTTTTCATCTGGGTTGGAAACGTCACTAATTTTGTTATTTTAAATAAGAATCCCATATTTTATTGTGCATTTCGATACTGAAGCTTATTTTATGCCACTTTTACTGAAAGGTAAATTTTGATAGGATCGACTGTTCCTGACTTATGCCCGACAAATTCCAGCTGGTAACGAATCAGTCAACGAATAGATGAGAAAGTTATGCTAAATCTGTTACCACCTCGCGATTCTTAACTAAAGTAATTTTACAGATGTATCGTGCGATAATTCGATGTTATTATTTCCTTTTTTTATGATCATGATTTATTTTCAACACTGATGACTAGTTAGCGTTTGTAATTTACCTGTTGAAATGTTTTAATGATAGATTCAAAACTGGTAAAATAATGCATATAATAATAATTTCGTGTGGCGTCGGTAGCCGCAATGTTTAAAGCGTTGACAAGGCGCTCATTTCTTAAGAAAACGTCGCGGGTTCGAATCCAATGGAATTGAACTCGACATTCCATCAAATGAGATTTTTTTTTTCAAAACCCCGGCACTGCGAGGGTTTTCCACTGCTCTTTTCAATACAAATGCCTTTTCTACGCTAAACAAATTAAATTTAGTCCTTTACGCGACCGCATTTTTATGCATTGATCTTCCTGACGACCAACCCTATAAAATTTTCATTAATGAAGAAAAAAATGGAAATGATACAAATTGTAAATGCGATTAAAACGTTTGGGAAAGGCGTTCATTGGCTTACCACAGGGCAGTGTCTTGAGCCCAAATCTGCTTTCAATTTCAAAATATATGTTGAAAAATTATTAACTATGTTTCAAATGCCAGCCATTACGGGGAAGGTAGAATGTTTCGCTTCACTCTCTCGTTCCGTACCTCTTCTATACATGGTGCTACAGGGTTAAACTGCCGAGTGGACTAAAATTCAATTTTTTTTCATAAAATCGTTATTTCGCAAACTAAATTAAATTTTCCACAAGATTACAACATTTAGGTTGAAAAATTCCGCGCTTCCCATTCCAGAGTAGCCGCTGATAGAATAACAAATGGCAAAACCCATGGTTTTTTTATGTTAGTTTTCTTTTTTTTAAACACTCAAGTGGGGCTCCTGCAATGTCTTTTCAATCAAAATCTTTGGTTTTTACTAATTTTGTCTTATTTTGTAAGGATTCTAAGGTCACATTCCCTTTTACAGTTTTGTCGATCTTTTCTTAGTGAAATATCCTTTGGAAGGACAAAGCCTGGTACACACTTAGATTCTTTGAATCGAGTCATGTTGCGATGCACCGCCAGGAGAAAAAACCGTCCATCCCAAGATTCAGTTCACATTCATCAGTTCGTTTTTGCATTGCACTTAGTGCATCCAATCAGAAGTGCATTAAAAACTGTCGTTTTAAAGTGTGCAATTTTTTTGAGTTTCGGCGACGGAAACACTAAATTTTTAAGTTAAACGGTTCAATATTTGGGTTTTCAATTATTGATTTCAGTATTCCGTGGATGATTCATCTTACAAACGCCGATGGGAACTAGTCTTCAATTAAATCAACTAGGTACTCTACAACACACCGTTTATAAAACACAGTAGCTAAATCTTTAAGAAAGCACTCACTAGAACGTCAATTAAACAAATGAAGCGGAGGGCTCGTTCCGATTTACGTCCGTAGTGGAAAAGTTGCGCAACATTGAGTCAAAGAATAGGATTCAAATGAGGGCTAGCCCGCAACACACCAGATCCATCGCAACCCGGAATCAGGTCAGACGCAATCGAAACTCTCCGAGATTCAAAGAGCACACTCAAAGAATCCCGGTGCGAACTACGCCTAAGGATCTTTAAAAAATGGCAAAAAGAGTGGAAAAATTCAAAAGATGGGGTTGAGATAAGAAATTGATGTCCGAGTGGATCGAAGACACGATAGGTCAAGTGATCGGGTAGCTGTGTATCGAGCCGAAGAGCGCGGGTTCGAATCCCGCTCGCGACACTGACTTTTTTAACTCAACCAATGCCTTACTTAAAGATTAATTAAGTGGATCATTGACTTTTTTATCTCAAATAAAAACCTTAATTAATTGAAAGATTTAATTGATCAAGCGGACGACGAAAAGTAGTAAATCTTTAGGAAGAATGAAAAACTTGATATCAGACCCAAGACGACGGCAATACAAGAGCATCATACATGTCATATTTTGAATGAAAACACTTATTAATTGGTAACAAAAAATCAGATCCAAATTTCTTATAAAGTATAATTAGAAAATATTTAAAATGAAAATTAAATTTCCATACTTCGTATTGGATACACGAGCGCGAACAGAGAGTAGTCCCCCATGGTAGTATTGACCTTTAACCTTTTAACACCCTGTATACCGGCAAGTAGTTTTTTATATTGATATTTTTCCTTTAGTAGTGGCATAGATTATGTTTGCATTTTCAATATTTAAATTTGTGCTTGCAGTATGTACGAGAATGAGAGTTTCATACACGGGGCTGGATTATTCTCAAATTGTTACTATTCATATTGCTAAATATTACTATTTTTGGTAGTATAAGTAAGAACAGCCGTACAATTTATGAATTTCATTGACTTTTAGACATTTACATTATATTCTGATTAGTTTGTAATTTAAGACAATTTTGAGATTCTGAAGGGGTAAAAAGTAAAAAACATGAAATGTTGAAATTAAAAGAAGTCTCTTTTCGTTGGCAATTTACGACCATTGGCTTTTGTTACCTGCTGTTAATCGGTAGTTAGATTTCACGAGAGATACCTGCCACAGCTCCGTTTAACCGATCTGGTTCTGCCATCGGATCCGGCCGAAAACCAGTTGGAGTCTTTGAGCTAGCCCATCTAACAGACCTATATTTTACTTCTGCCACGGCTCCTTAGTTATAATTTCGTCGGCTACGAGCACTGATTACTAAACAGGGGTCTTTCCAGCCGAGGTTTAAATTATTGCCTTTATCAATTTCACGATCGGGACAAAACGCTGCGGTCAAAAAGAACGCACAGTATGCGGATAAGCTTGAAGTGAAATCCAGCTTAAATCCGATGGCCGACAAACTTAAACATTGCCAAATTCCATTCTTATCGCTTGAAAAAAAAAACTAACGAAAATTAATTTATAATAGCAAATTGTTTCTTACCTGGAAGCTTACTTAACCGATTTACCATAGAGGCATAACATTTGCCATAATATTATAATTAATATTAAAATTTGATGCCAAACCTAGATTTCGTTCATTATCATGTGTTTATTTTTCTTGTTTTTTTAGATACATTCTGGAAAAAATAGAAACAGAACATAATATTTAAAATTTCCAATTAAAAATTAGGATCATCCCAGATGTAATTGTTAAATTTAAACAATGTTTGTAAATCTCAGGCCCTGAAGATGATCTCAATAAAGCTCGAAACGTTGGGACGATAACGAAAATGTTACGCCTCTTACGATTTCTGAATAAGTAAAACTCAAGTTTTACAGATCCTTCCAAAGTAGCTATAGATAATAAACACGTTTAGAAGAAAAGTAGACGTGTTTCAGGTGCAACGGTAATATGGTACACAGATGGATGAAAAATGAAAAAAAATGGTAAAACGGCCGAATTTTCTCAAGCCCGCATACGACCATATGATCAAACTTTGTTAAAAAAGAAAGGAAAGATATGACGGATTTGCATACAGCAACCAGGCAATAAATGCGAATGCTTTTAGCAATCGAAGGCATGGAATTCATAAATGCTTATTGTCTTAGGAAAACATATCAAGGTCGCATTAAGTGAGTCGCAAACATTAAAGTGCAGAACAAAACGAATCCACTAGCTGATCAAAACTAAACCACTAGTGTAGAGCAGTCCTGTCATCGTGGTACCAGAACACCAACTAATCGTACTGTGTGTATGCTAAATTTCGAATTGCATAAATGGCTGGGGAAATAAAATCTTAGCAGTAGGTACGAGGCAAACTAAGAGTTCGAAAAATCTTTCTAAAATGAATGCAAAGTTAACTTATATTTAAGTATCCAAAATTTATGTAAACTAATAACTTTGGCATCATAACCGACTGTGTAACTTCGATCAAGCAGATTGAGCGGTTCCACTCAAACATTAGCTGAAATCAGAAATATGATACACGTTCTCGAGCCCTCGCGGTGGTTTTTTGTTGGAGCCTGGGACATGCAGAATCCGTTGTAACGAAGTGGTCGATCAACTCGCCAAACAAGTGGCTGTGTACGGGGAATACCGCGCCAAAACAGACGCTAACCGCCTTCTGAACAAGAGTGGTTGAAAGACTGGCGTGCATACTGCAAGATAGGGGCGGCAGGAAGAGAGTATAAAGTTTTCCCCAAGCCACGCCCAAACCCATGGTTCAGTGCAATAAAATGAGGCAGTAAATTATTTTTTCGGTGATTCCCGAATCCGGACGGATCACTACATATGTGGAACGTAATTGCACAGAATAAAATTCAGAGACTCTGCGACTTCACGAGGTGTGATGAGCCAGAAAACATCAAACACATTAGTCTTGACTGCCCTGACGAAGAAATTAGAAAAGCCCTCTTTCACGAACTGTACCAGCTGAGGGAGGTTACAAACTTCTCAGTTAGGACAGTTTACATATGTCGGAAAGGGTCGAGGCATAAAAATTGATTCTCCCAGGACTGCGATGTTACTGTAAGAAATGAGACGTTGACGTGAGCCTCCCCGGAGCCGTCGGTTCGTGTCTGGCGGGCAGACTTATATATTTATATGATTATTTATGCAACATTCAAGAAATTTATCTTTGTCATTTCTGTATTGTGTGTATAACGATTGCTGTGTGTCTTAAAGCAAAGCAATACGTAAAAAAGTGAACTAATAGGATTTTATATTGGCCACCATCCGTGTTATTACCATCTAAATCATATGGACTACGCAGAGACAGAAACAGCCCGATTCTCTAAAAAGCAGTTATCAAGAGAAACCAAAGAAATCAGTGAATAACCTTCCTGAATGTGAGGTACAAACACTTCGGTTTTAACAAAAGGATAAAAAATAAGCACCTCTCTGAGAACGTGATACTCCGATATAATATTTAAGATATAACACTTATAAATTAAAATCCGCTCACTATTACAACTCTGCCTTAAAATTAAGCAAGAAGCGGAAGTGGGCGAATTAAACAAGTTATGTTACATAAGTAATTTTTAACAGTAAATTATTGAAATATTATTCATTTGTCTTCCACCGTTCTGTTTTTGCATTTGAATTGATAAAATTTGATGATTTTTTTGGGAAATAAACTATTGCCAAAAATGTATTGGGTTAAGAAACGAGTCCTTCTCTCAGTGATGCGAATTTTGAGGTAGATGTTTCTTTGAGAAACACATAACGACAGTCTACACCATAAATACTCCTTGGACTACTCTAAAAATTAGGAGATTCCAGATTACACAATTAATGAAATTTCTGAAATGGTATTAGACCCATAGTTTCTAATTTTCGTATGTTGTATTCACCGATGGATCTAAAAGTCCTGAAAGAATGGGATGGGCAATCAGTATAAATGAAAAAAGTACAGATTAAAGAAACTACTTAGCTAAACTTTGGCATACGTGTGGCATGGCTACAACATCGGGTCAAAGCTTTGGCATCAACATTCCTAAAGATGATGGAAAAACCCTTTTGGAAAAATTCAGTAGAAAGCTTTGGCAAGAAAAATACAACGCATCAAATGTTGGCAATGATTACAGGTCACTGTTCCCTGAGCTCAAGAAAAAACCATGGATTTCGGAAGGCGATAGCCCAGAAGGAGTTCTATTCTTCTATTTTTACTTATTTATTTTTACTGAAGACAAATCATGGCCAATGGGGTAGCTACAAGAACAGAATCGGTTTGGCATCGTCTCCGAATTGTTCCACTTGCGAGTGCCCTTTAATGGGGGTGGGCATCAAATCTTTCTCATACATTTTTGAGTGTCAAGAATACGAAAAGGAAAGAAATAAACTTCTAAAAAAATTTGAGCCAAGTCCTAAACCTTTTCAAACCAATAAACTTAGAATCCGTCCTAATAAGCAACAACAAGCTTTCAACATAATCTATGGATTTTTAAAGTCAATAAAAGTTTCTTTTTTATTATCTTCAACCCTGAAAATTTAAAAGATGAGAAGATGATGGAGCTGAATGAGTGGGTTCGGGCACTCGGTGGTCACCTGGTCCTGGTCGGCCGATCCCGCTCGACAGTAAAATGAAAATAGAAAACCCCATGGGTAATATGCCAGCGTAAACCCAGAAAAAACTGTTTGGAATACGAAATCAACGGATAGCGTTTTAAGATAGACTCTAAGAAATGAAATTCTTTCTACACTAACGGATTCGAAGATTTTCTATCATGGGAAAAATATAACAGTATCTTCTAAGCCTATCGATATAAATAATTCACCCTATCGAGAGATTTGCTCAACTGTACCTGAATAAAGGGTACAAAAACAGGAACATAGCTCTCATGTCAAATAGCGAAACAGCCGTCAAAGCACTAAGCTCAAATATAATTAGGCCCAAAACCAAACATATTAAATACGCAGAAGAAAGTCTACCTCTGTTTTGCCCCAAGACACATGGGAGTAGAAGGCAACGAGAAAGCAGACACCCTTGCAAGGCAAGGAGCTGCTACGCCGATGATATGATGCGACCCCTTCTACGGCATAGAAACCAAAAGTAGTAATGAATATGTCAGACAGAGGGACAAAAAGAAAATGAAGTAACAATGGAAATCACTCATAGGACACAGGCAATTCAAAAATCTTCTAACAAATTTCAGAAGAAAAGAAATTACAGAATGTGACAAAGGAAGCAGGAATAAAGTGCGAATCCTAATTAGATTCTTAACAAGACACTTCAATCTTAATGGAAACTTAAAGAAGTTTGGAATAATCCAAGACGGCACATGCAGATATTGCAAAGAGGCAGAAGATACACCATCACTAACATACTGCAGCACTACAATTGACGGCAGGAGGGAGTGTTTTGGGATGTTCAATGTGACCGTAGAAGTGCTTCAACCATTGAAAACGGGTCTACTAATCAACTTTTTTTGATGAAATAGGACTCAACGGTGTGCTTTAGACAGTGCTCGGGGGAAACAATAGCTCTTGTAAGGCGCAGAATATTACACCCCCCGACTATTACATCTACATCTACATCTTCCTAGTTTCTGAAATTATGGAAATTAACCCGAAATTAGTTGAAAGGCAAATCGGATGTAATTTCTACTGGGTACGTGGTCGTTCAAGTAAAGGAAATTGTAGATTATGTAGCAAAACAAACAGTTTAAAGTGGTAGCGCTTTTTAACTAAACAATAATCTGCATCTTGGTTTGGTCCGGATGAAGAAACAATTTCAATTTTGTCCCTACCACGTTTTCCAATGTACGGAGACTTTTTGAGAACCATGGCTGTGTCTTGGCTAGTAAGTAAAGTAAAATTAAATTTTATATATGTAGATAATTTTTTAAATTCTGTTATTTTAAAATATTAAGTATAGACAGTCGCTGAAGTCTAAACAAGCATTCTCGCTTCATTTCATTATCAGGTTGACCTCTGAAACTATTTGGAAGAAGGTTTTCTAGGGCCTATTAACGATAGTTGAAAAATGTCTGACGTCTGTTTGAAAATCCGCTGGCAAGACGGAACAGTTCGTTATCCCTAATCCGGGCTGACAAAATCAGACACGGACTTTGTCGAGAATCCATCATTTCATAAGACTTACACGGTGTCGGTCCCGTTAACGGAAACTGGTTTCTCATTGAGATAAAATAGAAGGGAAAAACTTTGGGTTCGATTGCGTTGAGCAAAGGCTGGAATATATTGTCGGCCTGAATCCCGATTCAATGGAAAGAAAGAGTGGGCCAGGGCTTGGGATAAGCCGTTTCGGGTCAGCAACGGTGCTCGGGCGTCACGACCTTGGGACAAGGCTGTGCCAGGAGCCATGAAACAACAACCTATTATGATTCCATTTGACTACTGGTCATTTCGAATTAGATCGGCTCCAACCTAATAACTGGCAGACATTGATTGTGGTAGATTGACTTCTAGGAAGCACGAATTTCCAAATCTGGCCACGCCAGATGAATGTATAACAACCGAATCGTGAATTTAGGCTATTGTTTGAGTCATTGAACAAACACTACGTTCTTCTTTTTTGACTGTAACATGATTCTTTTGAATAATTATATTCATCTGTAGTGAATTTATGCTCATCAGGTTATCAATAGAAAATAGAAGAATTTTGCTATGTATTTTTAACGTTGTTTACTTATGTCAATAACGAGCAACACGTTTAAATTAAGTCCACTAAGATTATGAAATGAACTTCAATATGAAAGTTAGAATTGATTAATTATGTAATATAATTATATACTTTTTATGTTTAGATTTTAGAAAAAAAATTATACTTACATCTCTCAGAAGATATTGCCTATCATGTTTATGAACATTCTCAAACATGAAAATAATAATTTCTCAAATAATTTCGATTGTTGGTATGCAAGTAGATTCACGCATGTTAAACTGATCTACACTAGATCATCGTATTGGGTCCGTTTAGTCTCGTTGATTCACCAGTATGTGTTGAACAGGAGAGAACCATAATGACCATATCGTAAACATAGCGATAGACAGTCCAGCAGACAAAAAAAATTGGCAGGCAATATACAAGGGAAAATAAAACAGTAACGTTTACGAAACACATCAACTCTGCCATCATAAATTCGACGCCAGCTTTGATGGTGTGAAGAATAGCAGGAAGGACCTGGGGACGCAGACCGGTAACCCTATTATGGATGTACTTTACTTACAACTTTACTTACATACGGAGCTATAGTCTGGCCTGATAAAGCAGAACAAAAAAAAATAATATGATTAATCCCCCTACACCACATTATCATGGCAGCGAAGAAAACATTAATTTTACCAAAGAGAAAAAAAAGTAAAATGGAGAGAGAGCAAGAAACTATGGAAAGACCATGCGATACTCACGGCTCCAAGAGACGACATGAACAGTATGTTTGAATTTAACCAAAACTTCCGAATAAACCTGGGCATTAGAATGGGAAATGGCCAACTATTTCAAAAATGGCACCATCCTTTGATACACAGATAGACCTAGAACACAAGAAGTTGCAAGGACAGGGATATTTGAACTTGGAACCAAATATTTAGAACCATGGGAAAACACACTAGTATCTTCGAAAGATGTACCCAACTCAACCTAAGCAAAGAGTAAACAAACAAAAATATAGCTATCATGTTAGATAGCCAAGCAGCCATCAAAGCACTAAGCTCAAATAACATTAGGTCCAAAACCAAATTAAACACATTAGGTACCTCTGCTGAGTCCCAGGACACATGGGAGTAGAAGGCAACGAGAAAGCCGACACTTTTGTAATAAACGGGACTGCTACACCGCTGATAGGACCTGAGCCATTTGTGGCTTAGGGAGCCATACCTTTACCGAGTATCTCTGACAGGAGAACAGAAATAAAATGAGGAAACTTTGGAATTCACTCACTGGACACAGACTATCCAAGAATCTTTCAACCAATTTTGAAAGGAAAGAGATTACAGAATGTGTCAAGGAAAGGAGGAACAAACTGCGAATCCTAATAGGATTATTCGCGATGGTTAGGGACACTGCAATTTAAATGGACACTGAAAGAAAATCGGAGATAATCCAAGACGGCACATGCAGATTCTGCGAAGAGGCAGAAGAAATACCAATACATTTACTAACAAACTGCGGAGCTACACGAGCCCGCAAGAGGGAATGTTTTGGGATCTGTAAGGTGACCATAGAAGAGCTTCAACCATTGAAATCGGCCCAACTAATCAAGTTAAGTAAATAGCTTTTAAATGGTGCAGTGTACTACACCCCGGAACTATATCTACATCTACATCTAATAGAGAAAAGAAATTAGTACGGAAATATACAAA
>CM077106.1:6619765-6640192 GCA_039619505.1 Cimex hemipterus | reverse complement strand
TGCATTTATTGACTTTATCAATTCTAAAAATTCTGAATTCTACTCAGGCGGAATTAATAAGTTACCAACACGTTGGGAGAAATGTATTGAGAGTATGGGAAATTATTTTGATTAAAGAACATTGCTTTAAAGTATCTAGTTTCTTTTTTTTGTTTAATATCAAAACCCTGCATTATTTTCCGGACAACCCAATAACATCAGCCCGGACCTGGTAGATCTAGCAATGTTAACTAGCCGCATCTACAAGTCTACGTTATCATTTATCTCGATCTAACAGGACCTAACAGAGTTAACAGGGTTAACGCAAAGATCGTGAATATGCCTAATATTTTATTTATTTCTACATTCTGCTAAACAATAAATCATAAGTTTGACAGTGTACTATTATAAAATTGTACGTTTTTTATTGTTTAACCTGCCCTGTGTAGAGAAAATACCTGCTATATAAATGAAAAAATACATAATTAAAAACCTATTAATAACACAATGAAGTGCTTTAACACTTGACTAAATTTTTCAATACACCCGATATTTTCTAGGTTAAATACATAATTATTTTGGGCTGGTTAGTGGTAATAAAAACACCTTACAATTTTGTTTAATAAAAGTGACAAAATACCTTTAATATTATAATTTCTTTTTAATCATTATATTATATATAGTTACGGAAATTGCTATAACAAATCTATATCAGGCTATTTATTAACAATCTATGAATATGATTTTTTACTTAGTTACATTTTTACAATCATTTTTGTTGGGATAAAAATTACTTAGTAATATTGCCATTCTTTGATATTTGTTTTCATAGAGATTTTTATGTATAAACATGATAAACGTAATTTTTAGATTTACCAACTTTATATGATTGTTGATGATAATGGCTTAAAATTTGATACATTTGATTCTTTGAAGATCATGTCATTATTATAAAGTCAGGTATTATTTAATATTATTTTAATTGTGTTCTCTGCTAATGTAATTGATCCGATTAAATCACTAATATTACCTCATACCACATTACCAAAAGAAAGTAATGATTGACACAGAGGGAAATAAATACACGTAAATGATTTGAAATCTAAGCATCTGCTGAACAATTTTAAATGATAATAATTTTAATGAGGTACTCAAGCATGTATTGCAAATTTTAATTTGTAGTCTATTCGTATTCTTACATATGCAGATAACCTAAGTGTATGGTAGTTTATATGTTTAGCATTATCCTATATTAATTTAGAATGATTATCCTTTTGAGAAGGATTTCGAAAACGTTTTTCCATGTGAAAAGATTTCGGTTTTATTTATATTAATAAAAAGGAAATTGTCATTAAACTAAAGCATTATTATGTAAAGTTATTATTAACTTTGAATTAATCGTTTAAAGTTACGACCAGAGGAATGAAATTATGTGTTATCTGCAAAACACGTTATTGTTACTGTAATACTTAGAAAAAAAACTAATTAATATAAATCAGAAACAACATTGGGTCTCAAACAGTTCCTTGATATACTCCGCGATTCATTATGCGACTGGCCCTAGTAACGTCATTCACGTTAACATTTTGTTCTCTGTTTGATTTCAGAAATGCAAAAAATAAACAGATAATAAGTGTTTATTATTATAAATAAATTTTCTAATTAATGACTTGCAGGGAGGATCCAGGTGAGCTGAAATACTGCAAAGCTACTTTGTTTCACCTCACCTGGATCCTTGGCTTACTAGAACGGTTAAATTTTGCTTCTAGTTTCCTTAGAAGTCCTCATTAGACCACCTGCTTGGATTCATAATGATGCAAAGAAATTTCAATGTGAGCTTTTTTCTTACCTTTCGTCCTTCTATACAACACTTACAGAGGAAACTTTTTTTTTTCAAATTTTACATATTGATTGCACAGTCGATTCTTGTGTATGTTGTATGTATTTGCTTTTTTTAGATCGCACCTGTCAATGTTCTAAATTCGATTCCACTGAGTGAAAGTTGTTAATCAATTTAATATAAGGAAACCTAAGCGTGCTTGTCTTGCTTGCAGACCACATTTATGTAGTTTGGTCAAAATTTCGTTTGCTCATACTTTTTTCATTCCCATTATTTATGAATTTTATGTGTTATTAGTTTTCATAAATTCAGTGACCTTCTAAGCAGGAGGACCTCACAATTTTTGGGTAGTGTTTGGAAATTATAAACGCGCTCTTCTAGTATTGGATCAAAGTTGGATCACTGTTTTGAAAATTATTGACTTTTCCAGTTCTGAGAAATTTAAACTATTCGGATACAACTATTCATTTCTGGACCTTGGTGTTACTGGCATAGCAAGACTTTTCATTTCTTTGAAAACATTTAATTAAGCATCTCTAAATAGATAGCCCTTATTTTTAGTAGGGGAAGGAGTAATAGAATTGTTGGTTCTTGGCCTAATGTAGGTCCTAAGGGGGCTCAAAAATGAACCAAATTGGGAGAAAACGAGATGGTCTTCAGGTAATTTTCGAAGACTATAAAATGTTTTTCCCCGAAACAAACGTTCATGGGTCCTGACCCGGAATTAATCTCCGTGTTCTGAGGTGGTAGATCAGGAATAGCGTGCCCGGGGCCAATCCGTCCCGGTATCGCTTGCCCATTAGCCCGAAGGGCTCTTAATAATGCCTGCTAAACGCTACCGAGCTATCTGATACCAAAGAGATATCACGGATTGAGCTGTCTTCAACAACCAGAGATTGAAAAATTACCCGCTATCTACAGGCCGGGGGAGTAATTGAGCGGCATTGACCCTATCTGGATCCCAATCTTGGCGAACAAACGCGGCTCGGAAACGAACCAATTCCGACGGATTTACCGACAACCACTGCGTTCCGGTTCGACTGCGAATTAAAAATTTAGAATGTTGTAATACTTATTGTTTTCTGTGCGAAATTATTGACAATAAAAAGCTGAGAACTAAGTTTTAAAAGCCACTCGACTGCGAGTTCAGAATGTACCACAACATAATACCTGTAATTTGATTGTTACGGATTATTTTGGTCTATCTATTCTTTCTAGTTTTGTTCATATTATTTCCGTGTTTGCAATAGATGAACATTTCTTTTTTGAAGCTGATATGCTAAATTTACCCCCACATTTAGGCTTGTCTCATTGAGCTTGAAGAATTGGTAAAACAAAAGGCCCATTTACAACCGGCTGGGCCTGGACCCTTACTAATCTTAATAACGGCCATTTATGGCGATATGGCCTAGCCGTCCTTTGTTCCCATTGTTTTGGCCAGAACAGCTTTCCCCTCGTTCGTTCCTCAGTTTTCTTCAAAACAGCCTATGTCATCGATGAACACTCACAAATTGACCTGGTCCCGATTATTTTTCGTTTGTCATATATAAAATTAGTACTGACTAGTACAGACCTATCTACTGAAATCCAGATTTGATCCAATGCATAATAAATCCATTAGTGAATAAACAAGCACGTTACAGCGGTACAAATAAGCAAACCATGTATAAAGCACCTTCTGTGTAATAAATTTACTTTTATAAAAGATTCCCAAATTGGCCGAACAATTCTGTCAGTAGGTATTCTTTATTCACCGCTTTTCTTATTTATTTTTCTCTCTTAAGTTAGAAACAATTTAACATATTAAATAATGTCTTACATAAATGATTCTACTATGAAATTATGTCACAAAATCCACATAGACGTCAAGCTAACAATGCTAAATAAAAATCTAATAACCTCATTTTAACATATTGATTTTCATATAGAATTTTGTCTTTCAAAAATAATTCATACTCAAGCATTATTTCTGGTGGTGAGGAGGAACAAGAAGAATTATACACTTGCTAATTATTTTTAATTCCTTAACAAGGAGTGAGAAATATTCATTTTTTAGAACGTGTAATTATCTGGTTTAATTGTTTACTGACTCATATAAGCATATGGAAGTACATACATACACGCGTGTCAGAGTTGAACCTATCTACCTGAGTCTATGTTTTGTGCAATTTACAGTAATTTACCGGCAGGTCTCGACGAACACCTACCCAGGTGTTGGAAGTCCCGGGGTCCGACCTTGGTGTAGGGTCTTGCTTGCGCTTTTTCTTGTCCTAGTTGCAAGAACCTGCACCTACATAGACCATCACAGAAAAATATAATGTGTTCAGCGGTTTCCTCCTCTTCCTGACAGTATCTGCACAGTGTTTCTGCTGTCCGTATTCCTGTCCGGCGCTTTCTTAAGTGGCAGTACCCTGCCAGGAGTCCAACCGAATCAGGGGTTGCAGTTGCCTTCCAGTAATTATTTAATTCTTTTTTTAAATTCATTTTCTTTTCAGTTAGGTTTTGGACTCATTAAGAATCTATTTTAAGATGTATCCTTTTGTGGCAGGCCGCAATAGGGTTCTGGGCTAGAGAATGTTGACTCCCTTTTTGGCCAATAGAATGCCCAGGGACCCATGTCAGGGTCAGGTCATTAGCGCCATTGACTTCCGTCTGGGTCTCTATGCCTTCCAAATACAGTTTCACTTTGACTTGAGGCTGAGGCCTGAGTGCTGCCTGGCTGTTAGAGAAAACGGCTATCTCCCTGGAATGCATTCCTAGCATTTTTATTTCTCTGGCGTATTGTTTAATCGCTGTGATTACATACTGGAAAGCCGTATCATACCTAGGTTTACCGTCATTTCGGTCTTGGGATTCAGCCAAAACCTCAGGTTGTCGGTTTTGGAGCAGTCTCCATCACTCTTATGCCTATAGTATAACTAATCTAGTTGAAATCACCCACCCAGGGTTCCGCAATTCACATGCGACATTCCTACCCGCTCTCTATATGGAACCAAGGAATTATTAACGTTCTCTACATGTCAGACGCTGTAATTTGGAATGAACCTGAGAACAAACAACGTTTCAGTAACCAGCAAAATGTACGGAATAGGTCTATTAAGGACAGTATGCATTGTTTAATTGTCGGTCTCTCAAAGTGAAAAAAAAATTAACCACCCACCCTTCGACAATTTCCACCTTCCCAGGCAGTCGTCCGTTTCCGTGACACGCCGGAATAGGATAAACCGTTTCATAAAATAATGATAAAGGGCCTCACGTGCTAGTGAAGAGGCGTCATTTGACGGATGGCGTGTTACCGTTGAGCGGTTCGAGTGTTTCTACTCCATGTATTCGACCACATTTAGGATAAAGGGAGTTTATCGCAGGAATGGAACGGCCTGTGAGTACCATGCGGTACTTACTCATCTCGAATCTAGGCTGACACGACTTGCCTCGTCCCGACAGCCCTCATCGTGTATCAAGGGGAAACTACTTTTACAGTAACATGTGCCTAATTCACGATACCTTGAAGCACGTTGAAAAATGAAAGATGAAATATCACACAATAATGATATAACAATGGATAGAAATAGGCTCTGATTATGAAATACTTTCTAACCCCTCCTAAAAACTACTAAAATTTCAACAATCCTAAATTATTAAATGAAAGTTATTAATTAATCTTTTTAAGCCTATACTTCTCAGGTGTCTATACCCAGTTGTACTATGAATATATTACAATTGATATAAGTTTATTATTAACTATATGTATTGGTTTTTTAGCCTACTATTATGGAATCAAGTCTTTGAATCTTAGTCTGGTCATTAAGCCAATATGCGCTAAATGTTCGCGTGACAATAACGGGTAAGAATATAAATAAATTGAAAATTACACGTAGTAAAAAATGTACACATTAACATACTGGTAATAATTGGTTAATCGGGCCAGATGCAAATCGCCCCGGTCGCTTTCGCCACGTATCTCGACACGGGATCAAAAATAAAAAGGAATTACAATCCCAAAATTCGTCGGTTCAGAATTGTTTTGGCCGTTTTCGGGCGTGATGCGGGCCAGTTTTCTCCGGTTTATCTTTCCACTGTTGAATTATGGAAAATAGCTTAATTAAGTAATTAAATGACATCTGTTCGACAAGATAATTTTCACAGGGTTAGTAGTATAACACCTCCAGGCATTATTAAACGCCTAGATAAAATCCAACACGGACAACTTAGTCAATTCTTCATCCCAGCCGTAGCGTTTTACATATCCCATGCAAATACTGTTCCTACCGTGCCTCTGTCGAATCTTTATTCAGACCTCATTTAATAATATTTGCACACAACACCTTGAACCACAAAAGAAATAGTACAAATAAATCATAGAATAATGTAAAGAGAAAGGATAGGGTTTTTTAAAGTACAACTATTGATTGATCTTTGACCTCTGGGTCCACCGAGTCTCGCTAATTGACCTTGGACAATACACGTTTCTGTTGTATTTGCCTTCCTGTTTCCTGCATAAGTCCATATTCATATCCTATTAATATTGCTTATTATTTTTAAGCTCGTTATAATGGTTTTGACAACTTAATCGTTTTTCTTTTATCTGAATTAATGATAACTAATATTGCTTAACCTTTTTTATTTCTTCCATACTGACGGCATAATTTGCCTGTTCGCCTCGGGGATGGATTTAACTGGCAGATGTATTTTTAGCGGTCCTCACTTCACGGCTACCAAACCGTTTTGTTATAATTAACGTCAATGCATAATTAATGGTACTACATATTGGTTTCTCGGTTAAAAATGGTCATAATGAAACATTGTCCCGTTTGCCTTAGCGAAACATTTCAAGGACAGAAAGACGTTTCGATACTTCACACATAATCAGATAATTTTAGTCATAGTTACATAGAAACTCAGTGGAAGTAACTTAATAAGCGATAAATAATGCAAATCGACGAAATAGGGCTTTGATCGCTTTGCAGCGTAAGATCGCCTAGTCTCAATTAAACACAGAAAATAAAAAAAGCATTTCTTATTGAGCGAAAAATTATAGGTAAAGCTAACATGCTTTAGTTAATAATCTCTAGCACTTCTTACACCTTAAGAGTAATTAAAGTTTAAAAGAGGTAGTCACAATGCCCATTGCACCTTGACCTGAATAGATCTATTGTGCTCCTCTAAATTTATAATTCACTGGCTAGCTTCAGGTTGTTATTGAACTCGCCAGCAGGTTAGGATCAGGCTTTCAGCTTTTCCTCTCCTGGTTGCAAGAATCTACTCGTACAGGTCCTCACAAAAACATAAAACGTGTACTGCACTATATCCCCTTCTTCCTGTCAATGTTTGTCCAGTGCCTTATTAGGTGGCAATGCCCTGTCAGTCCAACCACTCCTTCCTCTTTAGGCGCTTGGGTACGATAGATTGGGTATTACAGATTTTGGTCTTTGGTCAGGACGACGCAGCGAGGACAGGCGGACCGGATTGATCGGTAACGGATCATTACCCTGCCGATCGCTCAAAGATAACAACAATATAGAATAATCATTTTTAATGACGTTATGTTCTATTATATTGTTGACTATAATACAGTGAAATTTTATGGGAAGATTAGATTGGAATATTGTCGGATGTTGGTCTGAGAGTGGGTCAACTCATGCTGAACCGGCTTGGATTTAGTTGGTTCGCATTCACTCGTGGGTTTGTGTAGTTCCACAAAGAAACGGACCCAATTCACTGCATTTTAAAGTATTGAACATTTTAAGCGTAATTTATTGCTAAAAGGCTAATTTAATTTTGACATTATTGAAGTAGTTAATTTCAGTTTAATTTATTTTCTCAGTTTATAATATACAAATTGACAGTAGAATTTATTTTCATTAAGTGTTGATTTACAGTTTGAGGTCGTTTTATTACTGGTTATACCACTTGTTTATTATAGTTAACACTACTGCATTATTAATGATATCGTTTATTTCTCTCGTCAAGATGGATTCTTATCGCGTTTATGGTTTTCTAAAATGCATACAAATGAAATTTAATGAAAACTTATATTATGGAAAGTGGATAGTTTATAACTTACTTGACACCGCTTACCTTCACAATCGCTAGTGTTTTCCATTTATGCTAAACAGTCTTGAACCCAAATTAATCAGGATAGTAAAATGCATCGTCCGGACGCTTACGAATTGCCGGTTTATATTTTGTAAAAAAACACAGATTACGAGATAAGAAGCCGGCCTAGGGAACGGAGAGTAAATCATTTGACATTCACAAAGCTCGCTCGGCCGTCAGCTCAACAATTATGCTAATGCGGACCTTGATCGGACTTATACAAATGTAATTGTAAGCAATAGAGCTAACGATCCGAACCTATTAAGCGGACGAGAATTTATCCGAGCGTAATTGATACAAAGAAATAAAAAGTCGGAGGTGCGAATGGCTTTTTCGACCGAAGAAACCAATTAGCCAGGTTTTACAGGGACTTTTATTGATTTTTTGGCCGTAAAGATTCCGCCCCGAGGTGCCAGCGGACAAATGAGATCCGCTCGGCAAACGGAGAAATGGATATCCAGGGCCCGTAACGAATATATTAGGAGGTGATTGGCTCAATAGATCAACCTCCTAATATAGACATAGGGAGAAGAGCGTCATTAGAGCCATCCGACCTCATTAGGATCTCCCCCGGACCTCTTTATTAGGCGTGGAACGAAAGCAACGAGCATTCGTCACTCATTCCATCATTCGGAACTTTTTACAGACGCGGCCGGACGTTTAGTAGGAACTTTTTAACCATCCTTAGCGATCCTCTACACCTGTTTAAAGCGTGACAAAGGAAGCAGGTTTGAAATCCAATACTGGACAGTGTTGACCTCCAGGGCAAATGCCAGGTTCAAAAGGATCGACTCTTCCGCACACCTTCTACCTGAGAAATTATTTTCAATTGCAAAGAAAACACCTTTCTCGCTAAGTCAAGGAAAACCTTGGATCAATTATTCATTTCTGGTATACAATTGCCGTAATAATTATATGATTGTAAAAAAAAAGAAAAAGCATCATAAAACTATAAAGTCAAAGATTTCTGTGCACGATAAGGACTTTTTTAACTAAATGATATCTAATTTTATTAAGATGAATTAGTCAAAAAGAGAAGTTTGTTGAAATGATTTTAGAGAAAGGTTGTTAAAATTTAATTCAGTTTTAGTTAATAAAGTAATCCTTGTGAGTTTGATAGGAACAGAGAACAAAAATGGAGATAGATAAATAAATAGGTAAACAAATAGAAAGATAGAGAAATATACAGAAATATATAGAGGCTCAAAAGGTAGAGAAGAAGAAAGTTATAGAAATCAAATGATCGGTAAAGTGAGAAATAGAGGGAAAGGAAATAGAAAGGAGAAAGAGAGAAAGGAGAAGAGATAGATAGAGAAAAAAAGAGGGACAACCAGATAGATAGATAGAGATAGAGAGAGAGAGAGTGTGTGTGTAAGAATGAGAGAGAAGAGAGAGAAAATGAATGAATGAACTTGAACTTATGATGAAAATGAATGAACTTATTTAGAAACTCTATATATAGCCTATATAAAAATCTAAAACCTTAGGTAAAGAACAACTTTTACAATTAGTGAGACACAGAGAGACATATGTGAGAAAGAGAAAGAGGGAGAAGGAGAGAGAGTGCGTGTGAGTGGAGCGAGGGAGTCTTTTTTCTAGAAAAATTGCTGTATCACACCATTAAAAATTTTAGGTTCCTTGTAAGAACGAATGTTGAAAATAGAGAAATAGATGATTTTGGAATTTAAAATATATAAATATCAGGGAAACGTAGTCAAATCTACAGAGTTACAAAAAATGTATAAAATAGGCCTACCTGTTTAATTTGTTTTACAAACTTTTACCAAGATGACATTTTAAAAATAAATGTGTGCTGACCGTTAGTCAATGATTATTCGGAAATCGTGTGATACGGTCTGGTGTTATTGGTTTCAGAAAAACAATTCCTTTAACGTTTCGATGTTTATTGAGATCATCTTCAGGGCCTGGGATTTACAAACACCGTTTAAATTTAACAAATACATGGAAGATGTGGAAAAAATGAATTTATACAATACAAAAAATATATTTTATATTCAATCAAGGTATTTCTACTTTTTCCAATGTTTGTAAACCCAGATGATCTCAATAAAGAACGAAACGTTTGCGCGATAAAGAAAGCATTTTTCTGAAACCTACATCACGCCAGACAGCATCTCACGATTTCTGAATAATTAATTTAAAAAACAAAAGGGAACACTCGCCGTGTTTTAGACTATTCCGCTTTTTGTAATGTAGCCTTTGCATTGTAAGGCTAACCCAATATATTCTGTCAAGATTAACCATGAAAGAAGCGGCGAGACCAGACGGTGAGTAATCGTCAAAGAGCGGAAATAAGACAAACGACTTTCCGAGAGATCGTTTTATTGCCATGCTTAATTGCTCGACCCATGGGACTGTTTCTGAAATATCCTGAAATGCGTTTTTAGAAATACAATATTATTAGATGTTTTTTTCTTAAATTAACATCGCCGCATAAGCAATAAGGGTTGTTTACACCAGGGATGACCATGGATGGCCGATGTTTCGAAAACATCCATGATAGGCGACAGATGTTCGATGTTTTCAACATCGATGTTACTCTGTGTTACGAAGGTTTTTGACCATCGATGGTAGGCTGTTTTGATAAACTATTTCAGTTTTTCCTAATTTCCACTTTTGTCAATAGGGAAAGGCCCGTTTCTTCTGATATGAGAATGATCTATTAGAACCGGTCAGGAGTTGTTCAGTTTTTACCTTAGTAGCACATCTTTCCTTCTGAAGAAAAAGCAGGACGGATTATTTCGAAAACAAGAAATCGCTGAGAAGATTATTGGCTTTTACGCTACGTTGTTTTAATAGCGTTCAGGAGAAGATGTGGCCGTGTTTCATTGTGAAATTTGGATAAATTTATTCTAATAAATTAAGGATATGGTAAATTTTAGATACGTACTTTTACAACCTTTATATTTATTTTTAACAAAAGATAGGAATTGGGCTTGGGTGGATTATGGATGTTTTCCAAAGTATCGAAGAAAAACAGGGAGGTATTTTGACTAAAATTCACAGGCACAAAATATTAAAAATAGACATATTTTATTTAAAACGGACCGAGAGATGGACATGTAACTATAAATGAATCCAAAGGCAAAAATAATTCCTACTAAATATTATTAAAATAATAAACATAATTTTTATTACTCAAGTTCCTAATGAAGATTATTCAGAAATCGTGAGATGCGGTCTGGTGTAATGCAGGTTTCAGAAAAACATTTTATTTTTCGTGCCAGCGTTTCGATCTTTATTGAGATCATCTTCAGGGTTCAAAGTGTTTTTCTTCTGTGTAATTTAGCCCTGACGATGATCTCAATAAAGATCGAAACGTTGGAACGATAAAGAAAATGTTTTTAAAAAACCTACATCACACCAGACCGCATCTCACGATTTCTGAATAATAATCGATTAACGGTCACTAATCACCACAAATTCCTAATAAAGGTTCAGAAATGGCGAGGTTTGAAAAACTTGTGAACTTATGTTTCTAAAGTGGTACATAAGTATGCAAGTATACAAAATAATGTATGAATAAGAAAATAATTTCTGGTTTAAGTAACGAGTAGTCAATACACTGCCGATGTATAGATCATAGAGTCGATGGTCGTAACAAGATCGATGTGAAGTTCCGATGTTTTTTATATCAATGAGCATCCCTATTTTACACGAAAGGTGCTGAAATTTGAATCGACTTTCACTCGATAAATAAATTTTTAAATCATTGAAACGAATTGTCCTAAAAACTTGTCATTTTAGTGCAAAACAAAAGTTTTCGTTCGTTTTAATTACGAATTTGTTTTATTTTGGGGTCTTCTTGAAATCAAGACAGTAAAAAATAACCAGAAAGGTCTAAAAATTGTTTCTGTTTATCCTATTTCTGACATTAAGTATAGTGCGTTTTATAAATTAATTTAAGGCACTTTTCTTTCAGTTAAGCATAAATTTATCCTATCGAAAGTATAATGTGTGGTGTTTATTGACCGTTAGTTAATGAGTGTGACTTGGTTTAGAAAAACATTTTCTTTAGTCTTTTCGAAATTATAACGAAATTTTTGTAAGCTGCTTTAGTTCTTACAGCGCCGAAGGGATTTTATTAGCTACATACGTTTTACACGAACTGTTGAATAATCAGGCGATGAAAGACACACGAGGCAGTTTATACCAGTGAGGAATTACTTCGGTTTGTGAAGTCTGACCTTAAAAGCTCGCGCCCCGTAAAATATAGTCCGCGCGGGTACCAAGTACCCCGGAGCCAAGCATATATCCTGCCAGCTGTGCCTCCCCTCGTTGAAATATATATCAATTTTAATTAGGAAGATCGGCCCTCGAGCCTTTTTGGAGGTTTGTCGATACCTATCTGACCGGCCGGCAATTATTCAGGACCCGGCGGGAGGGGCCTTTGAAATTACGATACCCCATTTGGACTTCACTGTCTTGTAATTAAATTACAAATGCATTCCTATTCCTCCAATTTGCATAGGGAAGTCGGTACGCCTCCTTCTTTATAATTCCATACTTCGGAATTGCAAAAAGGGCAAATGTGTACTGTTCGTCTGAGTGAGCGATGATCCCTACCGAAATTAAGTTGTTCTCTTATTCCCAAGCTTATTTGTGAATTTAATAACCTTGCTCCATTAATGAATTTGTTTTCTTCTCATAAAACAATAATTTTTATGTGTGGTAATTATTAATGCCCGTTCGATTATTATTTGGAGATCGTGAGATGCGGTCCAGTGTGATGTAAATTTCAGTAAAACAATTTCTTTAACGTGCCAATGTTTCGATCTTTATTGAAATCATCTTCAGCGCCTGGGATTTACACACTTTTTAAATTTAACAAATGCATAGAGGATGTGGAAAATTGAATTTATACAACGGAAAAAATATTTTTTATTATCAATCAATATTTCTACTTTTCCAATTTGTAAATCCCAGGCACTGAAGATGTTCTCAATAAAGATCGAAACATTGGCACGTTAAAGAAATTGTTTTTCTGAAATCTACATCACACCGGACAGCATTTCTAACGTTTTGCGAATAGTAATTTTTATTTCTCTAAACTTTAATGATTCTTTCTAACCTGGAAAAAATCAGTCCGGTACGATAGTTGTGCCGTAGAAAACCATTTTTGGATAATCCGATTTTAAAGACCAACACAGCACTTGGTAATGACTTAATTTCTCGCATGAGGTAATGAAAAAAACAGGTTAGGATGGTTTACTACAAGACCCGAAAAACAGACATAATTAAAAAATATTTAATGGAACTGCCCATTCAAAAGTAATTACTATTCCTTTAAAAGAGAATTGCATAGATTTTCGAAAGGTTGTGGGCCAAGGTGTAAAAACTGCAATGAAGAACAACCCCAGAGAATTTTAGATGGAATTCTTGAAGGTTAAACTAATAAATTGTACTGTAAGAAGAACTAGAAAGACAATATAAATAATTATCAGTATGCCGATTTACTTTTTGTAAAGGATTTTTTTTATTTCGGGATTTCAATTCCGTGAGTAGAACAATCCTTAAAAGCTAGAAAGTTTGTTTGTAAATATCGGTGACTTATTTGAGGAAATTTCCACAAAGTGGCAAGCATTTTTAGAAAAAAAAATTCTAATACGGGTCGAAAGTAGGTGGAGGCAGTTTGAATTATGACATTGTGGTAAAACAGTTATCGAACACATTGGAATTAGCTAAATTGACGTATCAAGCAATTGTTGCCTTCCGAGGCTTGCCGGCCTTAATGTAAATCTACTGAATGACAGGGTATCACTTAAAACGGCATTAGTGCCATACTCGTAATGCCTCTATAATTGGCGGCTGTTGCTTCGGTTATCCTTAATAGAGTTTTAATTTATTTCGGCATAGATTGGCCCCGGTTGGAAAAGGGGAAGGTTTATGTACAAATATGGACTCGGGATAAAAAGCGGTATGAAGCCTGATTGTTACAACCACCTGGTTTTGTTCCTAGGACCTTTCTTGAGTCACATCAAGGGGGATGAAAAACAAGTATGCAAAACAAATCTTTACGGTTTATTTAAAACGTCAAAGAAATATCAAGACACAAAATTTTTATAGTACGACCATACATCATTTATCTGCTTAATTTCGTCACTGTTTTAAAAAGAAAAGAAAAGACAAATAAGTAAGTATTTATAGATCCACATGTGGAAGTACAACTTATTAAAACATAATGGATATGAATTGTTTCGCTCTGTGTTTCTTAGGAACATTTTTTTAAATTTTGGTTGTTTCCTATCATTTTGCCTGTACTAATGGTTTTGGCCTGTCAGACAACTGTCAGAAAACAGAAATCACACGGACCCGTGACCGAACATGGCGAGAAATGGAAACCAAAACAGTGAAGCTGATCAAAAATGGAGCTTTTATATGAATAAAAGATCACATTGAAAACCGTTACAAGCCAATAGGATTTTAATAAAAGCGTCTTAGGATTAAACTCCCGTCAACCGGTGTAATATCTACCAGAGGGGAAAAACACCCACCCCGAAATAATACATTTTTAATAGGCCTATCCCTCTATTTAAGGATGAAGAGGGGGGGGGGATATTTTTCCAGGCCGGTTGGCAGTGTTGCCCGTATCATCTCCGTTGCCCTTGTTAACAGTGACATGTATAATAGACTTCGGGGATTATTTCGTCCAGGGCGTGAGTAGAGAAAGGACGTCAATCAAGGAGTCAGGAGCCGTGAAGAGCCGGGGGGACCAGGTAGCGACATGTGTAAGGGGGCCCCACTTCAAGTCGTTTCGACCACGGGATCTTGAATTTATTCGAGCAAAGTGAAACCCCGATTCCTTGACTTGACAGCAGCTGGGGAAGGAAAATGGGGAGAATGAGACTAAATTGACTCGTCGAACGATCGACAAAAGCTTTGACGATGTACATTTTCATGTCTAATTTCTTCGAATAATTCATAAATTATTTTCAGCTGTGTTCTTTTCTTCTTGTTTAAATTGATAAATTATTAGAAATAAATTACTTTGCTCTATTAAAGGATTCTACACTAGAAATTACCTGTGAAAAAATACCAGCAGTTGTTACAACTGTTGATTTTTAAAATTAATATTTAATTACAGCAGAGTACGTTGGCTTTTCTATACGCTTAATAATACGACAATTTTGTAACCTCAACCTAACTAAAACTCTTGTCTTGTAAAATCAAAACCATTCAAAATGTTTACTGGACACTAATATTAAAGAATGTTAGCCATTTGTTTCAAATTTACCACTTAACCAATGTTGACTCTACATACCATTTTATTGGTTTGAAATATAACTTTAAACCATTGTTGGCAACCATATACCGTTTCACTCATTTCAACCATAACACAGGGCCATCGTTGAGAACATTACACCATTTTATGTTTTTCAACCATAACACAGGGCCATCGTTGAGAACATTAAACCATTTTATTTGTGTCAAATTAAATCCTAATCCATTGTTGACAACCATATGCCGCTTTATTTTTTCAACTTATGGCCGGGTAGTTTAAAGGAACGATTTGCTCCTTCTTTTAGGGCGTGATTATCCCTTGGAGGCCGGAGATCAGTCTCAAAATTAAAGGAATTTCAGCTTGGAACAAAGTAATAAAACTATAGAAGGACACCTCTGTTTGTATCTTAGAAGAAAATGTATATTCTTATGAAATCGAAAACGTTATATAAAAAAAATAAATAAATAAAACATAAGTGAACAAAAGATGATTCTTGGTTACAAACTAATAATTATACATAATAGAAACAATTCAGGCCTGAAGGGCAAAAACGAAAATATTGATATTTAAAAAAAATAATGGAAAAAAAGGCCAAACAGAACTATAAATCAAAGTGTGTGCCTCACAACAGAAATAAATTTTATAATAAGGAAATAAAAACGATACTGATCTGTTTTGATGGGCTACAGGTGGATTTTTTTCTATTATCGTTCTATAAGCAATGCCTAGGCTAGAATGAACTCGTCTATCCTTGCCTCTATCATGGAGGGGAGGGCCAGGGCGTAAATTGTTGTCATAAACTGAACCATCGTTGAGAACAACAGACTTGAACATTTTCATTACAATTTAGGTGACGCCTATTACATTCGCCATTTAAAAATCTTTCTTGAAATTTTTAATTATTTTAATGTTTTATGTTTTTCATCAAAATGTAGATTCTGCTCGGCTACTCAAGGTTTACTGCCATTTTTCAGCTATGTTTATCTGTCAGGTTTCCATGTTTTGCATATCCGGATTGACTGAAGTAACTGCTGTGATATCCCATTTCCATCAAATCGATATTTCGTTCAGGTTAGTGAAAAATTTCGCGATGGAAATGTAGAAGAGATAATTTACATAACTGCAAAATAAAAACATTCTTCTATGCCTTTTTTTAAAGGAAGTTAAAAATTATATTACAATTTTTAAGTGAATTTATATACTTATCATACTCTTCTTTTGTCATTATTTTATTTTCAACCATCCATATTTAAGCAGTTTCCACAAGGCAAAATATAAATATATCCCCCATACCAACAACAGCCAGGAGAGCAGACACAACCGAATGAAAAATTGGGAAACCTGGACGAAATATTGGCTACACACGCTCCGTTTTAATTTATTGTTAATTTATTGGATTGCGACAAGCTGATAGATAAGTGGAGGTCTTAAATAAATCTATTTTGAAACATTAGGATTTTATTAATTTTTGCCAGAGACATTCCCCCTAACTTGAGCCCAATACGTAGGTTGGTTATTAGTATGAATAGATGGATCTGGAGAAAAGATTTTAGTGATTATATCTTTATAACATGAATTTTCATTTGCTGTAACCTTTATGTGGGTGTTCCAGGTGGAAGAACTAAGGGTTTTTGACTACGATTTCATATTTTTTATCCGATGATTGGCCTTCTTAACGATTTATATTTGCTTCACATTTGCTAATATTTTCTTTTAATGTTGTTTGATTTGGAGTAATGACGGAGGGTAAATTTTGAAGAGAATAGGGGATAAGATATTCCTTGAGGAGTATCAGGCTTTTTCAGTTGGTAGTAGAGATTTAGACGTGCCTCGTTGTCAAGTTGTCAGAGAGTTTTAGTGTCTTTTTCCGCCCATACATTAAGATAATAATAATACAATTGTATTTATATTTCGAAGCCGTTTTTCTATTTTATCTTAGTCTTAATAATTGATGAGGAGTAATTACTTTAGGATATCCAGAAACTGCTTTTTAATTGTCTGTTGATTAATTTCTTTAATCCTTGTTTCTAATACGGATCAACCAACTTTTTCTGCTGCGTGCACGGCTGCCATTTGTCGTGAAATCAATGTTCTCATGAATATTAAATGAATTTTTAAAAAACCCTTGATTAGGGCATCCTAGTTGATCCCCTGGGGGCCTTATTACAAATCAGGAGTAAATCAAGATACTGCTGATTTAAATTTACCTCGACTAACCCTATCCGTTCGGCTAATCGGGCAAGAAAGTCCAACGCTTTTAAAGCGATTCATCATATTTAACCTTATGTCGGACCCAGTGACGAAAAAAAAAACATTTTGACATTATTATAAATAAATTAATTTTGGATTTTTTTAACAGGCTAGAATTATTCAGTGGCCACGTGTCAAACCTGACATATCAAAAACCTACTTTTTTACTGAAAACTTATTAATTTAATTTCTTTTTGTTTTTAGGCCCGGATATTCCTGGGTTCCTCCTCCAGCCGTTCAGGAAGCCCAAGAGGATCCGGACGGCGTTCTCGCCCTCCCAGCTGCTGAAGTTGGAGCACGCCTTCGAAAAAAACCACTACGTCGTGGGAGCCGAAAGGAAGCAACTAGCCCAATCCTTAAGCCTAACGGAAACCCAGGTGAGCTTGAAAAATAAAAAATAAAATAAAACTAAGGCTATAAATAATTTATGGGCTGGGTACAGACTATAACTTGATACCGGTTAATTTACATAAGGATCTGGACAGACTGTTTCTAGTCCTAGTATGATTTTACATTTACAGTAAGAAAACGACCCCAGAAGAAAACCCAAAATTCCTACCTTTCATCCCCGAAGCCGTCATTCATTCGCCCAACTATCAGTCGATCTGCTCCCTCCCTTTCTCACTCACTCATTCACAAAAGTGAAGTTTTCAATAAGGTGAAAATTTACGATTTAGTAGTTTGTATTAAATTTGTATTATCGTCTTTTCCTTTCATATTTTACAAAATTTCTTAATGTTATTTTTCCTTGCTACTCAGATACATTATGTTATATGCCACTGAATTTATTGAAATAGGAAGTTCAAATTTTCAAAGAAATTAGCATTGATTGGTTCTTTTTTAACTACTGCTCTCTTCCATTGGATTGAAATTTACTAATAGATAAAAAAAGAATGAATAAAAATCTTTCGTTCTCTTCTATATTCCACCTCATTTGGTGAAATAGGACGTTCAAATTTTCAAAGAAAGGATCATTGATCTGTTACGTTTATCATTTGAGCTCATCTTTCTATTGGAGTTCAATTTCCAAGCTAGAAAAAAAGGAATACATGAAATTCTTTCGTTTCAACTCTATTCCACCTCAATATGTGAAGCAGGCCACTCAAATTTTCAAAGAAATGATCATTGGTCTGTCATTTTTTCAATTTTAATCTTTTTATTGGATTTCAATTTACCAAACGAGAAAAAAAAAAGAATGCATAAAAATATTTCGTTTTCTCTTATATTCCACCTCAATTGGTGAAGCAGAACACTCAAATTTTGAAAGAAAGGATCTGTTATTTTTTATCTACAAGTTTCATCCTTCCGTTGGATTTGAATTTACCAAACGAGATTAAGGAATATCAAAGACCTTTCTTTAATGTCTCATGCGAGCTGCTTTTCTGATTGTTACTATAAGTTTTTTTCTTTGAAACGTTACAAGTTCATAATGTAATTTAGAGAAGTAACCATCGAAAGCAGTTACCATTTGGCGTATAATTATGAGCTTTGTGGTTTTGTGGTGATTGACTATTGAACAAGTAGCCTCCTAGGGCTTTGTATAACGTCGATTCCTAGATGGTTACGGCTCAATAACGATCACCCAAATGCCTCCTGTCATACACCTCATATGGTGAAACGTGCATTAGGACTTTATCTCCCCTCCATTGTTCATCCTGTCCGTACTAAAAGGAACAAATCGTTTCCCGACAATTCAAAAAGAGACCATTCCCGGCAATACATCTCTCCGGCTCGGAGGGCATCACTCTATATCAACTCTAATGACAATCCGAGTCGGCCATATGTAAACGTTTTGCTCCTCATTCATTACCCCTCATCACTGGCGTATTGTGCGTGAAAGGCGCATCTGGAACTTCCAGGGGGTCGACTGAGCCAATCCGGCCGCGGCACCCCATGCGCTTAAGGGCGTAAGCACATGTCGCCCATTCTACGGGGGGTGAACGGGCGATGAACCTTCATTAAAAATGTATGAGATTTTCACCATTCTCCCCTTCGTGGTATTTATACAACCTCATGGCCGCTCGCCCCGTAATTGATCTTTTGTTATTTCTAACGTCTTTCCTGCTATATAGACCGTGAACGGTTTTGTCGAGGACTATGTCTATTGAAATCATAGTAACATAAAAAAAAAATAGTATCGGCAAAATTGCAACATTTATCTGTTATACATGTACCTCTGGTTTATCTCTCAGTTTATCCTATTAATCCCCGAGCAATATTTTCAGAGTTTAAAATAAAATAATATTACCAATATGTATATTACAAATATGTTTAATTAATATTTCGTTTATGGAACTAATACAGAATGAAAAATATTAATTCAATTTAGCAAAGTCTATTTTTATAAAACATTTTACTTTCTAATTAAAGATCTGCAGAAAAAAATACCCCGCAAACACATCTTAACTTAAAAATAATACAACCAAGTCATCACGTGAGTTAGATGGTTAAATCCAACCACCCGACCCGTGTGACCTAACCTTATCGCATTTCTGAGTCTACGTTGTGCTTAACGATTGTTAAAATTTACATTATAATTAACACAAAGCAAAATGGCGTCAAACATAACATGTTTGTAATAGGTATTTTAATATATGATATTGTTACCGGGGGGGATTAGCATAATTAGATAGGCCGATAAGGACATGGTTAACCTAACCCCACTCTTCATCATAATTATGTGCAATGATGAACATGTTTAATTGTGTAATATACACGGCATTAATAGTAAAAACAATACTTTCCAATTCTCTCTCCCACCCTCTCTCATTCCATCCCTCCCTCTTTCTCACTCTCAATCACACACTCTCTTTCTCCCTCTTCCTCTCCCTCTCCCTCTCTCTCTCCCTCCCTCCCTCTTTTTCACTCTCAATGACACACTCTCTCTCTCTCTCTCTCTCTCTCTCTCTCCCCCTCTTTCCTACCATCCCTCCCTCTTTCTCACTCTCACTCTCAATCTCTCTTTCTCTCTCTCTCTCTCACTCTCTCTCTCTCTCTCTCTCTCTCTCTATATATATAT
>CM077106.1:6533404-6543557 GCA_039619505.1 Cimex hemipterus | reverse complement strand
GCCAAAGTTTCGATCTTTATTGAGATCATCTTCAGGGCCTTGTGTTGTCTGCATTTCAATGTAGCTAGCATTCATCAGATCTGAAGATGATCTCAATAAAGATCGAAACGTTGTCACGATAAAGAAAATGTTTTCTGAAACCTACTACACACCAGACCGCTTGCTTTTTTACATACCGGCTTAGGCGATGCTTTCTTTAGTTTGGACAGAATTTAAAATTGTAATTTAAATACAAGAAAAAATGTGTAGAGATCAGTGACCGTTAATAGATAATTATTCAGATATCGTGAGATGCGGTCTGGTGTGATGTAGGTATCAGAAACTCTCAACACGACACGCAAGAATGGCACAATTACACAAAGGACAAACACTTGAGCCCTGAAGATGATCTCAATAAAAGATCGAAACGTTGGCAGGAAATGATTTTCTGATACCTACATCACGTTTTCTAAATAAATTTATTACATTTTAATTTTGTTCTTGGTTCATTAATTTGGCAGACTGACATTAAGCTTTGTTTAAAACCGAATTAATTCATTCGATTGTGTGAAAAATATCGAAACGTATCTTCAATTTAGGAAATTATTATTACTTACTCGATCATTTATTCTTCCCGAATTCGCGACAGACGAACTATAAGAATAATCTTTGAAACATTTTGTATTTGAAAGCTTAATCTCTCAAAGCAGAATCCGTCCCACTATTGTTGGTTTCTTCCCGAGCTGATAATGCCGACAGTCACGCCCTCTCGACAACTAAACTGAAGGACAGAAACGTCCTCCTAATAGGGGTAATCATCATATATCTTTTCTATCAATATAAATTCTCGATCGAAACTATTTTTAATCATGTAGTCTTTAGGTAACCTTGAAGTTTGAAGACTTGCTCACGTTGAGTAATCTAAGCGAGAATGAATCGTTGAAAACGTTTAATTCATTTCAATACTTAATCGTGTTAAAAACACTTTCTTCGTAAAAGAGAAAACTAAGGGAAAACTGTTTTTTTTTTACCTTTTTTATTAAAATATGTGAGCACATGAACGATTATTCAGTTATCATGGTCACAGTTATATACGTATTGAGTCATAAATGATGATAAGAAAATCTGACTTGTAAATGTTTTTATTTTTTAACATTATTAAAAAGGAAAAAGACAGAGAGAGAGAAAGTGAGAAGAGAGAGAGAAATAGAAAATAGAGATGGACAGACAAGAGAGAAAAATAAAAGAGAGAGACAAAGAGGAGGACAGAAAGAGAGAAGAAATGATGATGATGACGACGACGATGATGACGAACGTTTTATTTATCAATCACACAAGGATATAAAATTTCGTTTGTGTCTAATCTGCAAGATCTTTAATAAATGGGGAAAGATACGTTGAGGCACTGGTCGATCGGAGTATTAAAATTAATATCAATAAAATTCCTACTTAAAGAAAAAGTAAAAAGAGAATTTCGTTTTTGAAGAGGCGGCGTCGGGGGATAAAAGAGGCTGCCAAAAGGCTTTCTACACCTCGATCTAAGTAAAGCTATCTTCATTAATTTTTATATCTCTCTGGCCAACTCTGGGTTATAATCAACCTCCATACCCTTGCCAGCGGCTCGTATACGATCTTGCTTGCGGTTCGTTCTGTCCTAGTTTCAAAAACCTGTACCTACATAGAGTTGCACAGAAACATAAAATGTATTCTGCGTTCTCCTCCTCTTCCGGTTAGCATTTGCACAGTATTTCTTCTATATGTACTCTTAACTAGTACATGTTCTTCCTTAAGTGGCAATATCATGTCGGGAGTATACCTTACGTCATACTTCTTGGGACCTCTCACAACACTTGGATGCAAAGGGGTATCCAGACAACATAATGGTGTAACCTTGAGAGTTTTGCGCCCTTTCTAAAGGACAAATTGGATTCATTTCCACCTCCGGATCGATAACAGACGGCGGGTGCTGCATCAGAAGCACCCTTGGGTTAGGGTACCAGATACTATCTGCATAGATGGGGGAGGGTGCATAACCGTCTGATTTACGGGGTAGGAGAAAATGTTCCATGGCCCTGTTATATGGCAATGGACTCGGTGGTGCTCTCCTGGCGAGCACTTAGCTTGATCCTGTTGCTCCGGGGTCCTTCCGAGCGCAGTGATCCTCTACATGTCTCCTAGACATTCCACTATAAACAAAACCCACAGCCAGAGCGAATCCGGTAATTCTTACGCTGTATTACGCTGTAGAAGGCCCAATACTCAGGGAGATTGAATTGCCTTCTCTATCTAGGGAGCGAAACGACCCAGGATGAAGCATTTCAGCCACTTTGGGTAACGAGCGGCACACAGTCTGGTCCTTAATGCGGCCCCATTTACTCGGAATGGACATACGGAGAATGAGGTCTATCTTTGACTCACGGCTTCTACACCAACGCTTGCGGCTGTAGCACACACTGAGTCATGAACAGAGCTGCGTCATTTCTATTATTGAATATCAAAAGTCACAGTAGGGCAGAAAGGCTAGGTAACGACGTTAAAGATCCCCACGTCATTTTAACGGATAACAAGTGCATTTGGGAACCTAATGTCTTGACAAGAACCAGAATCCTAGTTCGGTTGCGGTGGCTTTCCAATATCCTTGGAGGCCCTTCTCTGAATCTGTTTGCGTGCCTCATGCCTGTGGTATTATTCCACCAGATTATGGACTCGTAAAAGATCCATTTTAAGATGCATCCTCTTTTGAGGCAGGTTGCCAAGCCATTGTAGGGATCAGGACCTAGATTGCCTAGGCCACCTCTGTTCGTTTTCTCTATGAACCGATTGACGTGGACCCATGCCAGGGATCATTAGTCTCACTGACTTCTGTCAGGGCATCCATAGAATTCCAAACATTCTTTTCCTTCACCTCGCATTTGGCTACGCCTGGTACTGCTGTCTGGCTGTCTGAGAAAATGACTATTTTCCGTGAATTTATTTCTAGCCTTTTTATTTTACTGGCGCAATTTTCAATCTCTACGATTTCAGACTGGAAAACTATAGCGGTTTACCGTCAGTTTGGTCTTTGGATTCATCCCGTGCCCTTGTCTTTTGGAGCAATCAGTGTACAGGTAGGAGTTCTCTGACATTGTTGGCCGCCTTCAGTATACTTTCAGCTTCGTGTATATCTGTTAAGAAACTCGCATCGGCTTTCAATCAGAGAACTTGTTTAATGTAATGCAGACAACACAAGGCCCTGAAGATGATCTCAATAAAGGTCAAAATGTTGGCACGTTAAAGGAAATGTTTTCTGAAACCTACATCATACCAGACCGCATCTCACGATTTCTAAAAAAAAGTAAGATTAATATTTTATGAGATATGTATATTAGAACTATTTAGTGCCCTTCCATGCATTTGACACGTGGCATGATTTTTTGAAATATGGACGTCTTTTCACGGGATACCCTTAATAAAGATAATCAGTCTAAATAAACATAAACAATTCGGAGAGATTTACGTGTTCAATGTATTGTATAAAGTGGTATGTAATAGTATGACAAGTGAGAAAAGTGAAAATTTATTGTTATGTTTCCATGAATAAGATCATGCGTATTTATTTCAGTGAAAATAACTGGTGGAATTTACATTTATGCTAAATGATGCGTTAATGGAGCGTTCAAAGGGTGATTTCTTTTAGAAAATGTGCGTAGATAATTTTAATGAAGTGGTAATGAATCGGCATATTTCATTGTAGTTTTTGTCATCTCGGCTGGCCGAGGAAAGGGGATGGACCGAAGGCGGCACGGCGCTGGTGGGGGCAGATGGCGGGCAGTACATAAAGTTGGACATGGCCGGTGAGCCGCCGCCAGTTATGTGTTTATAGTGGTCGGAACAACATGTCTCCCATCAGCGTTGGCGTACTCGGGTTGGTTTTATGCTGCGGCTTCTCTGCGGCTGAACCGCCGAAAGAACCGGGGATTGTGATCCTGGATTCAGTCGGGCAGATATGGGAGACCCTAGGCCAGGCGAAAATCACAGAGGTCGCACAGACCGGGATCAACGCGGAGACAGGTAAACAAACGATTGGTTAAAAAATAAATCAAACTAATCGAGTGTCTTCTGCAATATGGATAACTTCGCATTATTTGTCGATGCTCTTCGGCAATTCGGAAGAATTACAGTAAATTTTAAAACATACCAAAGCATTAGTTACACTGTCTCCTTCTGTTGGTTCAACTAAAGAGGAAACACGTTTAACACATAAAAACAGCTAACAATACTTTTAAAAAAAAATATTGCTGAAATTTAGACCAAACATGGTTTATACTAATACGAACTAACAATGCTAAAAAACACAGAAACTTTTTTTGGTTAAACTCTAGAAGGAAAACGAAATATACATAAAAAGAGCTAACAATACTTTAAAAAAAATACGGCTGAAATTTAGACCAAACATGGTTTATACTAAGACGAACTAACAATGCTAAAAAACCCAGAAACTTTTTTTGGTTAAACTCTAGAAGGAAAACGAAATATACATAAAAAGAGCTAACAATACTTTAAAAAAATACGGCTGAAATTTAGACCAAACATGGTTTATACTAAGACGAACTAACAATGCTAAAAAACACAGAAACTTTTTTGATTAAACTATAGAAGGAACACAAAATATACATAAAAAGAGCTAAAAACACATAAAAAATCAGTATTTTTTAATCTGACAAATATTAAAACAATACATTAAATAAAAAATAATCACAAGTAATAATTTCGTGTTAAAATTCTAGCAAAAAATAATAATAAAATTGAAATTGGTTATTGTTAATTGAGGAATTGAGCAATTTGCCAGGGATGATGATAGTTTAAAATTAATCATCTGGAATAATTCGTAACTGTAAAACCTTGCTTATTTTACGTACCGGCTCAGGCTATGCTTTCTTTAGTTTGGACAGAATTTAAAATTGTAATTTAAATACAAGAAAAAATGTGTAGAGATTAGTGACCGTTAATAGATAATTATTCAATTATTCAGAAGATGCGTTCTGGTGTGATGTAGGTATCAGAAACACGACACGCAAGAATGGCACAATTACACAGAAGACAAACACTTTGAGCCCTGAAGATGATCTCAATCAAAGATCGAAACGTTTGCAGAAAATGTTTTTCTTATACCTACAACAGATCGCATCTAGCGATATCTGAATAACAAGAAAAAAAAATTGACGCGAAATTCAGATCATCCAGCTATCCGTTATGAAGTGACCTTGTTCTCTTAGGCATGAAAAATAATTATTTCATCACACATCTTTTAATGATGTTGGTTCTATCGTTATTAAATTATTTTATACTGTGTTATTTCACGTTAACTTCTGTGATGTTAGGATGCAGCGGTTTGTTCCTATCTTTTTTCAGACCTTCATCAGTGGGATTTAGTTGGTCAAGATGAACCAACTCGTTTTAATTAATTACACAAAGTTATGGGAAACGTTTTTGCGAGGCTTGGTGATCTTACAATAATTGATGTATTGATGGCAAAAATACACATCACGCAGGATAAAATTAATTAAAAACACGTTTTACCCATGTGTGAATAACGAAACGAATATTTTTGTAAGATGTTGATGTAAATAGTCTAATTTTTCCTGAGTAATAAACTTGACATCCTCAGGGAAAAAGGTTTTTTTTAAATATTTTTTTTTTAATGATACTGAATATTTTGCGGTGATAAGCATCTGTGGAAGATTACCAAGTTGTTTCTAGAACTTTAACGTTTTACTCGAATGTTTTTTAAGCTTTTAACCTTTTTATTAGTTACAATATTTATAAGTATTATTTAAAAAATCCACGCGTATTTTTTTTTTGTTGATATACGTATTTTTATCATTATATTAATTACAAAATTCTTATTATAATGACAACTAAATTAAACGAGATCTCAATTCATAAGAAATGTCACCAAAACATGGATGATATATGAGTGGTAGGTTAAAATTTAACTAAGGCTTAATTACCTTGTTTTGCTGTTCATAACGCGAATGACCTCCACTGGCCTAGGAGTTCCATAAGCATAGCGATCAGATTTCGCCTAGTAAATCAAAATCCCAACACCGTACGGTTTGACGCTGTTTAACTGTTTGAGGTTAGGAACGATGTCTAACGTCACTTTATCATGACTCATGTTCTATGGGTTCATCTCAGGAGAAACGGCTGACCAATTGTAGTATTCCATACATCCTCCAAGTAATTGGTGACAAGTCTACACGAGGTCGGGCGTTAATACGAAGTCGTTCCAAATAATTGGGACGCTTTCAGAAGAACATCTTAAATATTCCATAGTATAGACATCCATTCTGTACGTGCACGGAATGACAGCCTTTGTAACGGTGTGACTCACGTATGGCACATGAAGCAAAGTGTTCTCCACACAGGTCCGATCATCCATTTGCCACAAGTATTAAAATAATAAAGCACTCTGGGGGCGTCTGTGGCCGAAAGGTTTAGTCTTTGACACGGCGTTTATCACTGTAAGGTGAAGGTCCCGGGTTCGAATCAAGCGGCCCTGCATTCGAACCCGACATACTTACAAATGGACTTTTTTCAAAATCACCGGCACTCTGAGGGCTTGTATGACCTCTGCTGATGGGAACCTTCATAATAGATTATATAAGTAATTATATTAACATTTACTTATTTACCCCTAAAGTACAACAGACCATGATCGCAGAAGTTCTGGGTTTGGACAAAGATTAAACTATTTTTGCAACATATTTTACGCTAACACCATCCATTATTCGATTAGTGAAACGTCTATTTGATAGATAGAGGGTTGATATCCGAGTGAATCGAATCGATAGTTGAATGGTTTGAGCAGCGGCGTATTGAGGCGAAGGTCGTAGGTTCGAATCCCGCTCGTGAGGTTTTTCATCTTAACTAAGACCATACACATAAACAATAATTAATTAGAGTGTAATACTGGATATAATTTAACCAAATTGTGAGTAAATATGGGCCCAAAAAGTGACTGAATCGTTCTGGCATCACTTCTGCGACAACCGAATGGTGATTGGACGAATGCCCTCCACACTTCATACTATTTTCACTTCTTTTATCAAGTTTAAATTTATAATAAGTACCTTTATTTAATGAAGTAATATCTTTCTAGAAAGATAGTGTATTAGAAAACGTTCTTCCTATGATTTTTTTTATAGCTGGTTTACCACTTTCTTTAAAAAAAATCTTTTATCTTTTATACATAGTTTCTGGCGCATCACCAGCTGAGAGGAAGTAAATGAATTTTATTTAAATTTGTGCCGAAAATACAACAGCTCAACCTAATTCTTATCCCAGAGGAGAAAACCTTTGTTATTTTTGACAACTATTTAGTAACAACATGCTTTGATCAAAAATTACCCTGGAACAATATATTGTTTATCCTACAATTTATTTAATTTTCCATAAACCGCTACAAAAATTCACATTATATGTCAGGAGTGCGTCTGGGGCCGCAAAGGTTGAGGCGTAGACACGGCGCTCATCACTCACCTCTCATCCAGCCGCCCTGCATTCGAACCCGTCATATTTACAAAAAGATTTTTGTCCGAAAACACCGGCACCCTGATGGTTTTTGACCTCTGTTGTTGCGAACACTCGAGAAAAGAAATCAGGAAAATACTGTAGGCGAAACTAGCACATCACAAGTAGCAATTGTCGCCAATTCTCTCACTACATTATATCATCACAGCTGTCAGGGAAAAAATCACTTGGAATCAGATTGTTCCTTTTGACAGTTTAATCGGTGGAGTTAGTAACGTAGCTTAGGCCAGAATAAAACAACCGTATCGTCCTAAAAAGAACTGTTCAAACTCAATAATCCGTAACCGAACAATGTTTCTTTTGTGTAAATTCCATCTATAGAAATGACAAATACAGGCTCATTTCAGTTTTCCCCACGACATGATACTCTCTTTTGGCCCTTTTAAAAATAGATCTTTATGTAGTGCTTTGACAGAAAATAACAAATAAACAGTCCAGTTGTCGTTATTGTGACATCACTGCTGATAACCCAATTGTGAGACCTTATTGGCCGGAAAGTTTTTTCAAATGGACTTTTTCATGACCATTTATCTCAATTTTATAACTCGGTTAGAGAAAGGTTTTGTCTAATTTTAATTGAAAACTTCAACGAGCATACAATACAAACAACAACAATAGATTAAGTTATAGCAGTTTTCTTGAAATAATATAATTAAAATCAAACGAACGATATTTCCTTTATTATAAAAAATCATTATTTAGAGATCTTGAGATACGGTCTGCGATGTCTCAACACGACACACAACAATGACAAATGTACTTCAAAAATTCTATTTTCAGATACATCATTGCATAAATTCGTATTATTATCTTATATGTATCTGTATTATATGTAATTGGAAGAATGTTTATAAATCCCAAGCCCTGAAGATGATCTCAATAAAGATCGAAACGTTTGCGCGTTGTAAACCGAAATCAAACCATACCGCATCTCACGGTCACTAAATAATACCCATTTCAAAAAGTGTTGTACTAACTAAAAAAACCGTACGAAAAATTAATCTCAATTTTGTTTACATGTGAATTGTTAATAGTAGATCCGAAGTCTTAATTTAGCCGTTATGTGCCTCGAAATTTGGCGAAGAATCTGAGAGTTTTTTATTATTTTTAAAATTGCCTTTTTCACTGACCATTCATTACAAATTTACAAAATTAAATCGAGGTAGTAATTAATTTACCTAGATTATGCAGTCTCTTCATATACAAATTATAAATAAGTTTCTCAAAAGATCTAAGGTTTTCTATTTAATTAAAAAATTTCTATTCTAGTGAATTGGATTTTATTAAAGAAAGAGAAAACATTTTGGAAAATAAGCTCTAAGTATTGAAGCAAAGTGATAAAGCCCGGCTAACAAAAAGTTTTGATTCCGGCCAGGATCGAACTGGCGACCTTCTGCGTGTAAAGCAGATGTGATAACCACTACACCACGGAACCGGTGTATTTATGTCTGAGTGTATACCTTTCTCTTCCTCTCTTGCAGTCTGAATTCTGTTTATATTCACTGATGATATTTCGACCTTTTTTCGCAAGCTGCATTAAATTTTTCACTAGGCAAAAACATTTACGTTGAAAAATTCTCGCTTCAGAATAAACAGTAGACGCTGAAAGAATGCCGAATAGCAAAACCCACTACTCATTTGTGGCTCATGAGATAACGTTTCCTTCAAAAAGTTTCGAGAATTTCGCCAAAGTTGCGTGATTTTGTAAGTATTTCAAGGACATACTCACTTTTCCTTGTTTTAATAATTTTTTAGTGCAGTCTCCTGTTTAAGGGTTGAAAAACGTGATATCGAACTAGGAGAGCATTTGGCAACAAAAATCAGATGCATTTTTCTCATAAAGAGTGCATAATTAAAGAAAAATCAGAATGAAAATGAAACGTTATTCAATTTGTTTTTTTGGAAGTTAATTAATGTGTTGTTCGAAATTCTTTTTGTACTACTGGACACAAACGCGCCAACGTAGAGCAACCGACATGACTTCATTGCTTATTTCCCTTATGTCATTGGACGTGATTTCAATTTTCTCTTTTCAATGAACTGTTCCCTCTTTTCGATGGGTGTGATATACACTGCAATTTTCAGAGTTCCCCTTATGTCAAAATCTTTAGGGGCCAAATCAGGGCTCCTCGCTGCCCAGGCTACCAGAAAAATGTACTTAATTTTTGTTACCCAATAAATTATTGTTTTTATTAAAAAGACTACATGTACGAGGTTTTTATGTTGCTGTTCTCCTTGTGTTCGATATATCGTTTTCAACGCTACAAAGAATATTTCACTAAGAAACTTACTTCTTAAAAGAAAAAGTCAATAAAAATTGTTTCTATTTTTTTGTTTTTGTTTTGCTTTTTTGATTTTTCTTAAAAAATACGTGCTTACGACTCTCTTACATCGAAAAAGACAATAATCAATTTATACTTTTTTGTGTTTTAAAAAAACGTGCCTAGGAGGGCTTTACATTAAAAAAGACCATTTTTTTTGTTGCGTATTTCTTGAAAAATACTTAAAAAAACGGGCCTACGAACCTTTTACATCAAAAAAGACAATAATTTTTTAAAAATTGTTTTTGCGTTTTTCTTGAAAAATACGTAAAAACGTGCCT
>CM077106.1:6499721-6513264 GCA_039619505.1 Cimex hemipterus | reverse complement strand
TCTCTCTCTCTCTCTCTCTCTCTCTCTCTCTCTCTCTCTCGCTCGCTCGCTCGCTCGCTCTCAAAATTGCAAGACGGGTTGACATATGTATTCATAACATCCTAAGCAAGATTGGCAGCAGTGTTTTAACATGTTTCCGCAAGCAACTCAAATTTCTCAAAATTAAAGACGTAATCGATTCTATGCTAGTATGTCAAGTTTTTCCAATTTTAAAAGTTTAGAAATCGAAATATCCCTATGTCAAATTGAAGTGCATTTCTCAGATTCATGGTAAGCGATACAACACGGTTTGCAAACTCCCCTCTGCTAGTCGTTCAGCACAAAACTAAAATCTTTAATACACCATACCCAGTAAAAGGTGCAATAACTTTTTCTTGAGTACTGACGCACACAGAACTATGTAAAAATATGAACGATTGCCAGAATAGTCTTAAAAGTCACCTCTTATTAAGTTAAGATTGATCCTAAAATTTCTTTGTTAAAATTTCCTGACTACAAATTTTAATTGTAGATTTTTATTGACAATTTATAGTTAATGGTTTAATTTTTAATTGCTCAATTTTTCTGTAAGCTAGAATATTAATTTCAATAGGCAGTTTGAAATAAATACATATGTAGTCCAATGTAGAACGAATAGATATAATGTACTAACAACAATGAATTACAAACAATAAGAAATATGCATATATATATATATATATATGTTAGAAATATACATAGATAAAATAAATAATTAATATTTAATTAATCCGAAGTAAAATAAGGTTAGGAACCTTTGTGGTTCACGTTAGACGTAAGAATGATCCTTGAGATCAAATCTTGCATGATTGATAATAAAACGTTTATCATCATCATCAACATCATTTCTCTCTTCTCTCTCTCTCTCTATCTATCTATCTCTATCCCTATCTCTATCTCTTTCCTGTATAAATATTCATCTTCCTTTGTTTCTTTTTGGTTCTTTTTCTCCGAGTTTCTGACCGGAAGGAAAGTTGACACATCTTTTGATCTCAATTTTATTGTCACAATTTACAGTACAATAGCTCAATTTAACATTATTATTTTCTGTTTGACAGGGAGAGGGAAGAAAACGATGCAGCTCGCTATCCCTTTAATAGTCGGTTTCAAAATCGCTGGCGCCATCATCGCAGCCCTGGGAGCGCTTAAAGTCCTCGTCATCAAGTCCGTAGTTCTGAGCGGTTTTGCCGTAGTCACCTCACTCATCCTGGCAGGAAAGTACATTTACGACAAGATGAAGCACAAACAGGAACACGTTGAGGCGACACCTTATTACTATCCACAAGCGCACGTCATGGCTCAGGTTTGGATATACTTCAAGTTGCATTTTTTGTTTAATGACTTTCTTTAACCGACTTTATTTAGCAATTTGCCTGGGATGGGATGTACGACGTGCAGACAGGAACTTCAGACGTTGCCACCGATCTGAACGGCCATTATTCTCAACCTCTCGTTGCATCGATTACAGACAACCACACCGCTTACAATTACATACCGAGTAAGAAATATTTCGAAATATGTTATTCGTTTATACCGTCAATGAAACCACGTTTTTATTTTGTTCCAGCCGCTGAGAGAAAATCCTCTAGGCCCAAGTACAAAACGACCGTGTACAGAACAACAGTGAAACAGATCGACAAGAAATAAAAAAATTCTAAACGATATAATGGACTACCTCAATTAGGACAACCAGGATCTACATATGGTAGAAAACAAACGGCAATAATTGTTTTTTAATATTAATTTAATGCCGATTTGTCGCCGTTATTTTTATTTCTGTAAAAATTCGACATTTTCCAGACGGACATACTAGCTAGTACAAACCAAATTATTTATTATTCTCCTCATTATTGTACAAAATCGTAGTATACAAACAATATTTATGATGATTCATAGTATAGGTAATGTCTTTATTTATAATATTTTTTTTAATTATGCCAATGTAAAATTAAGTAAATAAAAATAATTTATTTTATAAAGTTTTTTTTATTATACTTTCCTAATACAGGACAGGTTTCTCCACGGAATAATTTTAGAAACAATTTTTCTACACAAAATTCCCTTAAGAGCAATTTTTAATAATAAACAGAAAACTCTGGCAGTAGTTTTTTAGCTAATGATAAGCGTTCTAAAATATTGACCAATCAAGAGCCAGAAGCGATGGCAGTTAAGCCAATAACAGCATTGTAGAAGAACGGATTTAACTATTAGATTATTCATCCCTTATCCAGCAAGAACCCCTACGAAAAAACTTTTAATGAAAAAAAAAAATATTTCGAACGAACGCATCTCACAAATTCATAAGAATTTGTATCAGGCACGATTGGCTCACCAAACATACAGATGAAATTCTTGAAAAATTTTAAATAACATTTTTTTTAAGTAAACTCTACCTGTCCACTCAATGATTAAATATGAAAAATAAATATTTACATTAATTTTTTTAATAAAACGATTTTGGAGTAACTCTTGACTTGAAAAAAAAACACCTTTTAAACAACAAGTGCCTAACATTTCTTCATAATCTTGACAATTTCAGATACGAATTACAATTAGCTTGATCAGCACACAAAGGTTTGCACCGAACTGGTCACAAATTTCATTTTATAACAACCTCAAAGTGGCAATACACACAATATATATTTTTTTCATAATTTCTTAAAAAGCTGATTTCATCAGCCCAAAAAGGAACCCCGAGGCACCCCACATGTAACTGTAATATGACTAGTGAGATATTATTTACCATCGATTTCCATTGGGGGTCGCAATTTCCTCAGGTGCGAACCTGACACTAGGCCTGATTATACGATTAGATTCTCATCATAGGAGGGAGACACCTCCATTCTCAAGTGGTTTGTCCTGTGAGGTTTGGCGTAGAAATCTACGAACTAATATGACTTCGCTTGCCTGCTTCGCAATCCGATAGGGTGGGTCGACATTTATGCACCAGAGGGTTAGCCGCATGGCTACTGGAAAGCCGTTCTCTGTAAATATATCCTGCTACACTGTCTAGATAGAAAAGATTACTCAATCTCCCAGAGTGTTGGGGCTCCATCAGCGTAGGAACTGCTGGATCCGCGGTCGCGGTTTTGTTTGTAGTGGGATTTCCAACCACCCGCTAGACGAACACTGCCTTCAGCAAAGGAAGCCGATAAATGAACCACCGAAGAACCAACGTAAGAACTGCTGGATCCGCAGTCGGGTTTTGTTTATAGTGGGATTTCTAACTGACGTAAGAACTGATGGATCCAGGGTCGCGGTTTGGTTCATAGTGGGATTTCTAACCACCCCTTAGACGAACACTACCTAGAGCAAAAGAAGCCGATAAATGAACCACCGAAGAACAGGCTCTGCTCTAAGTACCCGTCAAGACGCCACTAAGCCTCTACGATTGCATTTTTATTTAACCGCACTACCGGCCTTGCAACTTGGAACTTTGAGCTACCCCGTAGTTGGTTCCTCACCCTGCAAACAGGATGTGGTACCCTAACCCATTTGTGCTACCGATCGAGCTGATGTCCTCATGTCCAACATATGAATACAGCTCTCATGCTTAAGAAAGTTCATCACGCTCTCAATGCTACACCATTACGCTTTCCCTGAAAACTCTCCTTGCACCCAACCGTTAGAAACGGTCTTAAGAAAATATGCCGTGGGACCTGTATTGAGAAAGAAAAATGTTTACAAGCTCAAGGGCCAACTTTTTGGTTGCCCTCCTCTGCTCAGAGCATAATACCACCCTTTGTCACCTTGATCTCCAAAATGTTGAGATACGGTCCTTCTGGAAGGATGAGGTATTACATACAGTAATAATTTTCTTTTTTTCAACTAAAGTAAAGTGATTAAATAAAGTTTGAACAAAAGTATATTGAGGATCCCCGAACACTCTGGTGATACAGCTAATCAACCAGAATTATGTTGTCAACAATATAAACGACTATGACAGTTCGCATAATACCATACTATTTTTATTATTATTTGCAAAGTTGTTAAAATTTTATCATACTATTCATTAAAAGTATTTACCCCAAACCCTTCCTTTATCCATACCACGTTTCAAATAAAATGTAAAATGAATCAATCTAATTTGTTAGGCTATTTCAAATTTTTTAAAAATAATGATGTTTGTGTAATTGACTTTAAGATTTTTACATGTAGTATTAAATAGTTAGCAAGTTGGTACTAATAACGCTGATCATATTTGTACAATAAAGCACATTTATTACATACATTTTACATACATATTTTTTAGAAATCAGTACGATCAATGTATATGAATTATTCATCGAAAATTAGCAATTTTATCTATGTCGAGTTGAGAAATGGTGACGGATTCATATAGAAAGTAGCCCTTGAATAAGTTTTAAATACAATTTCTGATAATAGGTTTGAATATAATTACATAAATATAATTTATTCACAATAAATTCAAGAAGAATTTCATAAATAAGGGAAAAATGAAAAATATAATTTAGTGCCGTGTTTGGAAATTGAATACTAACCCGCTATGCAGTGATGTACAAGTTGTGAAAAGCGCAGGCTCCTGCTTTCTTTTTTTATTTATTCCTCTACTTCACCGCGGGCAATTACCCCCAATAAAGATTTTCTTATTAATTATGTGCATAATATTCAACAAAGTAAGGCCATTAAACACATTTTACTTTACAATTCTTAACGTCCTATTTATGAACTTGAAAGTCAAATCTACATAAACTCTTCTTTGGTCCAAACTTATAAAATTTAATTTTCCAATTTGACATTGTACTGATTGCCTGACATCCCTTGTAAAAGGCGAATCTTAAATTTTTTCGGGCGATTTGGATTTTACGTATAAAACATTTGTAGCATGGAAGGCTAATCGTACTCCGATTTTGGTCTAAAAACGTTAAAGGACAAAAATTTCAAGACCAGTTATTTAACTCGAAAAACTGTCTCATTATTATCATTAAATTCTGATATTTTTAAATTTTCCATTGTAATAGTTGAAATATTTTCCTAAAATATTAAATTACAAAATAGACATCTTAGTCTTGTATCTCACGTTCACGTTGTTTGCGTACATTATTTAATATATCACGTTTTTTCCTACTAAAGTCAATAGATAAATTCAGGTGGTTATATCAAATTTCTTTTATACCAAATGACTGCAATGTTTTACAATATTTAGATCAGACTTATAGCAAACTAACATTGTATTTATAGGTTTGTATATGTCTACCTCTTCTGCGAAAAAGTTCAATAAAATTAGTTTTTGAAATTAAACAAGAAAGCATTTTTTTTTTGTAAATAACGAGTGTATATTTGGATACAGTATCAAAAAATTGAATTTTATTTTGAAATAATGACTTCTCTATGATTTCGCGTATTTAATTACAAAGTGAATTGTCAACGGTCGTCTTCTAATTATTACCACAGTATTAGTATTATGAATACGGGAGTTTTGGAAAAGAATAGATGGATAACAATAAAAAAAATTCTAGTATCAATTCACATATTCAAATTAAGTTAAGAAAATTATTTAGATCGTCAGATGCGGTCTGGTCTGGAGGTAAGTTTCAGAAAAACTATTTCATTAACGTACCAATGCTTCGATCTTTATTGAGATCATCTTCAGTGCCTGGGATTTACAAACATAGTTTACATTTATATATTTTTATATATTCCATGGAAGTATTTTTACTCTTCACTTTTTTTTTCACTTCACATACATTTTACTCTTCTAACATTAAGTTTATGTTGTCTTCAAAAATATTAATACGTTCCAGTAGTGCGGGATAGTATAACCGAATGATGTCAGGCAATTAAGGTTTACGACAAGATAGTTTTTCTGAATAAGCTGTCGTTGTACGTTTTGCATTTCCAACTATTTACCGACAAAAAAAAAAAATAAATAAATAAAAACGATCTTTGAAGCCGTCGTGACCAAAATAATCAGGCGAATATCTCCTAAGGGCCAAGGAGCTTTCTAATCCAAAGTCACGATATCTAGAGTTTAAATATTTTTAGCGAAATGTCCCTTTGACAATTTCATAAAACTTGGATTGAATAGTACTGTCAACGATAATTATATATTTTGATAGGAATACTGGGATATGTGCACACAAAAAATATGTTCACAATTTATTTTTCAATTTTTATAATTAATGTGTGGTGATTGATTAGCGACCGTTAGTACATACTTAGTCAGATATCGTGAGATGCGGTCTAGTGTGATGTAAGTTTCAGAAAAACATTCTCTTTATCGTGCCTTCTTTATTGAGATCATTTTCAGGGCCAAGGATAGAAATATTTTGATTCAATATAAAAAAGATAATTACTCAGATATCGTGAGATGCGTTCCGGTGTGATGTAGGTTTCAGAAAAGCATTCTCTTTTCGTGCCAACGTTTCTCTCAACACGACACGCAAGAATGGCGTATGTACACAGAAGACAACCATTTTGAGCCCTGAAGGTGATCTCAATAAAAGATTGAAACGTTGGCACGATAAAGAAAATATCTGAAACCTACATTACACCAGGCTACATCTCACGATGTCTGAATAATTATCGATTAACGGTCACTAATGTCTACACATAAAAAATATATTTTTCCGCATTGTATAAAGTCACTTTTTCCCACATCATGTATGTATTTGTTAAATTTAAACAATCTTTCTAAATCCCTATCCCTGAAGAAAATCTCAATAAAGATCGAAACGTTGGCAAGGTAAAGAAAATGTCTGAAACCGACATCACATCAAACCGCATCTCACGATATCTGAATATTTATAATTAATAAAAAATATCTACGTGTGACATTTTATTATCATCAACAAAAATAAACAAAAGTTTGTTCGTTCTCCTGATAAAGTATTTTAAAGATAAAACTAAAAGCAAAACATTAACCATTCAAAGGACTTTATTTCGCGTGTCAAAAACGTCATTTTAATCGTTAATATTTTGATTTTAGTTTAATTTATAGTTTTATGTATGTCAAGATATTTATCTTAAACTTATTTATAGCTTTGGAATTCAGTTACAATTTCGTTTTTTTGGAATTTATAATGTCTAATTTGTCTATATATTGATTACTGATTTATTTAAGTTCAATTCTTCATAGGAACTTTACCTACCCACTTTTAAACATCCCAGCGCGTGCTTTTTTTCGTATCTAAACCCACACACTTATAAATACGGTATTTTCTTTTTAGAAACTGTTTATTCAAATAAGATAACCTCCATTACCTTCTGTACTATATAACTAATCAATTTATGGTAAAGTGATACTCAATACCCAAGCATCGGCTATCTCACACTACAAACTAACATTAATAACGACTTTCATTCTGAATGTAAGCAAAAAAGTAGCACAAGACTATCCTGTTTCCTCCAAAAATCGGACCAAGAGACTCGAGCACACGATGGCTTGGTTAAGAATAATTATACCTGGTGGCATACCTCTTCCTACAGACAGTGATCCATGGAGTGGTACTCTTCAATTATATGCGCTTAGATTAATTGTATAAATATTAATAAAAAAAATTCACCATTCATCGCCACATCCAAGAAAACTTTTGTATGGTGTTTATTGACCGTTAGTCAAAGATTCGTCAGGTCGTGGGATCTGTTCTGGTGTGATGTAGGTTTTAGAAAAACATTTTCTTTATCGTGCCAATGTTTCGATCTTTACTGAGATCATATTCAGGGTTCAAGGACAGTGCTGGACTCTCAACGCGACTCGCAAGAATGACACATCTACACAAAAAACAAACACTTTGAGCCCTGAAGATGATCTCAATAAAGATCGAAACGTTGGCACGATAAAGAATGTTTTTCTAAAACCTGCGTCACACCAGACGGCATCCCAAGATGTTTAAATATATTCTATTATGTTGTATTTTTTCACAACACAATTCACATTGTACTATAGTACTACATAATTACATAAATCGTCAGTATTCGAAAAAAAAAACACTTTCCGTTTTTGTTGTTGATAATGTTTGCTTATGAACAACGAAAAAATATAATAATTATAGAACACTTAGAAAATAAATATAAAATAAAAATTCATATAAAAATAATTAAATATTTTTGAGCCTGTGTGTATTTTTTAAATATGCCGAAAATATATTATATAAAATAATTATGTATAATGAAGCACGCATTTATTATTATTTAACGTTTATTGATTTTTTCGTACTTTTATGTTTGACAATGCTTTATGATTAAATTATATTGTTGTATTTATGGCTAATAATAAGAAAGGGAAATCGTTTTAATCTTTTATCTAGATCCGTCATCCTCTTTAAAAGTCTGGAAATCGAAACAAACGCTAACATTTTTTTTTAAATCTATCAAATAGACGTTTCAGTAATCGAATAATGGATGGAATTAGCGTAAAATGTGTTGCAAAAATAGTTTAATCTTTGTCCAAGCCCAGAACTTCTGCGATCATGGACTGTTGTACTTTAGGGGTAAATAAGTAAATGTTAATATAATTACTTATATAATATATTATGAGGGTTCGCAACAGCAGAGGTCATACAAACCCTCAGGGTGCAGGTGTTTTTGAAAAAAAGCCCATATGTAGGTATGTCGCGTTCGAATGCGCGGCCTTTAACTTTCAGTGATGTGCGCCATGCCAACGTTGCGGCCACCGACGCCCCATTAATTATAATTACCTAGGTTTTTATCAACTTGACAAGATCAATTGTTCAACTCTCTCACAATTATCGATAAATCTTTAGACGTTTGCTACTACAATCTCATGATTCAATTAAATTGAAAATTGAGGTTGTTTATAAATTAAATATTTTTATGTAAGATCATGAGCCGGTTTACAGAGTTGACGTGTTACTTGATTCTTGATCTTCTTGAAAAATATAAATTTTTAACAAACTATTTTGTAATATGCGCTAAAAAAAACTCGTATTTTCTTGTTTATTTCAAAGCATTACAAATAATTTACAATTATTGTTTCCAGTAAAAAATTTAATGTTATACATTTTAATGATGTTTTTAAATGTATTTGCACAATTAAATCTTGTTAATTTTTGTTTTACTCTATGCATAATTAATTATTAAATTTTACGGTTCTTTTACAATGGATATAAGGTACCAGGTTGCACAGCAGGTGTACAGCTTATTGTACTTTATCCCTAGTTCCATACTTTTGGGGGAGGGCTCGCAACACATATGTGAACTTGAGCCGCCGTTGTACCGGTGTTCTTCCATCGTAGAAACTGATTTTTGAAGGGGGTTGAGACCAGATTCAGGGTCGCTGAGATCCGGTCCCGCCCTTTCCATTGATGAGTGCCGTGTCAATTGCTTTCAATTGCGGCCACCGGTCCCCTTACGCGTCGGAAAAATTCCAGATGCGACGATAAGGATGGAACCAACGACCGCGGCATGTACTAGCCGAGAGTCTGATGCCTTAGCCTCTCGGCTACCGTTAGTTAGACTAAAACGATTAATTAAAGCCTTTGAAAAATGGATAAAAGTTGTTGTAATTATTGAAAAAAATGTTATCTTCGAAAAGCTCGGAGGGAGACAATTACAGCTATTTGCAAAATTATATATTATCAAATCATCTATAATTCATGTTTTCAACTTTAGATGTTATTTAAAATATTATTGATATAGGAAAAAAACGGATAATCCTCGTAGATTCGATGACAAAGTATTTAGTCGGTTGTATGATAAAAGTAAATATTTTTTGTTTTATTTTTAAGAAGAATGGGTACCTTTTTATTTTAAATAATTTGATACTTATTTAAGCAGAGTAGGGGACCGCGATAGCAGAGTGATTAGCGTGAGAGACTCTCGGCTCATACGCACTATCCCCACCGTCTCCCTCTTCAATATAAAAAAAAGTAGAATAGTTTTCCATAAATATTTTTTTAATTTAAAACCAAATTTTGTTTTGAAATGCATTGAAAACCCATTAACCTGGCGGATATCCTGTTTTGCTAAATTCCCATCTGGAATTCATGACGGTGGGATAGAACGCTCAACCAAGTTGACGTTCTTCCGATAGACACACTTAAAAAGGGAAAATAGAACATTTAGCCTGCTTTTTTTAATGAACCACTCCTTAATCCAGAAGAACAAGTTTCTAACTGGGTCATCTTTAAAATATGGGGCGAAACTTTCAACCCCTGTAATTACCAGTTTGGCACACATACTTTGAAAAGACGTCGCATTTTAAGTATGAAGGATGAGGTTTTTCTTAAATGAAATATCGATTAACAACTGTTAAAAGACTTTTTATTTCATAAATACGGGTATTTACAAAAAACAGTGGAAATTATTTACAAACGTTTACTGTCTGTGTTCCTGTTTGCAACGGGTTACTGGCGTGTTTCCGTGTTAGTTATTTCGTGTCTGTTTCTGTTAAGTCAGCGTCGTATTTAGAGTCGTGTCGAGTTCATTACGTATGTATATATTTCTTTGGTCTGATATATCTTAAGACGCTCCTTCGTCTGGTGTAATTACTCCTAGATCTGTAATGTCCTTCTGTCAGTAGTTAGTTGGTCTTTTTGTCCTCCGTCGTCCGTATCGTCTTAGTTACGTCTTGTCTTCTTTGGTTTTTCGCTTTTGCTGGTCGTCTGCCGTCGAGGTCTTTCCAGAGTCGTTGGTCGAGTCGTTCACTAGCCATTCACACGAGGCTACCTCGCAGCTAACTTATAGTCGAGTCGAAATTTACATTTCATTTAAAGTTTAACAAATAATTTAAATAAATTAAAGACTTGATTTCATAAATAAATAAATAATTTTTGTGATTGAGCAGGAAGTCTTTGCAGAATCTTCGGCAAATCTGAAACAAAACGATGCATAATAGTAACCAGTGTTTTTTTCCTATTTTTACTTATTTTTTCACAGCAAAACTTAAACTTACTTATTGTGCGTGGGCTTTGTAGGCGAGCTTTTGAGCGTCGGCTTCTGATCCGGCAGCTTTCGCAGGAGCGACGTCGATGGACCTCCCCCAGCCTGAGCTGTAAGAATCTCCTCCGTGGCCATGTTCAGATGTGTGGCTGTGGGAGTGATGCGGATGGGCCACGACTTCATACGTGACGTGTTTCTGGTGTGAGAAAAGTTTCTTGAGGCCGATGACCGCGGCGAGGAGGAAGGCCAATTTGGAAACGAGGAGAGCTTTTCCGACCAGGAGGGCCAAAGCTTTGAATGCGAGAACTCCTACCATACCGATTTTCATCGCGCCCGCGGCGAGCAGCGGTCCCATGTTCTTATTTTTACCCCTACCTGCGAAAAAGAAACAACAATGTTTAGACTTATCCGCCCTTCTAGGGCCTTACAATCCCAAATATAAATTTCTTTAAAAACTACGAGATTCGCCCCTGGTTATAACTTAGCGACAAATGTAATATTGAATGAACTTTAAATAATTTAATCAAGTGAAAGACTATTAAATAAAATTATAAAGACAGCCTGAAAGAATTTATCTGTCTATGTAAAAACACGTCACTTTATAGCATGTAATACCGCGTTGTTTTAAAATTTGAAACACATTTGTATGAGAAAAACACAAAGAAAGCGGCAGCGTGCGATTTCCGTGGGGCAAACAAATTTAAACTTCCTTTTTTCTTCAAATTTTACAATTAGATTTGGTTACTGTGGTTTATTTACAGTGATGTTAGGAGCCACGGAAAAGCAGGCTTACCGGTTTCCTTAGGTGCTTCCCTTAAAGAAAGGTCGAGGCTGAGTTGTCCCTCTGAGTCCGGAGATGTGCTGAGTACGACTTCAGACCCGGGGACGATCTCCCAGCGTAGGGACCGCGACTTGACGAAAGTCCACATTTTTCCGGCGATCAAGTTGCCGACGGCTTCCTCGTCGGTTTTGGCTCCCCTTGCGTCGCTTAATCCGTCGTCGGTCGTCTCCTCGGAAGTCCGACTTATCTCGAGGCCTTCGGCGACCGGGATGTCGGCCTTTTTGAGGAGGCGGTTGACGTACGCGACCAACTTGAGCATGAGGCAGGCGGACGCCTCTCTTTTAGAGCAGCGCGAATTCAACTTATCCATAAGTCCAGTTTCGTCCTTACCAGTCACTGTATTTTCCGGATCCTCTTCGAGGGGTAAAGCCGCTGCCACCGCCAGCAGGGCTAAAGCCACTAAAGCCACGTATCTTGATCTGAACATGATGCTCCACGGGAGAACTTCTCGCTTCTGATGACCCGCTCAATGCTTTCAGCCTCCTTATATCTTACCCTTGGACTTGACCTACCTACCCCCTCCAACCGCTCCCTCCACTCCGCACTGACATCAATACAATCATTAACAATATACTATTTTTTTACACCTTACTTCCCTAATAGAGATCCGTATTCTTTCATCTATATAAAGTAATATTTTTAAATTAATTCTTGTAACCTACAGATATTTATTACAGGCTCGATATTTCATTTGAAATAAACTTCAATAACAACACAACTACAGCACCTTTCACTTGATCTAGACTTTTCACCTTTCCGTCTTAACCTAACACTCTTTCCTTTCGGTTGTGTTCTTTTTTTACTGGTCACTTTCGTTAGTATATTTTTTTCTCTGTAGACAATTCGGTTTCTTTTAAAATTTTGATATTTAATGGTCAGAATTACGTAATTTTTTACAGTTCTAACTTATCATTCGTGCTTTTGTTTTTTTACTTCGATTCCAAAGTTGTAAGAACATGAACTGTGACAAATCATCACATATTATGGACTTTTCAAAAAAAGTTTAAATTAATATTTTCAACAATATATTTTTGATAAAACATGTATTGGAATATTTTTGATCAATATCAAGGTTGTAAAATGGCTACACAAAATAATTCAAAAAAGAGATTAATTTTTTAATAACTTAACATTGTCCTCAACTTCTACAAAATCAATAGTATAATTTCTTACATATTTTTTAATTTGAGGTTTTGTATATCTGTCAAATCCGAAATGGCATTTCCTTCTCGCCAATCAATCGCCAATTATTTACAATATTTTTTTTATATCCAATCTGCTGATTGTGTTCAATAATTTAATATTCAGTTGGTGATAAATAATATATAAATTTATATACTTTATTTATAATAAAACAATATAATTAGAGTTAAAGAGTTTATTAAATGTTTGATAGTCATATTTTCAATTAAAAGATCAACATTAGAAAATTGTCAATAAACATTTTAATACGTGATTGGTTTACTATTTATTATTACAATTTGTTTTTGTGTTTCCAGTCCTATACAATACGGATTTTTTACGTAAGAATATTCTTATGTCTGGAAATTCTTTTCAGGAACTAGATAGCATTCAATCTCGTTTTCTTTTATTGATATCGATTTCAGAAAAGACGTTTCTAAAAAGAAAACGAAACTGATGAAGAGAGGCTGATTAGCCTGAAATCGATATCAATAGAAAGGAAATGAGTTTGAAGTTTGTCTAATATTTTAAACGAAATTTCAAAGTACAAACGTACACACGCTTTCATTCTCTCTCTCTCTCTCTCTTTCCCTCCCTCTCTCTCTCTCTCTCTCTCTCTCTCTCTCTCTCTCTCTCTCT
>CM077106.1:6479231-6499321 GCA_039619505.1 Cimex hemipterus | reverse complement strand
AGAGAGAGAGAGAGAGAGAGAGAGGGAGAGTAAGAGAGAGAGAGTGAGATTAATGATGATTAATGATTTCCAAATTGAAATGGTAACCAGCTACGGTAAGTCTCTTGAAATGTTTAAATGAATAAGTAGATAATATAATGAATAATAGATAGAGTTGGCGAGAGAGAGAAAGAGAAAGAGAGAGAGAGAGAGAGAGAGAGAGAGAGAGAGAGAGAGAGAAAGTGAAAGGGATGATAATGATTTCAACCATGATATGCTTTAGTTAGACAAGTTAAGTGTCTGAACCGTTTTTATGTATATTATTACATATTTTTATCCATTGTTTATCCTTTATTTTATTTTTCTAGCAATAATGTAATATAGAGCTCTATGAGAGAGAAAGTGAGATAATGAAAGAAATAAAAGGAAGAGAGTAAGAAAACAAGCGAAAGAGAGAGAGAGAGAGAGGGAGAGAGATAAATTGAAAAGTTCGGAGATATAGAATCAAAGGGTAAACAGACGAAAAGACAGAGGCAGGCATAAAGATAAAGTGAGAGTGGGAGAGATAAACACTCATAACCCTTACAGTTTGATGAAACTCATACCACAGGTTTCTTGAAAATTCGAAATCTTTATGCCTTTGGTACTCATCAAAAATGTGAGCCGGCGTGAGGCTTCCAACACCTCAGCTGGATGGATTATATATGCATTTAAGAAAACGCTTAACTTATTAACTATATCTGAAAACCTTAGAACTGGGGTCATCATGTCAATAGTGTATTTATGAAAACAGGTCACCAAACTTACAAAAAAAAAAAAAAAAAAAAAAATATCATTTTGAGGAAATTCAGCAATAATTGTGTAAAAGAGGATAGACAAACGATCGATTAAAAATGTTAAATCTTTTAGCCTATATGAATCATGCATGGAATATATTAAATTTAGATATTATTGCTCTACTAGTGTTATAAATCTATCGGATTTAAGTTTAATCTTTCCTTGATCAACTCACATAATCGGTCGGATTATGCTGACGGGTAATAAGAGCTTAAGCGCAATAAAACCTACAATTTCCATTAATTTAAATTATACATTTTCCCTTAGCCTAACTATTTTAGGATTAAATTTTTTTTCTCCCTGTAATATTTTAACATTATTACATTTTTAAAAAGGCATAGCAGTAATAGTTAGCACATAAACCTGACCACCCGTATGAGTGAGCCCCAAAAAATTAAATAAATTGCAATTGAAAATTTCACTTATTAAGAAAGCCAATAAGAAACGAATTATTTTTTTTTGTCTCTGAAAGCCGGATTTCCGTTGTGATCCTTCGACTCCCAAAGCTTTTCCCAGGCCGGATTCGTAAAGCGCGACTTAATTACGTGAAAGCACACCGCGGAACACAAGACTTTTTGTAAAAGTGGACCAGGCATTAATTAAAGGCGCGTGGAATCTTCGGGTCGAATGAAAAGTAAAAGCTGATTTTCTTACCGGCTCCCCGTATTAATTGCCTCCTGACCATTTGGGATAGCAATTTACAGAAAATGATTATTATATTTGAAAGTGCGACCTCCGAGCTATCAGATTGAGAAGTGATATCGCCAATTTATTTCATTGATCAGCTGTACCCAAGGATTAAAACTTGATGTATATTGTATTAAATTTTCATTAAAAGTACGACAACAACGATTTCAATTGTCTAATAGTCTAAACTGAAGAAACTGTTTGAAACGTAGGAATAAAACTGATATATAAAAAAAAACTGTATAAATATGAAAAGAAGGCAATAAAATATACATTGATCTATCTTTTTTATTTCTGAATACATTATATTTTTATCCATTTTTTTAAATTTATTTTCCTAGCGAAATATCATTCTAAATTTTGTTAACATGTCTGTTAGATAGTATAGAATATTCTATTGCTATAAAATGGTCATTTCTTTTGGTTAATTTTGAAAATTTTTGTAATTAAAAAAATATTGCCAAGTGTCTGTTCATCATCCTCAGTTTTTCTTATTAGTAATGATATATATTGTAATGTGGCCTTTATTGCAACATTGAAGGTTATCTGTAGTGTTTTTATTATTTTGCCAGATTTTTTTAAATATATTATGGCGATTTATTCGTACTCATATATTACGAAGAAAACTCCAAAATAAAGATAAAGTTTTCTAGAGTTTTAACATTAATATTTGGATAATGATCCAATTTAGTAGTGGGCATTTTGTTTCATGTTGAAAGTTTAGTTTTTAATTTTTAAGTGAATTCTTTTTGTATTACTTCACAATCGCTATTGTTTAGAAATTGTTCACATTTAGAAATGTATTTCTGATGTTATCATTTTAGCTATACTATTCTTTTATTGGCTTTAAAAAAAGTTATATATTAAATATATAAATTAAAATAAAAACATGTTGTTAATTTCAACAACAAGACAAACACTTTGACCCCTGAACATGATCTCAATAAAGATCCAAACGTTGGCACGATAAAGAAAATGTTTTTCTGATACCTACATCACACCAGACCGCATCTCACGATATATGAATAATTAATCACTAACTAATTTTTTCAGTATGTATTAGCATAAAATTAAGTTGTGTTGTAATTCATATTTTTAATAATTAAATAATCTAATACGGCATATTGAAAGCTCTAAAAATTATATTGAATTTTTATAAACTGAGTAATTTGTTGTGTACGCGACAAATTTTTTATTATATTTTATTCCGTTATAGTAAAAAACGTGAACATATAGCATGTGTTTTATTACAATTTTTAATAAAAAATTTTAACAAGCACTTTCCTCGAATTAAGCAGTTCAGCAGCAGTATTGTTTCGGATTCGCATGCTTTATCTGATCATTCTAAGTCCTTGAACCAGAAAACCGTCCGCGTTCCCATGTAAGGGTGATTTTACTCGTTAGCACGAGTTTCTACAATAATAATGTTCTAGATGGTTTCATATCTACGGGGGGTTTCGAATCGTTTTGACTGAAACCGTTATGATTAAACAAATATTATCAAAAATTCCGTAGAAGATGGCAAAAATGTGGGAAAATTCAAAAGGAGGGGTTGATGGGAATTTGGTGTTCGAGTGGATAGAAGTCACGATAACTCAAGTGGTAGAGTAGACGAAGGTCGCATGTTCGAATCCCGAATCAACTAAAAATTTAATTAATCGAAAATATAATCATAATTATTCAGATATCGTGAGATGCGGTCTGGTGTGATGTAGGTATCAGAAAAACATTTTCTTTATCGTGCCAACGTTTCGATCTTTTATTGACATCATCTTCAGGGCTCAAAGTGTTTGTCTTCTGTGTAATTGTGCCATGTCGTGTTGAGAGTGCACTCGTGAAGATGATTTCAATAAAAGATCGAAACGTTGGCACGATAAAGAAAATGTTTTTCTGATACCTACATCACACCAGACCGCATCTCACGATATTTGAATAATTATCCGTTAACGGTCACTAATCTCTACACATAATCATAATGTTTTACCTTCTTTATTGTAGACTAAATTCCACAATTTAAAACAGCGTCACACATGTGAAAATAGTACATACGATTGTACGGTCTTACCAGTTCATAATAAAAAATGGACGAGCCATTTCAATTGCAATTTAAAAATAACTTTCAGGAATGAAGAGTGATGCAAGTAAAAAAGAAATTGAAGGCTGCTGCTTAACTTAAACGTCGATAGAAAATAAAATTTACGCAGTGATGCAGTTAATACAAATTACTTAAGAAAGCGTGTAATAAATTTAAGACGCAACATTTTTGTATTAGAAAGTCATAGAAAGTCAATTTATTAATTTAATATACTGCGTGTAATCATGATATGAGGCGTTAATTTTTTTTAAAGAAAAACCCATACAGTTAAAACGTCTTGAAAAGCCTGCGGCCCGTAATGAAATGAAAGCAAAAGAAATTACACAAAGAATATGAATGAAATACTTTCTAAGATCAATCCTGAGATATGTATTTCTAGAACAGCGGACTAAAAACCCATGTAAAGCTTCGAAACTTTTAATTACTTATTTTTTCCTTGAGATCTTATCAGATGTTATTATACAGTGGGTACGATTGTTCTTTTGAATCATCATTGGCGAATTAAATCGCCGTTTTTGTTCCAAGTAGGCTTCATTAACCTCAACAGCAATAGAAAAGGAAATACTTCATACTTCTGTACTGCCGAAGTGATTAAATTAGTAAACAGAACGTTTGATTTTTTTTTCTCATGGGTTCGGAACAGCAGAGGTCATATAAACCCTCAGGGAGCCGGTGTTTTTGAAAAAAAGCACATTTGTAAGTATGTCGGGTTCGAATGCAGGTCCGCTGGATTCGAACCCGGGACCTTTACCTTACAGTGATGAGCGCCGTGTCAAGGACGAAACCTTGCGGCAACCTTGCATTTTCAAGACAACTTACCCGGATGTCCCGCTGCCTCCTCAGCCAATTATCACGAGGTGGGGGACGTGGCTGATGGCAGCTGAACCGGGGAACTTTACGTTACAGTGATGAGCGCCGTGTCAAAGGCAAAACCTTTTGGCAACTGACGCCTCTCTGGATATTTTAATTTTTTAAATTTCCAAACTTGAAATGCAGATATTCGTACACAGGGTGTCTCGTATACGGAGGTCAATACTTCAGAATGTACATCGCAATTTGAAGAAGATAACCTTATAATCTCGAAAAATGGCTGGGCTGAGATGGGTAGTTAGTGTCCGAGTGGATCGAAGTCAGCGGCGTATCGAGCAGAAGGTTGAAGGTTCAAATCCCGCTCGTGACACTGTTTTTATCTCAACTAAAAACCTTAATTAATTGAAAGATTTTAATTGATCAAGCGGATCACGAAAAATAGTGAATTTATAGTCTAATATCTGATTTTCCATTGAAAAATTCGATGATAAAGTTAGAAGTAAGATGGTTAAATAACTCCCAATTTATATGATTTTATTCTAACCTTAAGCAAACAAAGTACCTTCTTAACCAAAAAAGTTCTAGTGGGTTTTCATTTGCTAGTTTTTTAATACTACAAAAAATTCGCTTCAGAGAATCAGGGGATTGAAGATGAACCTCTGGTAGACCGTCTGTCTTGAATAAAGACAAGTTAAACCATCGGACCATTCAGGAGCTTTCCAGATTCAGAATTCTCTACCTTATTGACTTGGGGTCTTGGAACCCAGAGATGTTTGTTCAACGTTTGTCAGACGAGACGAATCCTCCTGTCAGAGGATCAGAAGCACAAGGAGGTCGTACCAATAACTGTCACATAATGACCCTGTACCATTGACGCATGAATATGCCCAACAAAGAGTTTAGTGGGATACTTTGTTCAACTTTTATACCCATTTTAGACAGTTGCTCTCTTATTGTTGCATCACACCACGTAGTGTAAATATTTCTCGTCCACCCTAGTTTAAGTTTGAACGATTTTGAAGCTTTGAAAAATATTTTTTTATGTTCTACTGTGAAATATTTAAGCCACAGTCTTTATTCTTTTGGTAATATAAATAGATATTTCGTAACGGTATTAATGCTATCACGATTGAAAAAAATCCTAAGAAATATTCTGTAATATGTATAAAATTGCATAGAAGATAAACGTCTACGAGTTTTTGAAGTTCTTGTCGAAAATTTAAGAAAGACTTTTACGATTCTTTAAATGCTTACATATATTGCTGAAGATTTGTCCCTGATGTACTCAATTTGTAATAGGTCAGTCAATAACAATGTAAAATTAACTATTCAGATATCGTGAGACGCGGTGTGGTGTGATGTAGGTTTCAGAAAAAAACCCATTTTCTTTATCGTGCCAACGTTTCGATCTTTATTGAGATCATCTTCAGGGCTCAAAGTGTTTGTCTTCTGTGTACTTGTGCCATTCTTGCGTGTCGTGTTGACAGTGCCCGTAAAATTGTGAATTGACTGATTACATTTTTTAAAAGTTATTATTTGAAATGAGTTTAATTTAATTCTACGGGAAATCTTTGTCCCAAGATCGGTATTGAAATGGAGGAAATTGGAATGTTTGTTTTTTCATATTCCATTAATGATATAAAATAAAGAAAATGTTTACTATATGAATTTAATGGTAATTAATGTTTCATTTCAAAAAAATAATATTTTACCTGATTTCATTATGTATTTGAATATGCAAACTCGACGGACAGTCTCTAGACCATGTTTTTTATTCCTTTAGAGTTAAATATTGTTCTTCTTATTATTAAATTTTAAGGCAGTTTTAACAGCTATGGTCTCACGTCAAAACTTATTATCTTAGTTTCAGATATCGTGAGACGCGGTGTGGTGTGATGTAGGTTTCAGAAAAAAAAACATTTTCTTTATCGTGCCAACGTTTCGATCTTTATTGAGATCATCTTCAGGGCTCAAAGTGTTTGTCTTCTGTGTACTTGTGCCATTCTTGCGTGTCGTGTTGCCCGTAAAATTGACGTTTAATTTAAAACAAAATGTTGGGGTTGAAAACCGTTACAACCATTACTCTTTATGATTTTAAATGTTTTAAAATTATAAATGAAAGTAATTCACAGTTAAGGAAAAAAGCATCTTCGGTACATAAAGCTAAGGGTAAGAAAACACAAAAAGCTTGTCTAATTAAATTACATGTCCAAAATCACCCTATTTTTTGAAACGAATACATCAAAAAAACCATTCAAAAACTCTTAGTCATAAAATATATTTATACTAATACTAATTAATTAAATATTCTGTCTCAATTTTTGATATTAAAATTTGTGAAAAAATTTCCAGAAGATCACCCTTTTTGAGAAGATTCAAAGTGCATGCAATAATAATTTGATTTTGTAATTAATAATATTTTAATATAACTGTTGTCGTATGATTTTATAATGCAAAGTCATTAGATAATTTTATTAAATTAATTAAGTTTCTGGTTTATAAGAGGATATAAGTTCAAAAATCAAAACTCTAAATAATTGATCGAAGATGGACCCGGGAAAGTTCTAAAGTAGGTGGCTAGGGATTTCTAGAGTATTTGTAATAGACAAGGAAAAATTTGATAGTAGTTGTTTTAGTTTCCGATGGAAGACATGAAGACCTAAATCACCAGTGGCTACTAGGATGAAAAAATATTAACGCAACCTGTTTATTTTTCTATTGGTAATAACATTTTTCAATCGTTTAGTACGAATATATACACTTTTGTTTTACTTTCACAGGAAAATAATTTTGTGTGTGATACAAAGTTTGAAATGAGTTCTGTATTTTTTGAAATCCAAAAGATTAATGATCCCTTTTATTTCTTCCTGCTGGCCTTTTCATCTATAATTTAATTTACTTTTATGGATGTTATTATAGCTAGTGGCAACCTGAAAAAGTACATGTCTTGCAGGGTGAAACGCATAGATTAACTATAAATAATAATTACAGTTACATCTAGTTCTATTATTTTATATTTAAGTCTAAAAAAGAATGGTAATATTGCAAGGGCAAGTAGAAAAAAATTATTACTGGCTTTATTAAGATCGCTGCTTCTGATATGATTAGCAATGTACATGATAGAATAGATACATCTTTATGTATAATTGATATTGGTACGGTAAAAATTTAGCGATAATGTTTATACTATGAGTTAAATGAAATTTTTATCGTACGAGTGGATAGTGCTAACCAGTTTCAATGGTGTTATTAAAAAAGTATCGATTATAAGTAAAATGTTTGTACCAAAAGCATGATAATATTGGTGTATTTTTGTGGTCTGTTCACCGACAGTCTTTCTTCTCTCTCTCTCTCTCTCTCTCTCTCTCTCTCTCTCTCTCTCTCTCCCTCTCTCTCTCTCTCTCTCTCTATCTATCTATCTATCTATCTATATATCTATTTATTTTTATATACCTCTCCCTATTTCTCTCCTTCTACTTACACTTTCCCCTTCTCTTTCTTTATCTACTATCTATTTGTTATCTATTTGATAACTATCATCTATGATGCATTATCTATCTGTGTACTATCTATTTAACTATATATCTATAATTCTACCGGCCTGTCAACCTGCTATCTGCCTATTTCGTGCTCACTCTTCGCCCTCTCTCTCTCTCTCACTCTCTTTATCTATCTATCTATTTTTATGTATCTCTCCCTCTTTCTTTTCTTCTTCTTTCTCTTTCTTCTTCTCTTTCTTCATCTACTACATATTTGTTACCTATTGATATCAACCAACTATCTGTATTATCTGTCTGTCTTATATCTATTTAACTATCTATAAATTTATCGGCCTGTCAACCTAGCCGTCTTCTTATTTCGTGCTCATGCCTTCGTCTTTCTCTCACTTCCTCACTTTGTAATATTCTCTTCGTGTGTTTGTTTGCTTAACCAAAAATAACACCGGTACATTTTCCTATATTAACTTTAATAAAACTGAAACTTCCAATTGATTTTTGCCAGATTAATGTCCTTGAAACGCCTCACAGCGATTCTCCATTCCACTCCATCTTGTGTAATAAAACGAAATAGATGAACAAAACATAATGCGAAAAGAGGATAGCAAATATTTTGTAAATTTCTTTTCTAAAATCAAATAGGTTGTAGTGATATTTTATCAAAGCTTCCCTTGCAAGAACTGCAGGATTTTAAAATTCAATATAAGCCACACCAGTTCAAATAAATCAACAATGATTCCTAAAATAATTGATCAAAACTGAATATTTCTCCATTAAAAAACCGATAAATATACCATTAGAACTTACCTCCAATTTGGTAAAGAATCCATAAAATTAAGAGAGCGAGCGAGAGAGAGAGAAAGAGAGAGAGAGAGAGAGAGAGAGAGAGAGAGAGAGAGAGAGAGAATGAGATAGGTGTGACTGTGCCAAAGCGGGAGAGAGTTACTATTTTTCTAAGTTCAAATTATTAACCCAATATTTTTGAAAAACTCTAGCATAGGTTTTTTAGTAGTGGGTAAAGTTTTCCTTTCCTGAAAATTGAACTTTTTGTCCATAGAACAGAACAATTGTAAACGATCTTATCAGTACGACTTGAACTTGAACTGCGATTCCAAGACCACGTGGGCGATGTGAGGAGATTAATCTCAGCCGTCCAAAGGATAACACAAGTCCACTTATGTACTTACAACTCCGCTTTCTAGTTTCACACGGTTTCTGCCCCAAATTTTTCCGTCTCGGGCCCTTTTTTTCGCCTCGCGGCAGGCAACCGGGTTGTGAGAAGAGGTTTAATGAAAACCTTATCTAATTTCAGGCGATGAACCGCTCAAGGGGATATATTTCCTGTCAGAGGCAAGATGAGATGAAAGGAAAAAGTGATGAAATTTGTTTACTAGACCTAAATTAAGAGTTTGTAGTTGGGACAAAACGTATATCTATTTTGTTTTGCAGATTTTTGAAACAGAAATCATCTTTCTTAATAATTATTCAACAGAATATAATTTATTTACAATGTTTATTTTTTACACAGATATAATTGTTATTGTTACACATTTAAATCAAGTTAGGAAAGTAAGAGAGAAAAACATCCTATCAATTAGTATAAAAATAAATAAATATCAACCAACTTTTCATTTCAACTATAACCTTACATAAAAAGACTTGGTTAATTGAAAGAAGTAATCCGGTCAATCAGACCACTAAATTTAATGAATTTAATGTATATGTAATGTGATGAAATTTTGAAGTTTGAAAGAAAGATATTTTTTGCCCAGGTCTTCTTTCTCCACCAGTCATAATTTGTAGGCTAGTGACCAGCTGAAAAGCCTAGAACCGACTAGGCACTACCGCTCATTGTTGGGGAAATGAAGCTACTGTGGTCCAGCTGGAGGTGATCTATCGCTTGGGCACATCAGCGGTAGTTTCGCTTCGAGAAATAGACGAATTCAAAGCATCCACATATCCAGGAATCAACCGTAATTATCAACCGACAGTGATTATTTTCTCCCATTTACTGCTATTTATTTTTGATTAATAAACGATTCCTAACGAGTATAGATGCATTTAGTAATAAAATGACAACAGCGTTATACCTGTTTGCCTAGCTTTACAGTTTTGGAGTTGGGTCCAAAATTTGGAACGCTCCTCTTCGAATTACAAAACTCGGGAAGACCATTCCATTGCAACAGATCGAAAGTAACACGGAGCAGCAATGCTGAGTATGTAGCCAATGGGTTCAACTGTTGTCCATCAGGATTGGTAATAAATTTAGGACTCGCACGGCACTTGGCGAAAATTCGCTTTTTCCGACAAACCGTGTGTTTGTGCTAACCCCACTAGTGTGTATACGTGGGCATATTATTTGGCGAATGACAAGAGGAGAATCTGGAGACTTGGCAAATATCCGGGGCAGTCGGCATTCCCCGGATACCGCGAGTCTCCTGCTGCCTTGCTATAAAAGTCCAGCTTGGGTAATGGACTTGTCTGACGGCGGGCAGCATCTGGAAGATATTATTTTGTCTGATTTCAGTCCTATACACTGGTTAACTACAGCATCAACATGAATTACGACCGGAAAAGCCTATAAATGTATTTTAAAAAATCTTGCTTTCCAAGCAAGTCTGCAGCTTCTTGGCTTTAAGCCAGCATTCACGTGACCTCCATAGTTCAATTGAATACTTATTATACAGTCATTAAATATTTTCATAATTTTCGTCGCTTAACACTTCATTTTGATGCGCTTAAGTATATCACACTTCTTTCTTTGTGCGTATGTATTTTGTGTTTATTGAAAATGCTCCATTTAAATATTACACGTATATCTCGTTCAAAAACGATTTATTTCAAATTTTATCAATTAAAAAATATTCTTTGTCTAGTGGATTATATTATACTGCGTTAGTTGTAATTGTATCATCAATAACGAGTGGTGATTATTCGTTAGTGGATGATTATTCAGAAATCATAAGATGCGGTCTGGCGTAGGTTTAGAAAAATATTTTCTTTATCGTGCCAACGTTTCGGTCTTTATTAAGATCATCTTCAGGGCCTGGGAATTACAAACAATGTTTAAATTTAACAAATACATGTAGAATATGGAAAAAAGTGAATTTACAAAATGCAAAAAAACATTTTTAATCAACCAAGTATTTCTATTCACAAACACTTTGATTAGAAATACTTGGATTGAATGGAAAATTATTTGAGTGAAAACTTACTATTTGGTCGGTGAATATTTGCACTGTTTGGGTCTCTTTATTTGTGTGTGTGTGTGTGTGTGTGTGTGTGTGTGTGTGTGTGTGAGAGAGAGAGAGAGAGAGAGAGAGAGAGAGAGAGAGAGAGAGGGAGGGAGTTTATTTGCAACTCTCCATTTAAATATTACAGGTATATCTTGTACAAAAAAAAAATTTATTTCAAATTTTATCTCTTAAAACAAAATCTTTGTCTGGTAAATTATTATATACTACTTTATTTGTAATTGTAATAATAAATGTTTTCTACTGTATTTATGTTACAAGTTTTGAAAACCAATGCTATTCAATTTATATTTTAATATAAAACCTTTCCATTTTCCTATTTTAAATATTTACATTTTTGGAACTGCTTGTTTGACTTATATTTTTTACGGACAGCACTGTGTGAGCCGATTATTTACTGTTGTGAAAGAATTTATTTTATTAACTACACAGTTAGTAGGGGCGAGGTTTAAGCGTTGAGACGGCGCTCATCACTTTAAAGGTAAAGGTCCCGGGTTCGAATGCAGGGCCCGGTGGATACAGTTGGAGATCAAATTTCCTACGTCTTTGTCTGAAAAAGGATAAATTATAATTACTTATCAGAATTTAATAATAATTGTTTACAATTGTCATTTTCTCTGTAAAGATTCATCTTTACGTCTGGTTAGGGATGGTTAGGGGTTTAATTATTGATGAATCTTGTTGGCCATAGGACTTGTATATGCAAAGTGGTGGAAAGTAGGAAGTGATTATGTTTAATTTGAAAAAAATCAAAATGCTAATGATGATTGTAGATACCCTAACGTCTGAAGAAATGTATTGATAAATAAGAGGATTTATTTTGTTATATCACATAAATTTGTTTGAACAAAAACCGAAAATTTCAGTTTCTGTATTAAAGCACCTCATATATTATTCATAGGAAAGATTAATTAACCCGGAACTGGCGTTTTCCCCTTTACAGTGGCCCACATACTTTCAGAAATAAATCGTACGAACATTGTTCAACCGAGATCCAGTTTCCGTAAAGAAACTTTCCTAATAATCGTGTGAAACAATCCGTACGGAACTCTAAAACGAAAAAGTTGGTCAAGTTCAAAAGTCATGACTCTTGATTGGTGTAATAACGTTGGTTTGATGACATCGTTTATTGACAAGGAAATAAACATAAAAAATAGCACTTAACCCTTACTCATTAAAAATGATCATGGCAATGATTATTTTCGCCTAGTCGTTAAAATAGGCTCTTTCACATTTCTCTAGATAATCTGGAAGAGGAATCTACTCGACATTCCCGTCTGGTATAACTCGAATTTCGCACATATAGAAGTAAATCTTCCAAGTTGTAGAAAGACCAATATAAAGTCGTGCTGGACCAGAAATTTAATCATCAAAGTTAAATAGACGGATTTTAAGATTTTTACCAACACAAACGTTAATATATTTAAATTAATTAAGGTTTTTAGTTGACATAAAAAGTCAATGTCACGGGCGGGATTCGAACCCACGACCTTCGGCTAGATACACGGCTAATCTACCATTTAAACTATTGTAACCTTGATCCACTCGGACACTAACTTCCTCTCCCAACCCCAATTTTTTAATTTTCCCTCCTTTTTGCCATTTTTCAAATGTCGTGTAATTATTTGATTCTCGGTGACAATTAAAGGAAAACTCGAAAGGTGGGGTTGAGAGGGGAAGTTGGTGTCCGAACGTATCGAAGTCATGATAGCTAAAGTAGTGAGGAGCGGCGTATCTAGCCGAAGGTCGTGGGTTCGAATCCCGCTCGTGCCATTGATTTTTTTCATCTCAACTAAAAACCTTAATTAATTGCAAGATATTAAATGATCAAGCGGATTACTAAAACAAGCGAATTGAACGAACATTAATATTTTAACTGCTTCCAGTCTATGTTTTTATTTAAGATTTCACGACAACAGTTTCAGAATTCATCAACTTAACATAATATCAAGCAAAAAAAAAGAAAAAAAAATGAAGTTCGTTAAAAGATAACGGCCACTTTTCACGGTGCAATAACACTTTTCTCACTAATGGGCAACTTTTGCCTTCATGTAATAAACATTAAAATAAATTTCCACGATTGAGTGCGTTCCAGGCTGCATGTACATTTATCATTTCATGCTAAGTTGAAACGATACGATGATAGTTTATCACCGTCATGGTCTTGTAAGTATGTGGTATTTCTGTATTTAGTTTGGCATAAATGAATAGAAAAACAGTTTACTGTGCTCCTCAGTGTGACTAGTAGAGCAGATTTTTTTTCCACATAACCCAATTTCTGCGTTGCTTCAGTGTATTGTCAAATTAATGGTTTAGATCGAGTTACTACGGCTTTCTTTGTACTCGGATCCGCTGGATCGTTTTCTAGTCTCCTTTCGCCTTCACCCAATTTCTACTCTCCGTGGATTTTTTTTCGAAAAACATATATTTCTTCTTTTACTTGCTGTTTCGCTATTGTTATTTAGTTGTCAAATTTCTTTCTTTTTTAAATTGGTGCTTGTTCTGTGGCCAAATCCATATCCTGCTTTACCATCCAGGCTTCCATCTACATGACATTTATCATTACAAGCTTGTCCACATTTTTTCCATGACATATTAATTATTATTGACGGATGTAACCAACATTCCAATGATTGGGTGTGTTTTTTTTATATTTTTCTTCATAAACTTAATTCTGAATGCAATAGATTTTACTGGTTTTACAACTAAACTCCTAAACGTTGCAGATTTGTATAGGCTTTGGCTGGAGTCCTAACAAATTGAGACTTATGGGTTAAAAAGTGTAAGTAAATTATTCCACAAATTATACTAAATTGTTTATAAATTAAATATAGTAAATTATTTATTTCAATTTATTAATCGTTTTATCTAATGTTTTTGGTTGAAATGAAAAAGCTATTGCCACGAGCGGGATTCGAACCCACGATCTTCGACTAGATACGCCGCTGCTCTACCACTTGAGCTATTGTGGCCTAACGAGGTAACGCTCTTTAAACTCAACTAAAAATTATGATTAATAGTTTGTTAACACTCCAACTCCGCCGACGCGGAACATGGTTTTCGGGGTTTTAAAATAATTTCCTTACTGTGCTTTATCAATTATTCTACAATATAATGATTTTCCCAATAATTTTCAATTGTATTCATTCAGTGAGCACGTTAATATTATAGATTTGGAACGTTGGTGATGAAGGATTAGAAATGGTCTAAGGAGACATGGCAAAAAAAAATATATTGGGAAACAAGGCTCTACTCAGTAGAACAGTAGGGGGTTTACATCCCATGTGGAGTTGGTACCTGGTAGGATATCTACTATATTTCCCATCTCGAAGTGTCTATGTAATATAGATGTCCAGATCGAGCACTTATCTGACACAGATTGAGTCTTATCTGAAGATTGGTTACATCCGGGAAAAAAAAGCCTTTTTTGTCTGATTGCCGTTTGCACTACTCGTCCTACATAAAAGGCTCTCAGTCGTCCACACTGTTCAACTCTAGCATTACCCCGAATTACGACCGGGAAAGCCTACCGTGTGTCCGAGATATTTGAAGAATCTTGCCTTACAAGCGGGTCTGCATCTTCATTGCCCTTTTAATCCAGCCTGCGCGTGAACTCAGCAAATTGGACCTCCACAGTTGAATTGAACACATATTATACAGTCATTAAATATTTTCAAAATTTTCTTCTCTTAAGATTCTTTATTTTAATGCGCATAAGTATATCACGCTTCTTTCTTTGTGCTTATGTACTTTGTGTACATTTAAAATGCTCCATTTAAATATTACAAGTATATCTCGTTCAAAACCGATATGATTTATTTCAAATTTTATCAATTAAAAAACATTCTTTGTCTTGTGGATTATTTTATATTGCTTTTGTTGTAATTGTATCATCAATAACGAGTGGTGTTATTCGTTAGTGGATAATTATTCAGAAATCATAAGTTGCGGCCTGGTGTAGGTTAAAAAAATATTTTCTTTATCGTGCCAACGTTTCGGTCTTTATTGAGATCATCTTCAGGGCCTGGGAATTACAAACAATGTTTAAATTTAACAAATACATGTAGGATATGGAAAAAGTGAATTTATACAATGCAAGCACTTTCCCGGGTTCCTCGTCGATCAATTCTTTAGAATGTTAATTATTTGAACTTCCATCGTCGAATGAACTAGAAACTTAATTAATTATACAATGACTTTGAATAATAATATCATACGACAATAGTTATATTAAAATATTCTTAAGTATAAAATGAAATTATTATCGGATGCATTTTGAATCTTCTCAAAAAGGTGTAAAGATTAGTGACCGTTCATCGATAATTATCGAGATATCGTGAGATGCAGTCTGTGTGATGTAGGTTTCAGAATAACATTTTCTTTATCGTGCCAACGTTTCGATCTTTTATTGAGAACATCTTCAGGGCCCGACGTGTTTGTCTTCCGTGTACTTGTACCATTCTTGCGGGTCGCGTTGATAGTACACTGAAGATGATCTCAATGAAAGATCGAAACGTTGGCACGATAAAGAAAATGTTTTTCTGACACGATGTCACACTGCATGTCACGATATCTCAACAATTACTTCTCCAAAAGAGTGATCTGGTGGATATTTTGCACAAATTTTAATACCAAAAATTGAGACAGTCACTATATGTAATTAATTATTTACACAATGCATAAAATGTTTTTATTCTTATTCAAACAATGTATTTCTACTCACAAACACGTTGAGTAGAAATACTTGGATGTAATATAAAAAGATATTTTTTTTTTTACATTATCTAAATTCACTTTTTTCTACATCCTACATGTATTTTTCAAATTTAAACACGGTTTCTAACGCCCAGACCTTGAAGGTGATCTCAATAAATATGGAAACGTTGGCACGATAAAGAAAATGCTTTTCTGATACCTACATCACGCCAGACCGCATCTCACGATTTCCGAATAATCATCGTCAATAATTGTTGTACCGAATTTATGTTACAAGTTTGGAAAATTAACTTATTTCGCTGTTTTGTTATGAAAACCACTCCATTTTCCTACCGTAAATATACACGAGCTGAGCACATGGCATTTTTAAATTTCTTGATTAACAAGTTTAGAGTGATGGAGTTTTGATCAGATTTTAAAAATTATGTGAGAATCAGAAACTTTTTGCAATGTTGGCAGAGGGCTATATTGTTACAATTTAAACAAATTTTGCAAGAAAGAATAATTTAGAGAATTACGAGAAATATTCTAACTCAACGATTAAAATAATAGCCATTCCTACTTTGAGGATCATAATTACCACAACAAGAATCGTTTTCCCCTTTTTGGTTGGACCATTAGTAAAGAATACCTGAAAAGAAGTGATTTTGACTTTAACAACTCTGTAATTTTATTTTCATTTTGAATACATTTTCCTCTTCTGATCTATCTGTAGCAGTAGATACGAAAACATGTAATCATTTATGTATTTAATGACTACTGTCGATTACTGCGGTTTGCATATAATTTGTACTTTCCGTGACGGGTTGCCGTGGTTTGGTAGTTCTTATGATCTCAACTGTTATATTATTATTGAATATTTCAATTTTTATGTCAATGTTATGTATCAATCTATCAATCTGTAGACGTATTTAAGGTTGTTTTGCCCTGATGATGACCCTCAAGTAGGTCGAAATCTTGGCAGTAGCAACTAAATTTTCTATTACACGAATTATTAAGATCAAACCTTGGATCGTGAAGAGCATAGAAAATCCCAGAGTGTCCGTAACAGAAAAAAATTGGTTCATACTTCTAATATTGAAAATTAATGCAATATATTAGTATTAGCATTTTGAGTTTTTCTTAAAGATTTAGGACAATTTTTCAAGTTAAAGGGCAACATGGAAATGTTCATCTATTAAAAACCAATAATATAGTAAAAATAAATAAAAGTCTTTTACTATATCTGTTTTAAAAGCAGTTATATAATAAAAATATTTAATTATATAACCAATTATAAGAAGATAGAAGTATTTAGCACTATTAACAAAGCACAGCAATATTTAGGTTTTTAATATTCACTATAGGCAAATTACAAATGGAAAGTTTTCAACCCTCCCACATTAGAAAAAAAAAAATAGTCAGATTCTTTTTGTTTCTTTAGTTAAAGATATTTGACGAGAATATATAAGAATGTTTATTTTGTTCCAAAACATTAGTAAATAAAAATGTTAAGAGCCGTGGATTGGTGGTTCTTGGGAGAAGCCTACCTCTCGAAGAAAAGTCATGCAGGGTGTCACCTGGGAGGCGGGGTTCCCGTGGTTCGCCAGATGGGTACAACTGTCTGTAATATATTTATGCTTTCATGAACATTTAATAGTTGACAATCTCAGGTTCAAACGAGTGGCTAGCATTTTAGGATATCGACGAGGTATGCAAATAAAAGCGTAAAGTCAGTAACCAGATCAAGTGCTGAAATAGCTACAGTTTAAAACATTTTTGATCCACAAAAAAAACACTTACACAACATAGTTTAGTACAGCCAAAGGTTCATTCTGCGTGATCATCAGTTTCGTATGAGCCAAAGACCAGAAAAAGAAGGAAAACACGAAAGGGCCAGCGATGGCCTGAATTGTTTGTCGCCCTATAAAACTCCCACAGTGTATAAATAATTAATTAAAATTTTATATAAATACTGTATATTTTGTTTGAAGGTTTGATGAAAAGTAGATATTTTTGAACCTCTTAAGCAAAGTAGAGTATTGTTTACAACCTCATAAGTTAATTTATCATCTCAACTTCTTAAGAATCACGCTTTTATTTATTTGACGTGTTTTCAGTTGGTTCATTGGCCACTAAGAACGGCGAGACGTGCTCGAACTGTCATCAATTCAAGTAGAAAAGTGGTTATAGTTAAGTCATCAAGCACGTGCCTGTGTTTGTAATGGATCCTGTCAAAGAATCGCTTTCGGCTCATTCAGTCGGTTGGTTCATTCCTCTCATGAACAACACGTCATCAATGATTGTTGCCGAATGAATGGTCTGAAAACGTTTCCCTTTCTTCGTCTCTTACGATCTCTTGTTTTGATATGGACTTTCTCCCTGTTTCTCACATACAATGAGAAGTCCAAACCCATTGACCCATTTCCAGAACCCTTAAGCACTGTTAGGAAGCTAACTACTTATTTCCTTCAGACGATATCTAAAAAAATAACCGATCTCATTAGCAAAGAGAAAGGCTTTACGAGGTTTTGAAGTTTTGTTTGATTGATTGAACAGCAGTGAGGGCAAAAGTTAAATTAGACGTTGCTTGAAGGTATACATAAATATGTAAAACATTTCAACCTAATTGAGCATTAGACAGGAAGAAATATAATTTTTCATGATAGTATAAGCTAACTAATAAAGAGAGCCAGATGGAAACATAAAATTGTTCATATATGACTTAATAAAAAAAATGAATAAGACAAAAATCACAACAAAAAATGAAGAGAAAGAAAGTGGAATAGAAAGCATCATTAAAAAACGGAAGAAATAATGAGAAAGTCTTATAACTTTATAAGGAATGGAGAATGATTTTGTTAAAAATATTTTTCTGTGAGCCAGACAGATCTCTGAACGAGATAGTGTTGCAACTGGATGCCAAAATCAATGAAAGTGAAGCACCAGTCGACTGGTTTTACGGCCGGTTAACTTCCAAAGTCATCATCAGAACTGTTAAGTTTTTATTTTATTTCGTTCAGACCAATTTCGCTCTTTAATGATCTTGCAAATATTTTCTTTCCGTCACAGGTTCTCCCATTCACTTCAGACCTAACAATTGTCTTTTATTCACTACTCTGTTGTACATCTTTGGATTACAAAAATACTACCGTTTTACTATGCTTATGCTCCCTTCTTTTCTTAGCATGTTCATCCTTAATTTTTCTACAATGCTCCGCGTGCCGATTGATAGAACCAAAAATAAAGCTAGGATAATCCGTGAAGGCTTGTTCTTGTTTGTTTTGGGTTTCTTTCTGTTAAATTTTAATATCCCAGAAGTTAATAAAAAAGGAAAATAATCAACTCTCATTCAAAATGGTTTCATGCATACGAGAAATACTAACAAATAAGAAGCTTCAATTTGTGCCGACAAACCTAACCTCTAAAAGCCTACAACTTTATAGGATAGGGGATTTATCTGTTATTAATGAATGTATAAGGACAGGTCAGAAATTAACAAAAAAGGAATTAATCTGATTTAATTAAGGTGTATTTAAGAATAAAAACACCTGTAGGCAAACAACTGTTAAATTCATAACAGCCATGTTGGTTACCTACGCCCTAACGGATAATAATATGACTACATTTTTGACCTAACATCTAACAATGTCCCTGGCCTGTTAGATCGAGCAACTAGCCGATTCTACGTCATCATTTTTCTCGATCTAACAGGTCATAACAGAGTTAACAGGGTTAACACAAAGATCGTGAATACTCCTAATTTTTTTTTATTTATTTCTACACTCTGCTAAACGATAAATCATAATTTTGACAATGTACGATTATAAAATGGTACGATTATTATTATTACGCCCGCCATGTATAGAGAACATATTGCTATATAAATTAAAAAATACATTATAAATAAAAGCCTATTAATAACACAAATGAAGTGCTTTAACACATGACAAAATTTGTCAATACACCAGTCTACGTCATCGTTTTTCTCGATGTAACAGGACTTAACAGAGCTAGCAGGGTGAAAATCCCCTGTTGTTTATAATAGTGTACGATTATATAATTACAGGAATTTGTTAACACAATAAAAAGGGGAGTTCTTGCTTGCCATGCCACTGCGATTGGTTTCCATTTTCAAGTCTAGTTGACTTAAAATACAGTCACGTTATTACACACACACATACACGTATATATATATATATATATATATATATATATATATATATATATATATAT
>CM077106.1:6438050-6478831 GCA_039619505.1 Cimex hemipterus | reverse complement strand
ATATATATATATATATATATATTTCACTAGCTAATTTGAATAGTAACTTCGAAAAATGAATAAATGGATAGAATTTGTGGATGTTGAATAAATAGCGAATAATCCATTACATTTTGTAGTCCGATTGATCAAATAAGTTCTTTTCAATTGATTAATCTTTATCTAAGGTATTGAGTGAAAAAACCTAGTGTCACGATCGGGATTCGAATACCAGACTTTTGGTTAAATACGTCGCTGCTCTACCACTTGAACTAGTGGCTTCGATCCACGCGGGCATCACCTCCTCGTCTCAACCTACAACCTTTCGAATTTTACCTCCTTTTTTGCTATTTTATATTACCCTAATTGTGGGGCAAGTGGTAGAGCAGAAGCATATTTAGCCGATGGTCTTGTGTTCGAATCCCATTCGTGACACTGCCTTTTTTGTTTCAACCAAGACCGATTCACTCCGGTGTCAACTTAAGTCTAAAGCTTCCCGGGGTCATTTCATTTCTCGGTCGAGAATCGAATCCTGATTACCCCAAATTTGAAAAATGGCAAAAAGGAGGAGAAATTCAACAAGTAGGTTGAGATGGGGAGTTGGTGTCTGAGTGGATCAAAGTCACGATAGCTCAAGTAGTAATTATGACTAGTCAGTTTCCGATGATCCCTCATGAATTCCATCATTTTTTTTACAATGGATACCAGAAACTGGAGGAGTTCCCTTCTGAGCACTGCAGCTGTACAGCTTACTGTACTTTATCCCTGGTTCCATTTTTTTGGGGGCTCGCCATTTGAGGCCCTGTGTGCCCGTATTCATTTGAAGGCGGTTGGGACCAAATTCAGGATCACTGAGATCTGATCCCGCCCATTCCATTGATGAATGCCGTGTCTATTTCTTTCAACTGTCCATGAAATATGGCCAAAAGAGGGTAAATTGGCAAGGTTGTAGGTTGACTTGGGGAGCTGGTATCCGAGTGGATCGAAGTCACGATAGCTCAAGTGGTTACAGCAGCAGCGTATTTAGCCAAATTTCGTGGGTTCGAGTCCCGTTTTTTATTTCATCCAGTACCTTACAAAAGTGAATAACATTTCACAATGAAACTACATTTTTTCTATGAAATATTTTTAAATTACAAACAATTTTGTGGAAAATTAACCAATTTATTCATTTATTCAACTTGAGCAAAGTGGTTGGATGATTGGTACAATCAGTGATACATATTGCGATTTGGATCATGTAAGCAATTATTGTTTTTTGTCGTCGGAGGGATGGTGAATGATATATTGATCAATTCCCATCCTTTGGATGTCCAGACGGACTTCTTGCCGTCCGACGTTTTGTGAATAGCTGGATAAATGGATAGGAACCCAGATTAATGAGAACTACTTAAGGAATTAAAAATGTACAAAATGAAAGAATGAATGGATTGGTAGTTAAATAGTGAATAAGTTGGCAAATTTGATTGGGAATAAATAAGATTTTATATATTGGTAACGTCAGGAAAAGATAAATAAATAAAAATAAAATAAGAATAAAAAATATAAATTATTGAAAACGAAAACCTTTAACCGCAGTTGTTAAACATTATGACATTTTTCATGTTTCATAATACAGTGTAGTACTATTATCCTTATTTCATTTTTTTCTTTGAAAAAATCACTCATCCATATACTTTTGTAAATACTATTTCTGCGTCCTTCTTCAGTTAAAATGTATTTTGGAAATGTTTTAATAATATTTAGTGAGATTTTATTATTATTGAAGTTTTCCACAAGATGAGTAGTGAAAAGGCAATTGTGAAAAAACAGACGTTTATTTATATCTAAAAAGAAAGAGAATTGTGGAACAAATTTTTCCGAGCAGATCTAGACTCGCATAGAAAGAGCTTTGTAATGTAAAAGTGGAAATCTCAAAAGGAGTCGGTGAGAGAGAGACAAAAAATCTAATTATATTGGTAACAGGAGAGATATCGCCGGCCCAGTTTGTGCCAGTGTCACACACGATCTGCTCGAACGTTTTCTGATAAGTCAATTGTCCCACGGGATGAGGAGTCGGGCACGTCTCGCCCCAGTTCCCTATTCACGCCTTCAGCATACTTTCCTTGACGAGTTCTACCGACCTTCACCGGCCCATAGCACCCGTGGTGGCGAGTTTCTTATGTTTCCGGACGGTAATGGCCCGTGGAGTCTGCCATGACAATGGACCCTTTTGGGACAGCCATTACTCACTTTTACACCACATCCTTAAAACGTAGGAATGATAAATTAGCACACTTTTCACCCTCATCAATCTAGACCTTCATGTGTGATTTCTTTTTCCAGATCAACCCGACTCAAACGAATAACTTAATTTGAACCTTATAAATAAAAATTATTTTAGTTCTAAAATGACTTTGCCATCAGAAAACCAATTGGTCTCTAATTTCCAAATCATTTATCCTTTAGCAGAATCCAAAACCATCAATCATTATTTATTATTTAAATTCTAATGATACTTCAGTATTTCATATCTTAAACAAATAATTGCTCTATTATAAAGTAAATACTACACTAAATTGCATTATTTTGGTTTGGTTGAATCATGTTTTTAATTCTTAAAACAAAAGCACAATGAACATATTTCATCACATAATACATATACACAAAATAAGTTACGATTTAATTTTTTAAATTAGGAATATAACAGTAAATTCAATTTATTATACAATTAGAATATTTATACATTTATACATACGATTTAAAAAGCCTTTCAAGGATGGCTTTTCTTTTGGAAAATATAAGTTAATGGCGTGCACTAGTTTAACGACTCAGACCTAATTTTTTCCTCATGAGACGTTTTTAATGAAGCAATATTTAATTACTTTTAAAATCCCTCAAAAAGTTTCTTCGCCTCTTGAATACCGTTTAAAACTGTTGAAAGAGCCGTTGAAAAATTCGAGCAGTTCCTTTTTACTATGAGAAAGCTTAAATTCTTTTGTTTACGAAAATAAATTATAAAAAAATCGGACTCCCTATCACTCTCTCTCTCCCTCCTCACACGCACACACACTCTCTTTCTCTCTTTCTCTCATTTGTTATGATTTACATTCGTTTGATCGAATAAAACCTTTTTGCCAAAGAGAAGCATGATTACATATCCATGTCTTATTGCTTTTAATGACTTCAGTTGATTTAATGAAGCGCAATTTTTTTTTATCTAACATTAATTTTTCTTCCTTTTTTTTCTGTGACAATATTTTTATAGTTTAAAAACCTTTCGACCTGTATACCTCCTATCGGCTAATTACTATCTTATCAATAATTCTAAAATTTTAGACAAAATTATTTTCCTTTATTGCCCATAATTGAAAATTGGGTAGAGATTAGTTAATAGATAATTATTTAGAAATCGTGAGATGCGGTCTGGTGTGATGTAGGTTTCTGTAAAATATTTTCTTTATCGTGCTGACGTTTCGATCTTTTATTGAGATCATCTTCAGGGCCTGGGATTTATAAACGTAGTTAACATTTAGAAAATACATATAGGATGTGGAAAAGTGAATCTATATTATTATTTTAATATTGAATTGTTTGGATTCTCTTAATATTATTCGAAAGCTCAACAGATGCATTGTGTTGCGTACAATATTGTTTCTCTCACTTGAAAAACAAACAGCATTGCTTGGTCGTCTTTCTTGTTTTGGAGTAGAATTTCGTTCGATCAAGCATTCAGGATTGTTTGGGAACAAAAAGAACAGCCTCTCCCTCATGCGTATAAACTCATATCTAGTTCGGCTTTGTCGAGTACAATTCAGGGAAATGATTTTTCTTGGTGATCCTCAGGAGACGCGTACTTGGCCCAATTCTACTTTCAATATACACTGCAGGTATTCTTTCACGTGTTAACATTTCAACATCGTTCGTTGATGATAAAGCAATTCTTACAAGTAATTCGGACCACTCTGTAAACAATAGTCACAAACCTAAATATACAGTTTACAAAGTGGAAAATAAAACTCCTGCGTATAGCGTACAATTTCTACCCTGCCCAAAAGTATCTGTCCCCCGGATAAATAAATGGAACCCCATTACTTACCTCTGGCATTTCAGGGATATACAACTGACTTGCAATTCCCACACTGAAAAAAGACAAAATAAAATTAGACATTGGAAACAAAATTTTAATATATAAGACAATTTTAAGACCTTTCTGCCCGTACGGTTGTCAAATGTGGGACTTAACCGAGGATTCTAATTCCCGACGTTTCAAATCAATTCAATCTAAATTATAAATGCTCATTTTTATGTTTCGAATAGTACAGATCATAACGACCTACACACCATGTGTGCACTTGACCTCACCAAAACCCTCTATAAAAAAATTAACCGATCACTGAGCACCCAGAATAATCTACTTGTACAACAGTTATCACTTCTAACGCGATCAAATCCTCCAAAAAGATAAAAGCAAAAGTGATCCCGAAACCTTCTCAGAGATGATCTTTATAAGTATTATTATTTTATTTCCAGGGGTTAGCAAATTTGGAGTTTATACCAACCCTCGGGGTGCTTGTGATTTTGAGAAACAAAGCCCATTTATAAGTATGTCGGGATTGAATTCAGGGCCACTGGATTCGAAACCAGGACCCTTACCTGGCCATGATGAGGTGTAGAGAAATAGTAGATAAATATAGATTCTGATGATGGGTATAAATTCATGAACGTGCAAAAAATTTAATGTAAAAATAAAACAATACGTTTATTAAAAGAAAATAGGAAAAGTTAATTACTTAATTAATAATTCACTAGTTTTTGTTGTCCGCTTGTTCAATTGTTATCTTTCAAATAAATAAGATTTTTAGTTGAGATAAAAAATAAAAAATCGCAAAAAGGAGGGAAAATTCAAAAGGTGGGGTTGAGATGGGAAGTTGGTATCCGAGTGGATCGAGATCACGATAGCTCAAGTGTTAAAGGAGCGGCGTATCTAACCGAAGGTTGTGGGTTCGAATCTCACTTAATCAAAACTTAGTTAATAAGTTAATAAATTAATTATATAATATATGAAAAATTAAAGAGTTTTGGTTGTTCCTAATGCCATCAAATGCTTCTCTATGTCAAAGAGAATATCTTCACTTTTCCAAATAATTCTAACGAGAAATATTAAACATCAATATTTCCTACCTAGCTTTTATTATGTGGAGAATATTTAGCCTTTTATTGTCTGTACAATTAAAACTTTTTTTTAGAAAAGAAATAATTAAATTACTAAAAGGTTGAAAATTATATCTAGGAAATGATAAAGTCGGGTTCAAATCCCTAATCTCGTACAATTAATGAATAAACCGCCTGAAGCAAGACAAACCCCGATTGAATGCTGTCTCCTTGCCGTGGCGGATTTTGTAATTTCAGTTATCCCGAAATTTTTCAATTTCGTCCTCCAGCCCCGGAGAAAGAAGGAGAAAACAAAAACCCCGAGAGGCAGATCCTTGCCTTCCTTCATTGTCTTGTCGCACATTGCCGTCAAAGCCAATGATAGAGGATTAAGGGGGGAAAAACACACCATATAATTTACTGCGATTTTTTTTTCTTTATTGCCAATTCGTCAAGGCTCATTCCGTTTCTTATGGCCGAGAGCGGCGAGTTAAAGAGATTAAAGGTGCTTTCTCTTTCATACACACCTTTTTATTAATGGTGGTACCGATTAAAGCGATTCCTCTAACAGCAGAGATATACAAATATTATATTTCTTGGTTAATTGTAATATTTAATAAAATTTTAAAATATTAACGGATTTCGTAATATCTCTTTCCAAACAGTTTAACTAATTATACCAATTATAACATTAAGTTAATTAAGAATGAAATACGATTAGACCCAATATAGTATAATAAAAAAAATCATCTCTACCATTCCAAATAATAAAATTTAAAATAAATTAGTAATTATAAAAATTAATTATATTCAGTGTCTATTGAAAAAAATACTTCTTTCAGCTAATTAACCTTTTACGTAAGGTTTTTGGTGGAAAGGAAAAAGCTAGTGTCACGCTCGGGATTCGAACCCACGACCTTCGGCTAAATACGCCGCTGCTCTACCACTTGATCTACCGTGAATTCGATCCACTCGGATACCAACTCCCCACGTCAACCTACAATCTTTCCAATTTGCCCTCTTTTTGCCATTTTTCATGGGTATTTGAAAGAAATTGGTACGGAATTCATCAATGGAAGGGACGGGATCAGATCTCACAGGCACTGAATTTGGTCCCAACCCCTTTCAAACGGACACCGGCACACCGGGGGTTCAAATTCACACCGCCAATAAATGGATCCGGGGATAAAGTACAATAAGCCGTACAGCTGCAGTGCTCAGGAGGGAACTCCTCTAGTTCCTGGCATTCATTGTAAAAAAAAGGACGGCATTCATGAGGGACCATCGGAAACAAACTAGCATAAAACCTGCAATTTTCAATTTAAAAAAAATCTCGGAATACCCTACCTTCAAATAGGTAACATTAATAATGAGAAAGAAATTCATTCCAAACAAAACCGATATAAAACAACTCATACAATTACATATATATTATTTATTGGTTTACATAAACTCAAATCTGCACGTGCATGTGTATACATAACTATATACACACGTGTACGGAAATTTGAAACTATCACTTCTTGCAGACCACCAGCAGTCCCAGCTTTTTTATTGACAATAAATTACCAGCAGACCAATAAATGTATATTAAACACCCCATTTATATTCAATTAGGGGTACATAACAGATAGGTGGGGGCGTCGGTGGCCGCAAGGTTCAGTCTTTGACATGGCGCTCATCACTGCAAGGTAAAGGTTCCGGGTTCGAATCCAGCCGCCCTGCATTCGAACCCGACATACTTACAAATGGGCTGTTTTTAAAAACACCAGCACCCTGACGGTTTGTATGACCTCTGCTGTTGCGAACCCCCGTTTAAAAAAATTTACTATCATCATCATCACCCTGTAGGAGGTTAGGCCAGAACATGCATTTATTGCCATAAATCACATTTTAAGTTTAAAAACTGTATTTGTGAATTGCCCAAGGAAATTGAAAAGTTTGTTTTATTTGTTATAACTAATTCAACGAGAGAAATAAGCAGTATTAAAGTGCATTATTTAGATGTATTGTTTTAATTATGTTATTATTCAGAGCAACATCTTTTGTCATTCGCCCAAGCTCTAAGTTGACCCGAATAAAGTTCGAAACATTGGTTCACAAAAAAATGAAATAGGGGTTTATCTAAAACGCTTCATTCCGGCCGTTCTTCACTACTTCAACAAACTGCTATTTTGAAGATTCCTTTACGAACGCGAATTCCCACACGGTGATGTTCACCCACACTGCATACCTTTTCCATTATTGCGAAGTCGAATGAACGAGAAAGCGAACAAAATCCCGGGGCCCAAAAGGATTCCGCAGGGGTACAAAAGGGCTCACGTGACCTTTGGGAGACGACTTAATTTTCTACGATTCACTTCGCTCCGAGAATGGGTGAAAGAATCCTCCGAATTTTCTCCCGAACGTCGAGAACTCATGACAAAAACAGACAAAAAAGTGGGCCGGCCCGAGGGACTGGCCGTATTCTGTCAACTGATCTATAGTTTTCTACTTTAGTATGCATGCATTTCTGTGAGGAAATCGACAATACAGCTTGAAAGAGGTTTTTAACTCTCGACACGTAGTTTTTCTTCTTCAATGGAGAAAGGTACGTTCAAATCCCCTTAGCTTAATAGATATATACGGAATCATGAAGGTTATCCCAGAACTGAGGTTGTATAAAGTTGCGCCTCACTAGCCATCAAGGTAGGACGATTGTTCACACTAATCTCTGTGTTCTGTTCAAAAATGTATTTCAGCCAGGCCAAAATTGAATATATGCTCTTCATACGGTGCATTATTTCTTTCAACAATTATCCGCCATATATTCGGTCTCTGAGCCCGTGTCCTATTTCGATTAATAATTAGGTAAGTACTTGTTTCAAGGACCTCGGCAAAATTATGCATACATGATATTCTAGACTGATGTAGTACTTGCGGTACCATTGTTTTGTATTTTAGACAAAATCTCGACTGGACTACAATTTGACCACACCTAGTACTCGAAATATCTAATGCAACGTCATTCAGGTTCAGAATAACTAAAAGCAAAAAATGGCATTGGTCAAGGCTGCTGGTTTGGTCCTTTGCCGACTTGGGTCCGGTAGATGGAAATTCCTTTTGATTCAAGCAAATTACGGGCATTTTCACAGGACGCCATCCAAAGGCCATGTCGACCCTGGTGAAGAACTCTTGCATACGGCTTTTCGAGAGACAGAGAAAGGAGTAGGATTGAAGTAAGAATCAACATACTTCAAATTCATGCTCAACTATTCCGTTAAACGAAAACCAAAAGAGGTTATTTTTTATCTTGCTGAGCACACAGATCAGAATCCTGTTCACTCTCACAGGAGCATAAAGACTATATACGAGGTCATCGTTAGACGAAGGTCTCAGGTACGTCAAATACGAGGAGACAGAAACATTATCACAGAAATACCAAGAATATTCCATAATCACCCTCATGCCAAAACCTCACAATCCTCCCAGCCATATATCCACGTATATCCATCCTAGATTTAGATAATGTCATTCCTCGTCAGCTTTTGGTAATTGTTCTCGTCATTCCACTTTTCAGCAATGTTTCAGAGTGTAGGTACTATTTCCTCTACTTTAAAAAACTGTTCTTGGGCGTATGCTTAGACATGACTCAATCCTAGGGTCTGGCACCCAAGAGTTCTCTTCAAACTAAAGCAGTCAATACTCCCTTCTTATTCGTAAAGTTCGATATAACCGATCATTCCTCTGAGCGCGGCAACGAATTTTCGGAAGACAAACCTAATACAGGACGGCGTCCCACAGGTCGCATTCTTGGTTCCATGCAAATGCTATTAATAGTGCTGACTAGCCGTTACATCCCAACACCATCCTTACAGAAATTTTATCCCAGAGCTCCAATGTGAGTATAAATGACGATAGTCCCATTTTCGTATTATATAATGAGTAGTAGGAGACAACCATTCATATCATCTTCGAATGCGAAGCAACAGCTCAATAGAGGTTTAACCTAATGTACGGAAAAGACTTAGGGATTGAAATTGCACCAGCGATAGTCACTGACCTGGTACTCCTAAGAAGAAGGGTTGAGTCGATTGACTGAACTAAGGAAGTAGGAAGGTACAACAAGCCAGAAGGCTTCATTGCCTGGAGAAAACAAATCCCGCTTCCTAGTATCCTTTTCCATCATACGATACCATCCCAGACCTCCAATCAAGCACCTCCAATATCCAGAAGTATTGAAGAATGGTGCAAAACTTGGAAGATGAATTTTAGAACAAATGAACCGTAATTAGGTTCACACTAATCAAACAGACTTGTCCATGTCTAGAGTTAACAGTAAAGAACTACTTAACTACACAAGTAAAATACTTAGAGCTATGCTTGGAGAGTAGGTTAAAGTAGAATCCTCACATAAAACTCGTACAACTAGAAATAAATAGACTATTGGGACAACTACGAAGCTATGATCACAAATTTGACACAACCGCAAAAAAATAAACTTATTCTGTACAAAAATTTACTTCGACCTATATGGAAACTTATATGGACCTTTAGCTTTGGGATAAAATCAGGCCATCTTACATATAGTGAATCTAAGCATTCATACCAAAAGTCCTTAGAATACTCAAGTATCCTTATTACCTTAATATAAATATAATATAATAATAATATATTATTTATTTATATTATATAATATAAATAATATATATAATATAATAAATATAAAGTAGCCTTACTCTCCACTAGTCCCTTCCTCAAAGAATCGATCCGTTCTCGTTTCCTCAAGTTTCACCCCGGTCTTTCAATCCATCCTAACAAAACTAACAAAATTGCTCAATCCGAATACTATTTCCTATACCAAGAACTACCCACTTTTAGATAAAATATGGTACGAACAACCCAGCATCACTCTTTGATATTTTGGTTTAGAAAAATACTTATAATCATCTCTTCCATCGTTTAGCAGGTCAAATATTCAATTAGTGCCTCGGTACACATCCGTCATGAAGGGAACAAGGACAAGTAGTTTTAGCCGTATTAAAGGGGTGAAGGTGTTGGGCACAATGGAAATGATGGAGGGTGGAAAAACACCCATCTGGTATCTAGGAGATAAGAGGTGTCCAGGATAACGTTTCAAGCGCAATCCCAAGGTACTTGAAGTTGGGATAGAACGATTGATTGAAAAGCGGTGTTCGATATTTATAAACATTAAGATAGCTGCTCTCAGATGGTGCGTAAAAACTACAGGCTGTTTAGTCATACATTTTGTTTTTTTGCGATAGTTTGTCAGTTTTGTGGACTTGAAACGATAAGGGGTACTGACAACAACAAGATAACGCTTGTACCTTTTAATATGAAGTTTTTTAGTTTTCCAAAGGGCTTTCCATTCCTATATTGCGTTTTAAAGATTTTTTCTGGATACATGATGGTAACAAAATGATTGATCTAGACTTCGAATTTTTTTGGCTTTTTTCGATACCCATTTAATGCACTGCTACAATAACCATGAACTGTTTGAGAGCAAGGCATATATGAGAAGCTTTCTGACTAATGGCAGATGTTAAAAATATAATTCTAATTATAGTAACTTTTGACCTAAGAATTTTTAATTTCGTTACAATTTTTATTTAATGTTATTTATGTAATAATCCTTCAACGGACCTTGACCTTATTGTTCCTGTTTTGTCTTCTGTCTGAGTACAAATGTTCTATGAATAGTCAATATTTAACAGTATTAGTAGGAAAAATGTTAGACGTGTTAAACTTACTTTTAAAATTTTTTTGACCTTAAGGATATGACTTTGACATTGGATAAAGTTTTGGCAAACCGAGATAAAGAGGCTTGGGATTCGGTTTTGCTGAAGTTGCTGTGCTTATGTCGATGGTTCTCCTTAGTAGCCATGTAAAACATCCATAATTCCATATGGTTGTACACGTGAAGTATGTAAGCTATTGAACTATAGCTGAATTTAATGGTTTTCAGGACGTTGGAAAATACTTTAAAATATTTTTCAAAGAGACCTTTGGCCGATTAATTTTTTACAATATTACATGGTACAATGAAATGATGATACAATTTACCATAAATTGAAAATATTTACAAACAATAGTGTTTAAGTAGTTAATTTTTTCACACTTTCCTAATTGGTCGGGTGGTCATAAACTTTTTAACACATTGTGGAATCTGGAAATGACATTAGTTCGTTAAACGATTCAAACTCGACACGATTTATCATCGTGCCATTTCTTAAAAAAAGACTTTAATAATTGATCCCCTCCCCCCAAGTGACTTAGCAGTTTTACACATCTCGACTATCTCTTTCACTTTCCAGGTTAATTAGCCCGGTTTGTTGTAGCCTGCTAACCGAGTGGACCCATTTTATAGGCCGACACTCAGGGGCGGTTCGTCATTTCCCTAACACGGAATGAATTTTACGATTTTTAAAATCTAAGCCCAATTAGCGTCGAGTATGTTGACAAGTAAGACTCATCGACGCTTTTTAACGAGCTTCCGCTTCGTGTATTTCCTTTGCAGATTGATTATTTTTCCTGTTGTAGTGACACCAAGGGATAATCAGATAAATCCAGCAGGATGAAAGGCACGTAGCCAGCAAATCATAGTTAAATTATAACCCTCACTCATCACAAGACAAACCAAGCATAATTTAAAAAATTTGTTGACGCTTGGCTCTTTTGAGTAACTCGAAAATATTGTTAAAAATTCAGGTTGAGAAGTGTAGGATTCAACAAAGGATTCCAATTCACCAATTATTTCAATGTAAAAACATGCTGTTTGTACATGAACTCGTCCAAAAGCGCTATAAAAAATTTCATCATTCACTTATATTACACAATGATCTTTCAGTTCGCCAGTTATTGCTTCCAATCTACCCGAAAATCCTCCCAGAAGATTGAAACAAAAGTGGTCCCGAGACCTCCTCATTAATGCAGATTGAAGAGGTTTCAGCTAGGCAATTTCTCAAACAAGAGACTGTAATGACAAATTTACGGCAGCCTTCCATAACAATCCCTCCAACCACGAAAGTTGGTGGCCAGGTGCTATCCATAACTAGGTCAATGCAGCACCCAACGCATGCAGTTCCAAACCCATTCGTACTAACGTTCATCTTAAATACGTTCACTCCTTTCTACATACCATTCATTCAATTAGGGTCGATCTCAATATTACATCGGCCCTCTCACATTACACTTTCACGCTAATAAATACAGTCATTTTCAACACAACCTTACACATATATTACAACTAACCTAATTGAGGGTCGATCTGGTACTAGATATTCCACAATCGACCCTCTCATAACACACTTTCACGCTAATAAATACATTCACTCTCAGCACAACCTTACACATATTGTACAACTAACCTAATTGAGGGTCGATCTGGTACTAGATATTCCACAATCGACCCTCTCACATTACACTTTCACGCTAATGAATACAGTCATTTTCAACGCAACCTTACACATATATTACAACTAACCTAATTGAGGGTCGATCTGGTACTAGATATTCCTCAATCGACCCTCTCACATTACACTTTCACGCTAATAAATACATTCACTCTCAACGCAACCTTACACATATATTACAACTAACCTAATTGAGGGTCGTTCTGGTACTAGATATTCCTCAATCGACCATCTCATAACACACTTTCGCGCTAACAAATACATTCACTCTCAACACAACCTTACACATATTTTACAACTAACTTTATTGATGGTCGTTGTGGTACAAGACATTCCGCAATCGACCATCTCATAACACACTTTCTCGCTAATAAATACATTCACTTTCGACACGAGTTAGGTGTTCACAACTATTGTAACTATACGCAATAGAACAATCCTGTTTTCTCCATGAATCGAAGGGTCCCAAATAATCGAGTGCCATTCCTGCGCGTTCCCTGGATAAATTCATCATATATGTTCATATTTATTTAATAGAAAATATGTATTTTTTAATATAAAATAAATAAGTGGATAAAAAAGAATTGTTTAAAACCAACTTAAGTTAAAATTCAGTCACTCTAAAGTTTAGGTTTCAGGTTATTGAGGATGAAACAAAAATGCTTTTGGGAAAAGTGGATCAAAATTCAAGCCTACATCAGGTTTTCACACCCAAAGCTATTCGGTGTTATTTGAGGAAGTAGTATAATTTTTTTCCTTAGGTACCATGTGCAATTAATTCATTATTAATTAAAATGATAAGTAAATAAATTGGTTCCTGGTTGAAGTAGACATCGTTTTTCCGAAAAAATCTTCTAAATTTGTTTTGTGCGAAAAACTTGTGAGCAGTTGCCCCAAATTAAAAACCTTTCAATTCAGGTTCAAAAAACGCTGATGGGTATATTGCCATTTGAAATGATTGAGCCCAATTCGTATCCCACTAGCCTAGCGGTTTAGGTCAACTCTTTTTACTCCATGAGAAACTAGACAAAAATAAAAGCTTACGTATCATAAAATACCAATTAGACTTTCTACGAGAGTTTAGATCGTGTCTATCTCCCTACAGTTAATTCGCTGTACAGCAAAACACGTAGACATCGATCCCGAAATAGAAGCTCCCGGTTGTTTTGGGATTTATAATTTGACCCAAACTAGGTTGACCATGACGTGAGTTCAGTCCGACCAATTACTTAACCTCACGTGTGGGTCATGCGGTTGGTTGTTTTGTTACAGTTTGGCCGATCCAAGACCCGTTATTTACAAATGATTGCAAACATTTTTTTCATACAGAAATTCTTGATAGAGATTTTAAACTCCCCAAAATTCTTCGACAGTTTTGTTCGCTGGATATGAATAAATCATTTTTTTTATTGGTCTGTCTGTAATTTTTATGTAATTACCATTCTGAGTTTCATGTGTATAACGGAGAAAATGGCTGGTTTGAATTAAGTTTTTTATAAGGTTTTGTTGCTCTCGAGGAGAAAAGCAATTCTCCTGAATAAGGACGTATCGTGAGGTACGTTTACAAACTATCATAGTCAGGTAAAAGCGTAAGTCACGGTTAATCCGGTAAATCATACACATCATCATCATCATCATAGCATGCAAACCTTTCAGAAACAGGTCTCAGCTATCTAGGACTATGTGTTTGTTCGAATCTTTACACGTCCACCTGCAAATGTGCGATACGTGTTCGGCCCATTAAAATAAAGTTAAACACGCCAATCTTCCCCCATTTTTAATCGCTTTTAAACAGCTTCGAATTTGCAATTAGAGAAGCATCAGGCCGATTCACAATTTCCCTCCGCGCGCTTTTCAAAAACCAGTTCTGCACCTGAATGAAACTCGCGGGGACGGCCAGTCTGGGAGGGACACGAATATTGGAGAAACTCGTTCGCCTATAACAGGACCGGTTTTTTGTTTTTTCTGTTCTTTTTTCCTTGATCAATTATTTTTTATTATTAAGTTTAAAAAAACGACCATGACAATAATTGCAACGTAAAATAATATATTAAACTATACTCATATTTCACTCTTCTACCTATTTAGCTATCATCATTAATTACCATAATTATTCAGATATCGTAAGAATCGGTCTGGTGTGATGTAGGTATCAGAAAACCATTTTCTTTATCGTGCCAACGTTTTGAACTTTTATTGAGATCATCTTCAGGGCCTGGGAAATACTTTGATAGAATATAAAATATAATTTTTGCATTGTATAAATTCACTTTTACAAATTCTATATGTATTTTCTAAATGTAAACTATGTTTGTAAATCCCAGGCCCTAAAGATGATGTCAATAAAAGATCGAAACGTTGGCACGATAAAGTAAATGTTTTTCCGATACCTACATCACACCAGACCGCTTCTCACGATACTGGATAATTATCCGTTAACTGTCACTAATCTCTACGCAATTATCATAAAGTTTTTTTTTTTTTTTTTTTTTTTTGGCAAAAGGTCAGTAAATAAAGTAAGATAAAACATAAATAGACATAAAAATTAACTAAAAACGAAGTCATTTAACCAACCTGCACATTTTCGTCTGTTAAAGCAGTGCTTTTGGCAGGAGCCAGTTTATGCCAATGAACAACATTACTAAAAATTAAATGAAAAGAACTCAAAAAGTGTGTAAGACCAAAGAAAAAAATATATAATCAAGAGAGAAAAAATACAATAAAATAAATTGCAATAAATTCAGATAAAAATTAACGAATACAATAATTTCCATATGTCCACAAAATAACCACAAAGTAAGTACAAATTATAAATTTAAATTTTTTTACAGTAATAAATTATATGAAATTATATTGTAATAAAAATTTAATTTGCTGAAATTAATTTTATGATTGTAAAGAAACTTAAAAACGATATTTAATAAAAAAAATTAACGTAATGATTAGTTAATTAATCTGTAAGGTATGGGTTGAGATAAAAAAGTCAGCGTCACGAGCGGGATTCGAACCCACGACCTTCGGCTAAATACGCCGCTGCTCTTCCACTTGAGCTGTCGTGACTTCAATCCACGCGGACACCAACTTCCAATCTCAACCTACTTTTCGAATTTCCCACGTTTTTGACATTTTTCAAATGTCGAGTAATCTATTTGATGCTCGGCGGCAAATGAAATGTCCACGGAGAGCTTCAGTGAAGGTTTACTTCATATTAACTTATTAAATTCACTAGTTTTCGTGGTCCGATTAACCAAATAACATTATACAATTAATTAATCTTTATGTAAGGTAATCCTACATCGTTGTTTTTATCGATTTTAAATTGTGGATCTTTCTTAACTGAATTTATAAAGGAGTTGTTTTTCAGTCGCATAACCAAAGAATCAATATGTAACTTAAATCTGTGGTGATTAGTGAATCGATAATAATTCAGAAATAGTGAGATGAGGATTGGTGTGATGTTGGTTTCAGAAAAACATTTTTTTTTTTTTATTGTGCCAACGTTTCGACCTTTATTGAGAACATTCCCCACCCCTTCAAAATCCAACGTATACAAACACAAAACAGCAAAGTTTCACTGACACTCTCAACACGACACGCAAGAATGGTACAATTACACAGAAGACAAAACTTTTGAGTGAGTAGAAACACTTTCAACTCAAAAAATATATTTTTCATTCCATAAATTCACTTTTCCACATGCTACATGTATTTGTTAAATGTAAACAATGTTTGTACATCCCAGGCGCTGAAGATGATTTCAATAAAGATCGAAACGTTTGCGCAATAAAGAAAATGTTTTTCTGAAACCTACATATCACCAGACCGCATTTTACGATTTCTGAATAATTAAGTATAACTTAAAATTTAACCTAGAGTCTAATATAAATCCCAATTATTTAGTATTATTTATATTTGATATGGGAAACAGTGACATTTAAATGAATTAACACACGTATGGGAAAAAAATTTAAAGTTATTTAAAACAGATGTTTTACTCAATGCAAAATATAAGACATTGGATTTATCCATGGATGGAAGATAACCATGTTTTAACAAGTCTAAGATCAGTGTTAATAAATATAAACAAACTGATTAGGTTTCGTCGTCCGATTGACAAAAACAATTATTTTTGACTAATTATTCTTTAAGTAAAGTATTGGTTTAGGTAAAAAGTCAGTGTCACGAGCCGGGATCGAACCCACGACCTTCGGCCAAATAGCTGCTCTCTACCACTTGAGCAATCGTGACTTTGATCCATCCGGACACCAACTCTACCGTTTTTATCCCCCGCCCCCTTTAAAAAATGTCAGAAAGGATGAAAAATTCAAATTCACTTAATGATTTAATTAATTGAAAAGTATATCCAAATTATCAATATTGCAGAAAAAATCAAGCATGGTACCATCAGTATAACTAAAAACATTACCGAATATTTTTAATTAAAAAAAAAATTCATTGATATATATAAAGAAAAACAGGGGACGTAAAACCTTACCTTGAGTGACGCCGGAGTCTATATGCAATGTATCGCTATAGACTACTGTACAATTGTTAGGATCGGGGATGTGACCCAAAGAATCTTCTGTTGCTGAAATGGCGTCAAGCTTTCGGTGTTTTATTTCACCTTCCTCAGGGATCTACAACATATAGATATACATATAATATTTGATCTGTGTATGTGAAAATCAGAAATCAACAGTTCTACAATTTACAGATTCTATAATCAGTGTTTAAATTATTTTTTCTTATCAACAAGTACAGATGTTTTTCCATTCTTTTTGTCGTTGTTTATACTCAGAACAAATAAAACGTTTTCAATAAATAAATAGCACTTATTACAAACTATTATCAAAACAAAATGACAAAATCAACGAAAATAAAGAGGACTGGTGAAGGTTATTATCAGGGTTTTTTTAAATTTACATTAAATAAATAATTAAAGCTACAACCTATTATTTCTCTAATCTACTAAAATTATTATATAAATTAAAACCCCACTGTAAATTGAACTTAAACCATTGATATCTGATTGTAAGTTGCATGAATTTTGAAATGTACATCATCTTTTTTCATGAGTCTACGGCCAAGGGCTGCGAAAGTTCGTGTGTCATGATTTTTACCTCATCAAAATTGATTTTGTGAGCTCTTTCATGGCAATGTTTTGACAAAGTGGTACCTGGTCTATTTTTATCTTTACAATAATAATTATGTTGCCTAATTCTTTCTCCCAACTACTTCATAGGATATGCTAGGACAACTAGTGCATTTTGTAAGGTACACCATATTTGTAATTTTAGAAAGAGTTTCAGAAGAATTCTTTTCCCCATCTTATTGTGAAATGTATTGACTATTTTTAATTTTTCACATTTTTTCTCTAGTAAGTAGAACAACAGCTGGCCGATCACCACGATCATCAAAATTTTGTAGAAAGTTATAACGAAATACCAGGCAGAGTGAAGTTAGAGTGCAACTTACAATTTACTATTTTTTCCAACAACATCGATTTAAATAAAAAAAATCTGAGCCATCAGGGCTATTCGATCTTATCCCACATTGAGGAAAGTAGGGCGGTTTGTTTTTGTTTCTGTAATTGCATTTAGGCCGCCGGCTGACTTCGGACCGTTTCCGCTTTATGAGGAGGAATGCGATGGTAAAAACGGAAAGTCAACCATCCTATTTAGAACGGTTAACCCGACCGCGGTCTCGCATTAAACGATTACAATTTTACTGACGCCTCGTTTGGTATTTTCATGAGGTTCTAATATCTTTCTGAGTGGTCGACAAAAGATTAGTAAACGTCAGAAGGAAAAAAGTTTGAAAAAGGGTTAAATTAATCTGTGTTTGTTTATCGTTTTCCCTCATTTTCTCTCTCCCTCTCTACATTTTTCCACATCTTTCTATTTGCGATAATATATTTTTTTTCTCTCACTCTCTCACTCTCTCCCTCACTTTCACTATCTCTCTCTCTCTCTCTCTCTCTCTCTCTCTCTCTCTCTCTCTCTCGCCTCTCTTTTTCTATCTTTTTTCTCTTTATATATATATATATATATATATATATATATATATATATCTTTTCCTCTCACTCGGACCATCTCTCCCTCCCTCCCACATGATCCATATGTGATTGATGAATAAAACGTTCATCATCATCATTATCATCTCTCTGCCTTTATCTCTCTCACTTTCTCTCTCTCCTTATCTCTTTATCTATCTATCCCTCTCACTTTCTCGCTCTCCTCTCTCTCTCTTTCTCTTTCTGCTTCTATTTATTGACACAAAAATATACATTTATCTCTCCCTCTATATATTGGGTTGTCCGGAAAATAATGCAGGATTTTAAGTTTTCATTTAAAAAAATCTACATAAAATATTCTGTTTACGTTTACAGGATTACTCATTTGTATGAATGTCAACACTTATTAATCCTCTTCCAAATGATATTGTTTGTTTACCTCTGTAGCATTCCGCTACTTGGAAATAATTCAGTCATCCTTATAATGTCAAAGCGAGAATTTCGTACGATTTTCTTTTACGAGTTTAAACTCGGCCGAAGCGGAGCCCAAACGGCTAGAAACATTAACCAAGTCTGGGGCGAGGGCTGTGTTAATGAGTGCACTGTGCAAAGGTGGTTTAAAAAATTTCGGGAGGGAGATTTCAGCCTTGAAGATGAAGAAGGTCGTGGAAGGCCTTCCTCTCTTAATGATGATGTTCTGCGATCAGTGGTGGAAGAAAACCCCAAAACAACTGTTCGAGAACTTGCAGAGCAACTCAAAGTCAGTAAAACGACCGTCGCTGACCACCTCAAGGCGATTGGAAAAGTGAAAAAAAAAGGTAATGGTTACGGTATGGTGGGCTTCATTTGGTTTAATACACTACAGCTTCTTAAATCCTGGCGAAACCATCAATGCTGAATCATACTGTAACCAAATTAATACCATGCATCAGAAATTGGCAGTAATGAAGCCCTCTTTGGTCAACCGGAAAGGGCCCATTTTGTTGCATGACAACGCTCGACCACATGTGTCACGTGTAACGTCACAAAAATTATTGGAGCTTGGCTATGAAACTTTGCCTCACCCACCCTACTCTCCGGACCTCTCGCCTACTGACTACCATTTTTTTAGACACCTGGACCACTACTTACAACACATAATATTCAAAAATCAAACGGAACTGGAAAATGCATTTATTGACTTTATCAATTCTAAAAATTCTGAATTTTCTACTCAGACGGAATTAATAAGTTACCAACACGTTGGGAGAAATGTATTGAGAGTATGGGAAATTATTTTGATTAAAGAACATTGCTTTAAAGTAACTAGTTTCTTTTTTTTTTGTTTAATACCAAAATCCTGCATTATTTTCCGGACAACCCAATATCTTTTCACTCTATCTCCCTCTCTCCCTCTCTTTATTCTCTCTTTCCTTTTTCTCTGTCATTGCTCTCTCTTCCCTTCCTTCTCTCTCTCTTCTTTCTCTCATCTCTCTCTTCCTCTTTTTTCACTCTATTTCTCTCACTCCGTCTCTCTCTCTTTTCTCTTTTCCTTTCTCTCATCTCTCTCTTTCTCTCTTTTCACTCTCGCTCTGACTCTATCCTTTCTCTTTTCCCTCTCTTTATTTTCTCTCTTCTTTCTCTCTTCTCTCTCTTTATTCTCTCTCTCTCCTTTCTCTCTGTCATCGCTCTCTCTTTCTCTCTTTTCACTCTATCTCTCTCACTCCGTCTCTCTCTCTCTCTCTCTCTCTCTCTCTCTCTCTCTCTATCTTTCCCCCTAGCTTGCTTGTTTCTTCAACGAGTCCATACAATCACCATCTGAGCCTTGTGTCCGGCCGGAAGTCGTATTATCATTCTAGTCGCATCACGTTCTAGGTTCTGGTCTGACATTATTATATTATTATATCAATTATTACAATTTATTATTATTTCCAATGCCACTAACTGAAACATTCATTAATTGTCAAATTTTTACTTAATCAAATCTAAAAACTCAAAAATCCGTTTAAAATGAATTCGTAAAAAATATTGTCAGGATTCTAAACATATATAAAATAAGGGTGAAAATTTATTAATTTTTTTTCCATGAATTATATTGATTGCGAGATCTCTTCTCACTTTTTGGGGTTTATGAACCTTTTGTTTTATAGCTACCTATTGTGTTAGTATCTCATCGTCATCCTCATCGTCAGAATTGTGAAGATTCTGAAGAAATAAAATGTAGATGCTTCGCAGAAATGACCCAAAATTGAAGTCAGTGAAATACCGAAACGCTCCTGAAACAATAAAATCAGCGAGTGTAGGTAGACCAAGATGATAGGTAATTAATTATCAAACAATAAATTATGATGTGTTCCTTCTATAATACATCAACAATATGTGAGTGGGAAATGTATGAATATTAAGGAGCACCGGCACACTTTTGATTTTCAGATTCGAAATGCTGAATGATACGGCCCAAATTAATGAAAGAAAGAAGGGTGCGGTGAATTATTAACAAAATGGTTAAAAAACGAGAAGGTAAAAAATACTTTCACCGAGATAATAAACGCGTTGAGAGACTGCACAGACCATAAACAATATTCCGAAAAGATGGGTCACAATTCTTCCGCCTCGGGCTCCATGGACCGTTGGCTAACATCTGGGTCGATCCTCGACCTTCAAGGTCGCTCGAAAACGGTACTTTTTTAATTTTATTCCCACTGTAATAACACATTTCAGATTCCTCTTTAGTGGCGGGTATCACTTCAAAGAAACGTACGTAACTCAACGGACCTTTCGGCCGATGAAGGTGCGTCGTCATTAGACGTTTGTACTCGAAGATGAAGACAAAGCAATACGGGCCATTATTGCCGGTGAAGGGGCGGAGGGGCATAATTCAAATTCCCGTGAGTTATAAGACGAGAAAATCTGTGTTAAATCGTGATCGCCCCCATTTTGCTCATACAGGGTGTCAATCTGAACGATTTCTCCCGGACTATATGCTTTCATAGACTTCCACAACTACTCACATCAGGCAAAAAAGGGAGGCTTAGCATGAAAAATTACAGTAGTAGCTCAGTTAAAATAAAACTGCATACGGTTTTAATAATATTTATCAAATAAAGAGAAAGGGTGAAAGGGAGCAGTTAAAATTGAATGTATATAATGATATAAAAACAAAACTGGTGAAATTTAACGATATAAAAAAAAAATTAATAAGAGTGATAAATATAAATACAATTTCCAATTTTAACCAAAAACCTAATTCAAAATTGATTTCGCATAGAAAAATTTTTTTTTATAATAATGATTTTTATTTCATTTAATTGTATGTTGACTTACGGTTTTCATAATCCACTGATTTAATCGATTGGTTTATAAAAACTGGACCAAAAAATCTTGACCAACCATTGATATCGAGCTCATTGATACACAAGTTAAATTTAGGTTTCACCCACTGCTTTATCTATATATTTATTAAAGTTGAAACTGAATTCTAGGAATGACTGCCAGGTGTTTATTGAACTTTAATTAATGATTATTTGCAGATCGTGAGATGCGGTGTGGTTGGACGTATGTCTTAGAAAAAATATTATTTATCCTGAAAACGTTTCGATGATTATTGAGATCATCTTCAGGGCTGAAAGTGTTTGTTTTTTGTGTAGATGTGTCTTGTCGAGAGTTTTTCATTGCTGGTTTTGATGAGCTCAAGTGCAAACAGGGCGTGTAGGTCATTATGTTTTGTACAATCTGAAATATAAAAAAGAACATTTATAATTTAGTCTTAATTGATTCTAGTAATGACTGCGTGATGTACAGTGAACGTTAGTTAATGATTATTTGCAAATCGTGAGATGCTGTCTGGTGTGACGTATGTGTTAGAAAAACATTTTATTTATCGTGCAAACGTTTTGATGTTTATTGAGATCATCTTCAGGACTTAAAGTGTTTGTTTTTTATTTAGTTGTGTCATTCTTGTCTGTCAAGTTGCGAATTTCAGTTTTTTATATCTGGTTTTGATGAGCTCAAGTGCTAACAGGGCGTGTATATCGGTACTATTTGTACTATCTGAAATATAAAAAAGAGCATTTATAATTTAGTCTTAATTGATTCTAGTAATGACTGCGTGATGACCGTTAGTTAATCATTATTTGCAGATCGTGAGATGCGGACATTTTTTAAAAATTTAAGTTTTTAATTTCACATTTTTAATAAGTGAACCGGAACTAATAATAACCCCCTGGAATATAGTAAGGATTGCCAAATAATAAATAATAATAGATTTTAACTATAATCCGAAACATCGAACAATAACAATACCACCAAGTGTAAAACATAAACAAAAATAAAATATGACCAGCAATAAAATAATAAAAAATAAAAATAAGTAAATAAATAAACTTAAATAAATATGGCATACTTCTGAAAAAATGGCAAAATTTAAATTTCACACGTATAGCACACAAGCGCTTATATCATTAAGTAGTCAGATATTTTTCATAGGTAGAAGTTACATACTTTATACATCTCACATTATATCGTTCTGTAGCTAGCTAAACCCGGAAGAATCAGTTGCTAAGATCGATACATTTGGCCAAGTAAGGTAGTAGTGTTGTAGTATATGCCTTAGATATTGGTAGTACCAAGAAAGTGGAAGTTTACTGGATCATATCCTGCAAATGTATCTATTAAAATTTTAAATTTATTATGTTTTATTTATTTATTTATTTATTTAATTTATTTTATTTTTATTTATTTTTTTGAAAATAATGTAATATATTGTAAAATGAACTGCCAGCTCTCAGTAAGTTTAAATTATGCTTAAGGCCCAGGACGTGTAAGCTCATTTTTATTTCATGTGCGCATGAATATTTAGTAGTTAGAGTCATAGCTATCCAGGTAACCACACTCATACCATTTCCCATTGTCGTGTCATGTATGTATCAAAGATTTTGGCATGGCCTTAATACCATGTTATTACACTAAAGCCCACACCTCCAGACATGATACTAGTTTTTAGTTTGTGTTGTTTTCTGTGATTTTTTTTTCTGTTCGTAATTTTGATGTGTACAAACTTATATCGATTTATTTCAATTTTCAATCTTGAATCCATTACAATTTGCTGAGCCATAGTGTTTTCCGCTCATATGGTATTTTCTCTTTGAGGCACGTCACTGGTAAAGGAGGAACACGATTGGGCCTAGGACGCTTCCATGAGGAACACCGTACTTTTTTTTTCTAGAAATACATAGAAGTTTAGAGTATACGCTTTCCTTGAAATATTCGCTGAGTGGTTTGAGCAGTCGGACATGCTAATGCTCCTCATAATAAACATCATAATACTTTTTGCCGCGTAATATACTTTATGTAAATATACTTATGGTATTTTCTTGAAGGTTTGCATTTCGCTTATTGTTCAGTATCAGGTTTTTTATTTTAGATAAAGGTTATATATGGTATATCTATGTACCATATATAATACATAAATATATGTGTATAATATGTTGGCAGATGGTGTTTACCATGCTCTATAATGTTAATTTACTTTGCATACATTTATTTGTACCCTTTCCGTTTCGCGTTTTTTGGCTATTATATTTCAATATCCAAAGTAAACCTAATAAATTTTTTCTTAAAATAATCGTATTTTTAAATCACTATTTATTGAATTTTTTTCTTCTTGTTTATTGTTCATTATTTCGGCTGAGCCGATAGAATTTTTTACACGGGTCGGTTTCGCGGACGCTAATGCGCCCGGTGAGATTGTAAATCTGCAAAAAGTTAATATTATAACCTCAAGAAATCCCTCCATTCTTTACTCTTCTTAGAGTAATTGGCTTTTGGGCCGTTTTTGCCGTAATTTGCCGAAGAGGAAAAAACCGTTTATGCCGGACACGCCGCGGGGGTACGTGTCTGACGACCTGTATAAGACAGCTAATTGGTCGACCACGATTAACTAGAGTAGGTGAAAAGTAGCTTACATCAATCTTCAACAAATAAATAAAAATAAATAATATTATAAACGCGCGGAAGAAATTTAAATTTTTCGGAAAAGAATGTCAGAATTTATGACATGACCTCTTTACAATTCATTAGCTAACAACAAAAAAATAAATAAATGGATAAAATAGAAATCTAAACGTAAATACGTACTACACTAGTCCAATTAACAAAACAACTTTTTAAAAATGGTTTTCTGTCGACTGAATATTTTCTGGAATATATCAACTATATCCACCTGAACCATCTGAGGCATATAGTTTAAAAATTATAGAATGCAATTAAATAAGATCGTAAACTTCTATACAAGTTATATTATATACAAAGCATCTGTTATTGACTGCAAATTGATTGATTACGAAAATTTTTCTAGTTAATTTGAATACACTCTTGATAATTCCTCAGACGGTTAATTTTGTAAATCGAAAAAATACTGATATCGTACTACGAAATAATTTTTGTACAAGTGAAAAGAGAGCATTCCCATGGAGCCAATTCTCTTCTTTATAACTCGAACTTTTTTCCTTATTTTCTTCTTTGGCTGTATCCAGCAGGCCCACTGTTTGGAATTTTCTCCAGTTTGTTATGTTTTCCATTTAATCAAATAGACAAAGGACTCTAGCCAAAGCTGATACGTGATTTTTTTTAAATAATGCATAAAAACGTTCAATTTTACAATAAAATATCGACCACTTTGGGGGAGTGAAAGTGACAAGATTTCAATGCGTTGTATATAGAAGTATGTTTTATATCTATTCAGAAGTTGACAACCCGAGGTACAATTCGAGGCTAGCGTTTTAGGATATCGACTGAGAAGTTATAAAAAAAATGAAAAATAAAAAAATGTTAAAAAAGTGGCATCAGTAGATCGAGATGCTCAAATGGCTGCACATTGAAAGATTCGCATGAAAGACCAGAAGAAAAACGACAAACAGTTCAAGATCTTTACGATGTTTCTTTAAGTGCAATTTACGTAGGAATTTTCAACATATATATTCACTTTTAATAATTCTATTCTTTCTTTCACCTTGATAAAGCAAACAACTTTTCAATTCAAGCTCTTGATAATTCGGATAATTTTTGTGGCCCGTTGGGTTTTGAATTATCGTGAGTCGACTGTGTTTGATATATCATTCCCTGTTGTTTTCCAGCTGTATCAAAATTATTGCTGCATTGAGCCGCCTAGAAAAAACAAGCCCCTTTTGCGCTTTAACCCGACAACCTAGAAAAGACGTGCTTTACTCGGCTCGTCACGAGAGATGACCTTTCCGAGTGAAATTCCGGGGGCGTGACCCCCCCCGAGATACGATCCGTGATACGAAAGTTTTAGAAAAGTCATCGCCTCTATAATCTCATCCCAGCCAAGCAATTAAGGTGCTTAATGTTCAGCTTCTTATATACAGAATTCAAATTCGATTTAATTATGAAGATTCGGATTACCCGGGTTGTAGTAAAACCGGTACCAAGTGCAGTCTTTGATAACGGTCGAAGAACTATTTTTAACACTAGTCATTACCACAAATCCACGTAATTTTAGATTCTCTCAAAAACTAGTGCAATTATGAAACTACCTACTCATCTAAACTGAATAAGACGAGTTCTGATAAGATTTCCCATTTTCCATTGGATTCCATGAATTTTCCAAGAGAAAGAAGAAATATAATCAAATCTTGTCTTCCTGTTTCACCCCTTTTAGTCTGTCACATCAAAATTAGTCAGTGAATGCATCCAAAATCTCCAAAAACCTGAGGGAACACAACAAGGTAACGGTATCTTGGGTGCCAGGGCTCAGGCGAATTTTGGGTAATGAAGAAGCAGACAGGCTGGCCAGAGGAGGATCCGCAAGACCATAAACAGGCCACGAACCTATCCTTGGGATATCAAAAACAAACATAGAATCCTCCATCGCAGAATGGATCCAAACAAAACAAAGAGAAAAATGGATAAACTCTAGCAGTGCTAGACACAGTAAACTTATGGTAAAACAACCCTCACCAAAACTAGCAAAAACACTACTACAATTGGAGAGGGCATATCTCAGAGGAGTGGTAGGACTACTAACCGGCCACTGGCATCTGGGAAAACATCTACATAACATGGGCATATACAATGATGATCCCATTTGCAGGCTATGTGACGAGGAGGAGGATACAGCCACTCATATCATCTTAGAATGCGAAGCAACAGCTCAATGGAGGGTCAATCTAACGCATAAAAACGACAGAGAACTACATTGAAGCAATACAAGTCAATGACTTGATACTTCTGAGAAAAATGAATCGAGTCTATTGACTAAACCAAGGAACTAGGAAGGTACAATAAGCCAGAAGGCTGCAGTGCCTGGGGTACACAAACCCCGCCTCCTGGTATCCTTTCCCACCATACCATACCATTCACCTCTTTTCTATTATCTGTGAACTATCATTTGAGTAGTTTAAAAATTTTAATTTGAGGGATCATAGTTTGTGAACGTCTATTTGTAAAGGAATGTGGTTCAAAGGTGAACTAAGTCACGAAATCGGTCCCTTGAGACATATCTAAAAAAAGGTTTTAATGTATCCTTCGAAATATAGCAAAAATTACAGTTTATTTGGTTAGATTTTTGCCGATCTTCCAACAATCACCAAGAAGGATACAATTAGAAGTTACAGCCGTTGAAATACCTTGCACGACAGCCTGAGCAGACGGGCTTAAAAGTGTTAAAAACAGACTTCAAATTTTTCTAAAGATTTATTTATTCAATTTTAAATATTTACCACATTTGATTAAAGTGCGCCTCACTACCGAGGATAAACAGACGAAAACGAATACTGTAACTAAAACTTCAACTGAAATTATTTCAGTGGGCGATTTTTGTTGTTGATTTTGCTCGTTTCCTTTCCAATAATCTCCATCGGTCCGCCTAGCCTCGCTCTTTATATGTTTACAAAAAATAACGATTTCTTACTGTTCAGAATTAAAAAAAAAGACATAGAATTTGAATTTTACGGCAAGTCCAGGTTCAGTTACTTACTTTTACCACTTAAGTTTACTGCTTTATCATTATCATTTTGTAGTCAGAGATTTTTCTCCATAAATTCACTTACTAGTTTTACTTAACAAGTGATATGACTTCACTCATTTTTTTGATATTATATTTGTTAATATTAGGTCAAAATCTAAAACCTTTTCATCCGTTTATTGTCAGTGATCAGTCATTTTTGCACTTTTGCTGTCACAATTCAAGTTGATCAATCTGCTTTCGCATTTTTCTCGACTGTTAGGTACTTTTTATATGTTATTTTTTAATGCATAACTTCCTTGGAATATTGTTCCAGTCGGGAAGTCTTGGCGCCTATCGGGTTTCGTTTCAGGTCCTGTGAAGTTGAGGGTCCTGTTCAAGTAGGTCTGTCTCTTCAATCAACTCCTGACCCCCCTCCCCCCCGAGGACCCTGTTTTCTCGTGCCAAATTTTTTAGATTGTTGTTTGTCCAGCAGGTCTATTTTTATTTTAGCCTTTGGACTTTCACCTTTCCGGTTTCCACACTTCTATCTACGATTAGGAAACATTGTTTGTTTTGTGAGGTGTTCCGGTGGCTTTAGATTTAACGCTGAAATCACGGCCCAAACAGTCTCGCTAAATTCTGAAAGATAGTATGTTTCAATTATTGGTGTTGAAAATTAGATAATAATTAAAGAGGAAAAAAATAAGAACGTACGAGTTTTTAAACTTTTACTACATATTTTCACTTTATTCTGTGTTTTTGATAGTCTGTTTATTTGTAATAAGCGCGTCCGATCTTGGGTGTATCAACGTAAGTATTTTTCTCGGCCGTAGCTGAAGTAAAAAAGAAATTTCTATTTAATAAGAAAGGGTAAACATAATTACACCTTTTGCACCATTACTTTCACCATCTCCACCTAGTTAGCATGGTTAGTTGACTCAAATGAACTGATTGCACCCAATAATTAATCATAACGGGACTTTATCTTCATCCATGGAACTATGGCCTCATAGCAGTTCTATAACCTATTTTATTTATTTTCGTTTACGAGGGTTCGCAACAGCGAAGGTCATATAAACCCTCAGGGTTTCGTTATTTTTGAAAAAAAGCCCATTTGTAAGTACGTCGGGTTCAAATGCAGAGCGGCTGGATTCGAACTCGGGACCTTAACCTTACAGTGATGAGGGCCGTGTCAACGGCTAAACGTTGCGGCCACCGAGGCCTCTCTATAACCCATTCGCAACCGTTTGCGACAATAATAGGCAGATGAATTTTGTTATTTTTTTCTGTAAGCATTGTCAAAAAAGGTTATGGACCGTTGTTAATCCTGCACGCAATGGTGCCATTGGGCCGGAATTAGAGCACATTGAAGAAAGATCCCTGCATTCCAATACCACTAATTGAAACAATAATTTTCCGAGACGGATCGAGGCCATGCGTAATACGACAAATAGTAAAATTCAACGTAATAAAGTAACGCTTCAGAGGTGCACGAAACACATTCTTAGAATTTAACATTAGATATTATTTTTCATCAAAACGTTTAAAAATATAATATTCATACAACTTACCATGGACACAGGATATATATTATTTTGTAAATTTTCATGTTTCACGTTGTAAAGCTTCTTCTGCTCAGAAATTATAAAAATATTTTTTTAAATTATAAAATTAACAACATTGTTAATTATTGTACAGGAAATGGGAGAATTGAAGCTCTCAGTTTTTCTAATTTTGATTTTTCTTTTTTTTTTAAAGAGCAACTTTTAAGTTTTTATTCTAATGATGCATGGTGCATTTCGACACAACCTAGGAAAAACAATGCACCACTTGCTGAAATGCACTCTGGTGCAATTTTATATCATAACGAATTTCATGGTAAACATTGGAAGAATTTTAATTAAATTTTACAATATTTTATATATTTGATTACCAATAATTTTTAAATTTAATTCCCAGTACTTTACAACTACCTCCTACAATTCGGCGGCATGTAACAGTGGAATATGAAATATATTCAAAATTGAACACAAGGGTAAAGAAAATACCCATTAGCAGTATTCCAATGATGTTAAAATGTTGACAGTTTAAATAATCTTTGTGTTTTGTCTCTTTCTCTTGCGGAGAGGTATAATGTGGCTCGGTTCTCTTTGGATAATTTTCCAGCTTGGTCTGAAATGTTTTCCAATCTTCTTCATATTTTGGGGACTCGTCATCGAGAGAGTTGTATTTCTCGTGCTGTGAACTCAAATAGATTCCAGCTCTACAAGGAGTTGAATCACTCCCTAACTCCATGCAATGTTTTTTTCAGCTCCACCAAATGATGTTCCGTTCTCTTTTTTCCGCTGGTGGTTTAAAATACGGGGGGAGTTGTTGTTCCTGAATTTCAGGCCTTGGGTCGGTAGTACTTCTGCAACTGCAGTGTACTCTCTATGTAACTCAGGTGATCGTGAGGATGCATTTCATTTTCTTGCCAGATGCTCAGTCCTGAACGAATTGAGGTATCTGTATGTGGGTAGGGGTTTTCTGACGTGGGAAGAGCTCATAGCACTTCTGAACGGCTCCGATTGCCAGGGTCTTGTTGATTTTGCTCAGAAAGCCTGGTTTTACCGGTATGAATACATTGGAATGTAGGGAATCAATATTCTGTTGGTCTTATTTTGTTTATTTTTGTAGTCTTTTTTATTTATTATTTATTTTATTTTGTTCTGTTTGTATTAAGATATATAATTTTTTCGAAATGCGAATCTGTTTGCCTGTGGGGGACCCCTTGTAAGTTGGAATCCTTTTGTTCTTTGAGGTGTCATTTTTATTATTTTCAAAGGTTATCGCAATTCAACCTTGTAATACGAAAATCCAGTAAATAATTGTAACCACTGAAGTTTATATTTTAAATTCTCCTTTTCTTATAATTACAGTATTAAGCATATTCTTGGGATAGTTATACACCCCGAACTCTGGCTGACGGTTTTAACACCATGCCATAATAATACGGTGTTTTTATTTTTTAACTCTAATTTTTTTTTTCATTTTGTAAATCTATCTATCTAATCTTTGTGTCGACATCACTTTCACTATCACTCGCGGTCATCGTCTTTTCAGTCGGCAACTACTTCAAGGGAATTTGTCGGAATGCAAGTTTTTTAGGGAGCTGATTTAAGTGGATAGGAGAATTTTGTAAAATTTACGGTAACGGTAACGGATTTCATCTTGTCCCGAAGGAACACTTATGTCAGTAGATCTAGTAACGATCGATGCATAAAATGTTGAATCAAGGATTTTTCTTAATATCGTTATATCGAGCAGTTTTGATGCAATTGGCACTTTTCTTTGAACTTCCAGTCTATATATCCTTGCGCTAGATGCAATTGTTTTCAACGACTCGGAAAAAATAGTCAGGGAGGTATGTGTGCAGTATGAGATAGTAGATGGCGGGAAAGGTGCCTTTGAGCTTGAACATCAAGTCCATATGCAAAACTCGGCCAAATGTTTGGCTTACATCATAAAAGGCCCCGGAAGTATTGCCCCGACTCAAGAGAGAAAGAAATCCACCATACAACGGCACTGTTGGGTCTAAATAGCAGTTGCGAAAACCAAATTGACGGTCAGGTAGTATATTTTGTAAATTTAGACTAGGGAGAATTTTCTAAAATGGTGCCTTTTTAAAATTTTAGAAAGAGAAGTATTTTATTAACTTATATGAATTTTAGGAGTTACCCTGAACTTTCTTTGATCTGAGATTTTGTATGGTAGAATAAACATCAGAAGGCGAAAAAGCTTTAGGAAGGAAGGATAATGAAATAAGAGACAATTCCTCCTATATTAACTATATAAATACTTCTTTCAATTAATTATTCTTTACATGTAAGTTCTTAAGATAAAATATTAGGTTCACGAGCGGGATTCGAACCCACGACCTTCGGCTAAATACGCCGCTACTCTACCACTTGAGCCATCGTGACTTCGATCGACCCGGACATCTCAACCTACAGCCGTTCGAATTTTCCCTCTTTTCGCATTTTCCAATGTCGTGTAATGAGGATTGGATTCACTGTGTCTTACGTCGTTATGAAAGTGGCCACCATGAAGTTGTAGTGGAGAATCCAATCTTGATCGTGAGTTATAATCCCGCTCATGATGCTGACTTTTTTTTATCTAAACCAAGACCTTACATAGAAAGAATAATTAATTGAAAGAAGTAACTTGGTCAATTGACCACTAAAACCTAAATAGATTCATATGTAAATACTGTTAATTGGGTCGTCTCGGTGCCATGTCCGTTTTACTATATTAACCAGGGGGTGTAGAGGTGGTTATGGTGGTTATATTGGACAATGAGAGATAGGACTTTTGATGGAACTTGGAAAATTTATTACGGAGTAGATTTACAACAGAGTATTGGAGGTCCATAAGAATCATGTGTAGGATACGTACTACGTATCGTTGTGTTCTGAGGACTTTGGATTGAAAAGTCAGAGCCTCAGAGCCTTACAGTTCTAATCCGTATATTCCTGTATAAAATATTATTTAATTACAGAATGATCCGTATCCTTGATTTTTATTTAGTGTCCCCTAAATAGAGCTTATGGAAGGATTTTTCCGAGATCAGGAAACTGCCCTTTGGAGACGGGTGTGCCACACCCTCTTTACTTTCTTTGCTGACGAAACAGCAATGGTGGCATCTAATCCTGATCTAGCATTGCTTCGAAGAAGGTCCAGGAGACATACAACAGTACTTCATTCGTATCCACAACAACCCTTTGCAATGATATCCAAATCTCTTTTTCCATAAACCAATATCCAACAATTTTTCCACGTTCAAAACTACCTTCTTCCACAATGTAAGTTGGTATAACCTCCTCTATATCCTACACTGCTAGACGACTAACATGGCCCCCAGACCTCCTAATCAATACTATCGATACTCAATATTTAAATATTGATAAATCCAGGGGACAATATTCGTTTGCAAAACAGCGAAGATAGAATAAACTACAAGTTCTTCACATCCCAGACTCCAATGAAAAGATCTCACCATGAAAACAAATATAGCATAAAAAAAGTAATAGACAAAACAGTGGATGAAGTGTGTTTTATATTTTCAAACTTTCATCGTATGAAACAAATATTGGCTAATTGAAATAGTCAAAGAACTGAAGAAGAAAAACAGCCGAACGGCAATTTCTTGCCAATGTTCTACAAGCCCAGAGCCACCCGTGAAAGTAGATACAAGACCGATTTCATACCAAAGAGAGATCCTAGTAAAAGGATTTCTATTCTTTCTCCTCTGTATCCGGCTTCTGCCAGTTCAAACCGTCCTGGAAAAGCGAAAGTGTCCCGAGTCCTGGAGCCTGGCCGTCGGAGGCATCAAAAGCGGATTAACTGTGATTTTTCGAACATTCGAGATTACCTGTTACGATTTTGATCATTTCTGTTATAAATCATCTAGGGTTTCTGTACAGCAGTTAAAGCATGAATGGTGAAAGGCAATTTAAACATTTCTAAGCTTTATGTCTTTTAGCCAATGCACTTTTTACAAATAGCTTTTAACAATCTCGAATAGATCGAATTTTATCGCCGTTAGAATTCGCCCGGTGAAAAATAAAATACTAAAGATGATTCCGCATCGTACGGCACAGTTATCATGCGAATGAGGAAACCGTGATCTCCTTTGGAACGTTGGCCAGGTTCGACAGTCACGCTTTACCATTGTTTGGATCTGATGCGGGGGAAAGTTTCTGACAAATTGGGTCAAGGTTAGTTGACAACAATCGGGAAAGAAAATTTGAACAAACTGGATGTAACGGAAGATGAATTGGCAACGGCCTATTATACATTTTGTGCTAGAGTTTAAAATCGTTTTGAATGTTTAAGCCATTCAAGATCGACGCTTCATTTTTTCAATCATTATGATAATGAATTCAATCTACAGCTTAATTATGACATCAGTATTTCACAATATTATCAATATTGTGCTAACAATATATCCAATAAAAATCAATCTTTTTCTATAAAAATCGGTTCTATTTGAACCAAAGGAACAAAATCATCCAAGATATTGAAATAAAATTTGCTATTATTTATAACCTCTTTAGTACTACCTACATTTCATCTATTTTAGTATTATTATTTAGTATTACTTACAACTTTCATTAAATTAGGTAATATATTAATATGAACCATTTTAACTAAAAAATTTCTATTGTTACAAACTTTAACATGTCACGATTAATAAGTTAATAATGATGGACCTTCATTATTAACCTATCTTGTAATCACCATGTCCAATTTTTTTTATAGATCACTCATAGATCACTCTCAAATCTCTTATTTATCTAACTATCCACCATATCTTTCTTTCAGCCTCCTTCCTCCCTTCACCGACTCACTCTCTCTCTCTCTCTCTTTCTCGCTCTCTACCTTTTTTTATGTTTATGCAGTAAAACATTTAAGGATATATTCAATATATCTGAATCCCGATTAGTTAGAATAATTAATATTAACCAGTTTTCAGTTGGGATAAAAATTCAATGGCACGAGCGGGATTCGAACCATCGATCTTCGGCTTTATACGCCGCTGCCCCCCACTTGAGCTATCGTTATCTAGATCCATTCGGACACCAATTTCCCATCTCAATCAGGCCTTCTAATTTTCCCTCCTTTTTGCCACATGTCAAACCATTGACTTTTGTATCTCAACTGAAAACCTTAATTAATTGGCTAATTATATTATGAAAAAAATAAAAACAGGACTTTTTTTAGTTTTAATTTTCACAATACACGAATTTAAACAAATGTCCGAATGTGTTGAGTGCAAGTGTTCTTTCAAATGAGCAAAAACAATGTTAAAGGACATATTTGATGGATTCCAACAATTAAACGGGCATTTTGAGATTCGTTGTGGCCTGAATCACGTACGCGTACGGCACGCCCCGCTGTCATCCCGTTTTCTCCATATCCATCAGAAGGACAATCGCCTCCTTCCACGCCGCGCCGTCCTTTAATCTCGGGGGCTCGGGATAAAGAAATCGCCGTCCTGTTTCTCCGGGGCCCACTCCAGACTCGGCCGGGCCAGGTCGACTCTCCCTCCGCGCTATCATGACCAGAGCCCCGTGTTCGCTCATTTGCGCATTCCCTAAACGGCAACGGCTTTCTGCGAGATCAGAACATGTTCACGACGTCTTTTATAAAAAAGGTAAAACTTTTCCTACCCCAACGGTCCAAAAACGAAGTTTTTAAAAATATGGATAGACAAATGGTTTTAATTATATACGCTAAATTTGGTAAATTTTTCTGGGAGAAGGTACTATGCAGTGCCATTCACTAAAGATAACTAAGGTTCAACTCGTACATTTAATAGTTAAATATCTAACATCTACATACATCTTTTTTTGGGCAAAATTTCGAATTATGTAGGGGAGAGAGAGAGAGAGAGAGAGAGAGAGAGAGAGAGAGAGAGAGAGAGAGAGAGAGAGAGTGACGATATCAATTGACTGAATGGGATAGTTTATCTAGTTGCATTTTTCCTTTACAGATGACAACGGGGAAAGAAACAGGAGGTGAGTGACGAAGGGAAAAAGAACGGGAGACGGTGAGAGAGTGAGAGAGTGGTGCTGACGACCTCGCCAAATATAGTAATAATGACTACTTAATGGATTATATCTCTAGTATTTTTTTACCTTTTTTAGATACCTTTCAAGTTTGTAATAGGGATGATCTTGAATGTCAGAAAGAGGACTGAGAGATGTAAAAATAAAAAGATATTAAGACAAAGTCAAACATACACGCAAAGCATATGCAATTAAGTTTTTAAAATCAATCTTTATTGTGATTATTCCGAAATCGTGAGATGCGGTCTGGTGTGATGTAGGTTTCAGAAAAACGTTTTCTTTATTGCGCCAACGTTTCCACCTCTACTGAGATCATCTTCAGAGCCTGTGATTTATAAACATTGTTTACATTTAACAAATACTTTTTCCATTTCCTGCATGCGTTTCTAAAATGTAAACAATGCTTGTAAATCCCAGCCCTGGAGATGATCTCAGTAGAGGTGGATACGTTGGCAAGATAAAGAACATGGTCTTCAGAAACCTACATCACACCAGACCGCATCTCACGATTTCGGACTAATTATCGTTTAACAGTCATTAATAATCACCATTCTTTATTTTAGTATTACGCTACATACACTAAAATGAATTTCATATGAAAATAGGTTTGTAGATCTCTCAATATAAAGAATATTAAATATTCAGTTGGGGCGTCGGTGGCTGCAAGTTTTAGGCGTAAAAGGCGCTCATCACTCTAAAGTAATGGCTTCGGGTTCGAATCCAGCGGCATACTTACAAATGGGTCAAAAACCACGGCATCCCAAGTTCGTATAACCCGTGCTGTTGCGAACCCTCTTAAAAAATGATTTAAAAAATTCAGTTGTTCTATAAATAGATTGTTTAGTTTATGCAACTATTTATTTTACCGTAATATTCTTTTAATTATTTGCCAATTAACCAAATTTACAATTTTACTGATATGGTATTTATATAACATTTATAAACTCCTGCTCAAAATTAACGCACCACTTCAATATTTCACCATATGTTTTTCTCAGGTGTTTTTTGAACGTTATTTTTATTTTTAGTATTGTAGGTTATTAATAATAAAACATTACAAATGAAAATGAAAAGCAGAAAAGGACGGTAAACTTTATTAAAAAATATTCCATAAAAAAGACTGAAAAGGTCAAAAATTTTCATTTAAGTTCAAACACAAATTTAATTACTCAGTATCTGGTGTTGCCTCCCCTGGCTTTGATTACTGCATCCAGGCGTCTTCTCATGCTGTTGATGAGGTTTTTTACCCTTTCTTGTGGAATATTCTCCCATTCTTCCAATGCCGCTTGGCGCAGTTGCGAAAGGTTGCTAGGAGGTTGTATTCGGCTCCTAATCCTTTTTTTTAGCTGATCCCAGATATGCTCAATAGGGTTGAGGTCAGGACTACGAGCTGGCCATTCAATCCGCTCAATATTCTGTTCATTTAAAAATTCTTCCACCGATCTCGCACGGTGAGGTCTAGCGTTATCTTGCATGAATAAAAAGCCTTGTCCAATATTCCTAGCGAAAGGCACTACATGAGGTTGGAGGATCTCTTCCACATACCTTGGTGCATTTAGAGACCGTCCTGGAACAACGACTAACTCTGTGCGGGCCTCCATGCTGATACCTCCCCAGAACATGATGGAGCCTCCACCAAAGGCGACGCGAGGAATAATATTGCACTGAGCAAATCTTTCTCCACTTCGTCTCCATGTCCGAGCACGACCATCTGGAGAATTAAGAGCGATTCTAACTTCGTCAGAAAATAAAACTCTCTTCCAGGCATCAAAACTCCAGTTGAGGTGATCCCGGGCAAATCGCAGCCTGGCTACTCGGTGGTCTCTGGTCAGTAGTGGCCCTGAAGCAACCCGTCTACTGCTCAAGCCAAACTCATTCAGCCTTCTTCGAACAGTGGGAGCCGAAATTGAGACATTCCTGGTGCTTTGAAGGAGGCTACTCATTTCCGAACTTGTCACCTGCCTCGTTCTGAGGGCATGTAAGCGCAAAAATCGGTCATCCCTCTCGGTCGTTGCTCTTGGACGTCCTTGTCCAGGCCTCCGTGTGTTGCTGCCAGTTTCATTGAACCGTTGGAGAGTTCTTCCGATGGTGGTATGGTGACATCCAATTATTCTTGCAACTTGTCGCTGGCTGTAGCCCTCCTCAAGAAGAGTCATCGCTCTGACGGCTTCACGCTCACTCAAATGTCTTATGGGCGCCATAAGTTCTAAATTAAAGTTTAAACTTCCAAAAGAAATGGTGTCTGTTAAGCAGATGCAGTGAAACTGAGGAATAAACCAGGAGGAAACTCTTGTGTATCTTACCAAATCCATTTCAAAGCGGATTAACACGATTGTAAACAATTCTTGTTTACTTTTGTGGGATTGTGAAGCATAAAAAAGAGAATAAACATGAAGAGATTTAGCTGGATTTCTCTAAAAAGAATTTCTGTTTAAAAATTAAGGTGGTGCGTTAATTTTGAGCAGGAGTTTATAACCCAGAAGTTAGGTGAGATTACCAGTCTTTCTTAAAAATAACAATACAGTGAACGACATAATACAATACACTAACATTTAAGAAAGGTATTGGTTGAGTCAAGTCAGTGTCACAAGCGGGATTTGAACCTTCGGCTAAATACCGCCTCTGCTCTAGCCACTATTGCTAAAGTGACTTCTATCCACTCAGATACCAACGCCCCATTTCAACCAACAACCTTTCAAATTTGCCCTATTTTTCCATTTTTCAAGGGTGGTTGGTAGCAAGGTGGAAGGAAATCACGATAGGCCAAGTGGTTAGAGCGGCGGCATATTTAGCCGAAGGTCGTGGGTTCGAATCACGCTCATGTCACCAAGATTTTTCATTAAGCAAAACCCTTCATAAAAAGATGAAGTAATTGAAAGTTTGGACTATAAAACCATTAGAGTTCGTGGTCCCATTGACCAATTTACCAATTTTTCAATTAATTAATATTTACGAAAGGTATTGGTTGAGATAAATAAATTGAAAGATGGCAAAAAGGTGGGAAAATTCGAGAGGTGAAGTTGAAATGGGAAGTCGGTGTGAGCGGATCGAAGTCACGATAGCTCAGGTCAAGAAGCGGCGTATCAAGCCGAAGTTCGTGAGTTCGAATCCCGCTTGTGACACCGACTTTTTTTTATCTCAACAAATACCTTTCATAAATATTAGTTTAGGCTGTACTTGACCAGCGAACGGCGTGTGTGTGTGATTTTTGAGTTTTATAGAATTTTGAAAACGAGTACAAGTAGCATTACAAGAGAGAGATACAAAAAAAAGATAAATACATATATCTAGATAAGTTGATAATTAGAAAGGGGGTAATCGTACAGCGAACATAGTAAGACCACAAAGATTGCCTTATATAACCAGTTTAAATTCATATGGTGTGTCAGATTAGAGACATAATTTTTTTCGCCTGCTTGAAACGGTTGTGGCAAGCGATAAGCGGATGTATTAACGACGGTCCATACGATTAGCTCGCAGAAATCACAGTTGACAAGCAACTGATTCGTTTAGCAGTTCCTTAAGACAAACCTCCAGAGAACTGAATTTGTAAGAAAAGCTTATAAACATATCTCTAAATAAATCTTACCTGTCACGAAAAATAAAACAAATACCATATATTTACCACATCATCAGAGAATAAGCAAATAGAAGATACACAATATTAACTAAGCAACATCGGAAGAGGGCGACGGTGGCCGCAACGGTTTAGGAGTTGACACGGCGCTCATCACTGTAAAGATACACCCACATACAAAGATACCCGAAGGTCCCCGGTTCGAATCCAGCAGCCGGGCATTAGATCAAAATTATAAAAAAGTCCTTCCAGTTAAACGAAAATTAATTTTGTTTGACTTTTTCTTAACTTGTTCATAAAGAAGAAGAATGTGTCTTTTCAACACATTTATCTACAGTAATTTTTTTTTCTTGGTAGCCTATTAAAGAATGCAAAGATTTTGATAATAAAATGCTTTTATAAAAAACGAAAATAGTTTGTATAATAAATTAATTATAATCATATATTACATATAGATATATGATTGTAATAAATCAAAATTACAAATTTGACGTATCATTTTTATTTTTTCGTATTGTTAAATTTGTAACTTTTAAAATAAAATAATAAGTGAAAAAAATTTAATAGTTGTTTTAATTGAGCGAAATTGATTACAACTTAACCACAAAGCGATTTGAACCTGACCTTTTCGATCCCAGTCGAATTTTCTCGAGAATTAGCCTTAAACGCTTAACTGAAACTAATCAGGCTTAACGATTTGGTAGTGAAGCGGTATTCAAATACAGGATGAAAGTCCGTGTGCTTCGAGCCGATCGGCTTAATTTAAAACGTATTCAGCTAATGGTCCCACGGCCCAATTTTACTCCTGACTAATGCTTTAACGTAAATTGAAAGCAGAAAAATATGGTTTATGTATTTATATATATTTTTTCCCCCCGAGAGTTCGCAACCGCAGGGGGTCATATCAGCCCTTGGTGTGCCGGTGTTTTTGAAAAACTATTAACTCAATTATTCCAGTTTCTAAAAAAACTAAAATTATATATATATTCAACTTTCGAGAAAGGATGTCAAAGTCAATCTAACCACTCGACAAATATACAAAAAAAGATTGTATCACCGTGAAAAAATTATTGATTCAGATAGGTCGCTAATGCGCTGAATTAGGTATTAATGAATCCCAATTAATGGGTTAATTGTCCGAACAAATTATTTCACGGCATCTTCTTCGTTGCGCATAGCGTTAAAAGTTTGTTAATAAGTCCAATTATTATATATTACAGCAACTGTATATACGAAGTTTATAATTAACTACAAACAATTAATTTGTGGGCAATTAAAACGTATAAAGCTTACCTTATTAATATTTTTAATTTAAAAAGAAAAAACTGATTATAACCAAATGTCGCTATTATATTCCGATAGTTAAAAAAATATTTTAAAAACTTTTAAATTTAAAATATACATTACTAAAAGTTATACATTATATTAAAATATTGTAAAATAAAAAGTATTTATCGTTATACTGTCTTAGAAATACAGATTGTGATGATGATGAAATGCTCCAAAACGTATAAAAAATATATAAATAACTAATGAATATACTATTTAAAAAACGCACGGGATTTCGAATATATAGATGCTTAAGAAGAAAGAAAGAGATAGATAGATAGATAGATAGATAGATAGATAGATAGAGAGAGAGAGAGAGAGAGAGAGAGAGAGAGAGAGAATGTAGTAATAAAGAGTAATACACGGAAGATAATAGAAAATAAATATAAATTCAGCTAGACAGGCAAATAATTAGTTAAATAAATATGTAATAATAAAATAAATAGAGAGCGAGAATGGAAGAGATAGAGTCAGAAAGGGAGAGAGCGTGAGTGAGAGAAAAAAGAAGGTAGGAATTAAGAGGAACACAGGGGATATAGTAGAAATTAAACATAAATACAGCTAGATGGACAAATAAATATTTAAATAAAAAACACCCAAAGAAATAGGGAGAGAGAGAGAACAAAAGAAGATGGTAATAAGGAGGAATACAAAGGAGATAATACAAAATAAATATAAATCCAGCTAGGCATAAAATTAAATACTAAAAGAAAAATATAGTTACATAAAGAAAGAGGGAGAGAGAGAGAGAGAGAGAGAGAGAGAGAGAGAGAGAGAGAGAGAG
>CM077106.1:6397574-6433036 GCA_039619505.1 Cimex hemipterus | reverse complement strand
TCTCTCTCTCTCTCTCTCTCTCTCTCTCTCTCTCTCTCTCTCTTAATCTTGTCTTTTCACGTCAATCGTTGCAACTTGATCGTCAATCTTTATTAAGATCAGATTCATCACACGCTGAACGTGTTTGTTTTCTGTTGAGTACACGACATAGCAGGAATCAAACACTTTGATTCTGAAGATGATCACAATAAAGATCGAAACGTTGGCACGATAAAGAAAATATTTTTTCTACAACCTATGTCACACCAGGCCGCATTTCACCATCTCCGAATAATCATTGATTAATGGTCGCTAACCATCACACATTTAAACACCCGTAAATGTTTATATTAATAATTCATTAATAAATAGAAATAGAAGATTATTTACAGACGTAAGAATTATAAAAAGTTTAAAATTTTTACGTTTATTTACGTTATTTTACCAACAGATGAAATAAATATACAATGAAATAAACGTAATCGTTGGAGAGATCAATGCAAATTTAGGTTACAATTTTACCAGTTATTAGAAAACTAAATTTTTATCCTTACTCAATAAATCAGGTCCAACAATACCCCTAGGGGGCGTCGGTGGCCGTAAGGTTCCGTCTTTCACACGGCGCTCATCACTGTAAGGTAAAGGTCCCGGGTTCGAATGCAGGGCCACTGGATTCGAACCCGACGTACTTACAAATGGGCTCTTTTTCAAAAACCCCGGCACCCCGAGGGTTTATATGACCTCTGCTGTTGCGAACCCTCGTTAAAAAATTTAAGCAAACAATACCCCTAAACTCAACATTACATCCATTAAATTGTCAATATTCCTTGGACCAGATTATGATTACTGACTCGGATGGAGTTCGTTCGTTTCATAGATTTTCATGCTCAAGGATGCATTGTAGGACCAATGCAGAAATGAACCCAATTCGTGGCCTTAAGAGTAGTGGTACCAAATTATTGAAACTATTTGATTTTATAATTTTACTAACAAATGATACAGTTTTGATTGAAAAAGTCGCTCTTGTCTATCGTATATTTCCTGATAATCCAGACAGGTTTTTGCCTTAAAAAACAAACCCAGACAGGTTTTTGCCTTAAAAAACAAACCCAGACAGGAAAGCAATGATAGTATGAATCAATATAAATCTCTTAGAAACAAGATAAAGAATCTTTAAATACGAAAGATAGAATAAATTATGAAAGTCAATTTAACTGAGAAACTTCTCATTACTCGTTTTGGTCATTCCCAAAAGCACAAGGTTTAACTAAACGCGAAGCTAAAAAACGTTCATCCCTGATATAAATCTAAATTTAGTAAACCTAAAACACAAACCACATTAAAAAAAATTCTTTTTATACAAAGTAGATAGTTTGTTTGTTATGTTATTACGTTTGTATAAAAATTATTGCTCACCCCATTTCTTTGTGACTAAATATACTTCTTTTTCTATTCCTCTTTTTTTCCTTCCTCTTATCTCATCTTCTTTCTACCTATCTTTTTTTTCTCTCAATCTGACTCACTCTATCTATCAATCTATCACTATAACTCTGTATCTATCTATTTATCTACTTATTTATCTTAGTCTCTCTCTCTCTCTCTCTCTCTCTCTCTCTCTCTCTCTCTCTCTCTCACTCAGTTCTGTCCCGTTAGCAACGTCATTAGGCGAGATGCTTAAATAAAACACTTCATTAATGTTCACATTCTTTTTTGCTCGTAACTTTCATTCCTAATACCACAATAACTTTCTTTTGTTAGAACACACTTTTTTTGTAGATTTTTAGGACGGGATATAAACATCAGGAAGATAATTTACGTGAATATGCAAATTCCAATTTAAAAAAAAAAGTATCTCAGGTCAACTGTCGTCTTTTATTGAAACACAAACTACAACGGGCTCGACAAGCAGTTGTCGGTGAATGGGCTTTATGTCACCAGTTACAAAGTCTTTAAGTCCCTTTAATTTATGGGCCTGTTTCGAGACGACTCGGCGGTTCAGGAGTAGGTTTTCGACGCAGATTCGGGCCTCGTATCGGAGACGAAACCGGAGAAGCTGGAGTGCCCTCAAGTTAAATCAGATCCAATCTGAACTGCCTTCATCTAAAAATGAATTCGAGTCTTAAGAAATTTGGATTTGTACCATTAATATCTCGATGATAAACATGTAAACTGAAAACAAATTATTAGTTTCTTTTTATGAATCCCTGTGTTATTTTTTTAATTAACTCTGGTACAATTTCTTATAAACTCATTGGTTTTCAAAAATGTTTACACACCAGTGCGCGTATTTAATAAACGCGTTTAAAAGGCAAGAAATTCAAATTCATTTTTAATGTTCTGCCAATTCTCCAGTTGTGAATTTTATGGCTACTACGTTCTCGTGAATACAAAATGGCAAAATTGTGAATTTTTACTATGACTTCCGTATTGTTCCTTATTTCTTCCTTACAATGGCACATTTACCATGTTATACACATTTTTTAAATTTAACAAATACATATTCTAACAAAGAAAACGAACACTTTGAGTGAGTAGAAATACTTTCATTAAATATAAAAATCATTTTCTGCGTAGAAATGTGTTTGCATTATCTGTTATGTGAGGTGACTAGTGGCCGTTTTAATTATTCAGATATCGTGAGATACGGTCTGGTGTGATGTAGGTTAGAGAAAAACGTTTTCTTTATCGTGCCAACGTTTCGATCTTTGTTGAGATCATCTTCAGGGCTCAAAGTGTTTGTCTTCTGTGTACTTGCTCAAGGGGACACGCAAGAATGGTTCAAGTACAGGTATCCACATCCTACGTGTATTTGTTAAATTTAAACAATTTTTGTAAATCCCAGGCCCTGAAGATGATCTCAATAAAGAACGAAACATTGGCACGATAAAGAAAATGCTTTTTTGAAACCTACGTTAAATCATTTCACGATTTCCCAATAATCATCTTTATATTTGTTGCTTACAAGCTAACTACTGAATCATTTAAGTTCCCATAAACTTTATAATTTTATTTTCATTTGTAAGGTTCGACTGCTGACATTTTTTCTTTCTGTTTTCACTTCATCTCATCACAGTTTCACGACCGACGAGTCAAGTCAAGATATAAACTGTATCAATTTTTATAGACTTTTAATACTGGCAAATTTTTTATTTGTAAAATTTTATAGAAACCGATTTTTACTGTTTGAATTTGATTCCTCATTTTTTATGCACTGATTTGTCCTGCTTTGGCTTATATTGATATCGCCACTGCAAAAACTTCATAAATTTTTACCCCATTTTCGAAACATTGCTGACATTCAGGAAGCAAAATAGTACCTAATATGCTACATTTGACATACCCCCATCGATAATTACAGCTCTGAAAATGTGCATTCTTATTCGACCCAAAATTATCCGACGTTTACGTTGCTGGTGGCAATATTTACGTAGTGCGTTGGTACATATTTCTTTCGAGATATACTCGTTTTTGGCCTCTTTAACCACTTTGTCAATTGCAAAGAAACTATTTTGATGATTCTGGCCTCCAACAATAATAACAAACCGTGAGCACAAAAAACCCAGATTATATACTATAAATAATTTCACTTGACTACAGTATTTTCTACCTACAAGTTTTTTTTTGTTTCCAAACAATAATTTAAGTAAACACTTATTTTCTTTCAAACAGAAAACTATTTGTCTTATTTTTGCGTTTGTATGAATTTCTAATAACGAAAACTTTTAGAAGAAAATAGATGGATACAGTTTTCTATGTATTATGAGAAATTTTTTTATGCAGAATGTTAAAATGTAGATTTGTGTGGGTGAAAAAAAACTTCATATAAGAAAAGAGATGGATGTTGTTTTCTGATTTCATGTCCACATTTTTTTGCAGAATGAATGATAAAATATTTATTTGTGTATGTGAAAAAAAAATTTTATATAAGCAAAACGGTGAATGTTATTTTGTGTTTATTATACCCAGATTTTTGTGTAGGATGTGTAATGAAATATTTTTGTGTTTTTCTGTCTGAGCGTGTTTAGACCCAGATTATTATATTTGAGCACCCTGTCGCATAAAATTAGGATATTTTATTTTTCAATAAAGCACAAAAACAACAACCATCTTTTTTTATATAAAGTTTTATTTTCATATACACATAGACACAAATGTATATTTTGTTACAAAATTGATCTCTATCTTGGGTGGTATTTGTTTTGTTTTGAATATTTTGCCTTCTTTCTGTTATGACAGGGACCGGAATGAAGGATCAAAGCAGAAGCGTATCGAGAATATAGAGCAACAATCTAGGTAGTACTTATACGCTATATGACGGTAATTGATTCATCCAACTAACCGGCAACCTTGTCACCGTCCACTGTAATTTTCCCCACGCGTCTGAAATGGCCAGTGAAAGCATCGCCGCCGCAGTCGCAATCGCGGTTTTTTTTTCATTCCTACATTTTTGGCCGAGGCCCGGCCCGAGCGTTTTGGCTTGTATCAAATAAATCCGGGAGCGAAAACCGGTCGGCGTAGGCCAGGTTGACCCTCTCTTCGTGAAACGGGCTTCTTTCTCAGGGTAGGTCACATACACTTCGAAGACGGCGGAGTTCGCCGACTCTCCAGAAGATAGTCAGTCATTACACTATGCGACCAACATTGCCAATACAATGAAATAATTCTTCCACATAAAATCATTACTCGTAGATTCACCTTTATGGTGCACCCGGTCTGTCTTGACGAAGTGCATGTCACCATTAAAAATTAGACAAATACAATTGCAAACACACTATAACACATATTTTTGTAGATATTTATTATCGTAATTGTGTTTTGAAATTTGATTTTCACTTCAAAAATTGTAAAGATTGGGTACTTAATTTTGAACGATTCCAATGTGAAAATGAGCAGCCTGATAGTCTTTGTGTTCTATACACCTCGCTCTACCTGCGCTCATTCTCTGTCTGTCTGTCTGTATCTCTCTCTCTTTCTCTCTCTCTCTCTCTCTCATACACACACACACACACACACACACACACACACACACACACCCTCTCTATCGCTCTCTTATACAAATAGAGGAAAGTCTTAATTAACTATGGTCCGAATCTCAACAGTTTAGGGGTGATTCCGCTTTTCCTGATTTTTTAAAATTTCAAGACCTTGTTTCGAATAAACAATGATAACGCCAAAGAGAAAAGGTTTTGGACAAATCTGTCCATGCTATTGAAAACTAGATTAAATTTGCTATAATGTTGTGATCAATTCTAAACGTGTAAACTTGGGGAAATAAGCGTTCAATTAGCTAGAACATTGAAAAGTACCAATTTTTTTCACAGTTGAAACCATACTATGGTGATTTTAGTCTACTTTTTCTAAACCTAGAAACCCAGGTGATGGCGTAACTGTTTTTTTAATTACTTATTTCAAAGTTGAAGAAATTGCAGGAAAGGAAAAAAACGTGGTTGCAGATTTGGTATGGTGGAGGAAAGAGTAATAATAATAAAAAAATAAAAAACCCAAGATAATTTTGAATTAAATTATTAAACTTTTTGAATTTTGATTCCATAAGCTCTCCACCCAACGAAATGTATTTTCGGCGCGCTGCCGTCGCATTATACACGCAAAACTAAACGCATAATGTAAACGCTTGCACTATTTCGGTTTCGAATCCAAATTAAAAAACGTTCAATAAATTGGTTCAAAATTACCTTAGGGTTTTTTTTTAAATTCCACCTTACCAATCTGGCAGACGCGGTTTTTTCCTTGCTTGCATCAATTTCTTAATCTTTGAAAAAATAATTAAAAAAGAAATTACACCGCCGAAAATGATGTCAAGTGAAGTACGTTTTCTGAATTTTTGCTGGTCTCTACGTTTGGAAAAAGTAGTTTAAAATCACCATAGTAGGTTCATCAACTTTTGACAAAAAATTTCAAAGTTTTCGATACTAAAGCACTTATTTAACGACCGTTTAGCAGTTTAATAATGATCACCTCACTGGAAATTTAACGCAGTATTCAATGGTATTAAGGGAATTGTCGAAAACCTTACAGTCTTGGAGTTACCATAGTGTATTTGAAGCAAGGTATTGAAATCTTAAAAAATCAGAAAAAGTGCAGAGAAAAAACTCCGAAACTGCTGAAATTCGGGCCGTACTTAGGTCTTTTGGCTCAATTATTGAACGAAGAATGTAGTGGCAGTGTGTACACCCTGTATATAACTATAAACAAGTATTACAACAAATAACCTCAACAAAAGTGTAGCACAGTCGTTTGGGGAAAAACCTTATTGAAAATTTTTGTTTAAAAAAATAATGTTACTTTATCCATTTGATGCATATTTAATTCCTTAAATAACCATTAAAAGTTTCCGTTTAACCTAACTTTTAGAGTCTATTGTCATATGAACTCTGATAAATAATTATGCAGTAGATGAGATGCGATCTGGTGTGATGCTGTTTTCAGAAAAACATTTTCTTTATCGTGCCAATGTTTCGGTCTTTATTGAGATCATCCTCGGGTCGTGGGCTTTACAAAGATTGTTTAAATTCAACACATACATGTAGGATGAGAAAAAAAATGAATTTAAACAATGCAAAAAACATATTTTTTTTATGTTTAATCACAATAGTTCTACTCACTTAAAGTGTCTGTTTTCTGTGTAATTGTGCCAGTCTTGCGTGTCGTGTTGAGAGTTCCAGTGAGATATTGCTGTTTTATGTTTATATATGTTGGATTTTGAAGAGGTAGTGAAAGAAGTCGACTTCTATGAAGGAAAACAGCCAATAATGGGGGAAAACTTTGGTAAAAGTTTAGCCAGATTATATTGGGTTGTCCGGAAAATAATGCAGGATTTTAAGTTTTCATTAAAAAAAATCTATATAAAATATTCTGTTTACGTTTACAGGATTACTCATTTGTATGAATGTCAACACTTATTAATCCTCTTCCAAATGATATTGTTTGTTTACCTCTGTAGCATTCCGCTACTTGGAAATAATTCAGTCATCCTTATAATGTCAAAGCGAGAATTTCGTACGATTTTCTTTTACGAGTTTAAACTCGGCCGAAGCGGAGCCCAAACGGCTAGAAACATTAACCAAGTCTGGGGCGAGGGTTGTGTTAATGAGTGCACTGTGCAAAGGTGGTTTAAAAAATTTCGGGAGGGAGATTTCAGCCTTGAAGATGAAGAAGGTCGTGGAAGGCCTTCCTCTCTTAATGATGATGTTCTGCGATCAGTGGTGGAAGAAAACCCCAAAACACGATAACACTAGACGTTCTGGACAGTGGCTCGACAAAGCAGAAGCTCCAATACATTTTCCAAAGCCCCCAACTCATCAAAAAAAGGTAATGGTTACGGTATGGTGGGCTTCATTTGGTTTAATACACTACAGCTTCTTAAATCCTGGCGAAACCATCAATGCTGAATCATACTGTAACCAAATTAATACCATGCATCAGAAATTGGCAGTAATGAAGCCCTCTTTGGTCAATCGGAAAGGGCCCATTTAAGAATTTTTTTATTTAACATCAAGCAGTATCAATTTAATCTAATTTTTGAAAATTTAGTTTACTGTTTATCCAGTCAAAGTGATGACGTTTCATGATATAAACGTAACTAACTCTCTTTTCTTAATCTTGCTAGTCGCTCTCTCCTCAGGGTCGTGCCAATTGTGGATAATATAACACAAATAATAAATTCATATATACAGAGACAAACACAAGTTAAAGACATGATAGTCTGGTTACCATCACGTTACCCAACAGTATCCGATCTTACTCGGGATTATTGAGCACCCCTCCATTCACGCTAATACATTACATTCCCACAGCAGACTCTGTACACTCAACCCCAGAGTATTCGTTATTCCTCGGGGTCGTTTGGTCTAAGCTCCTCCATTCACGCTAATAAATTACCTTTGTGCATTCATTCACCCTACCACAGATAACTCGATTCCAAGAAATAATTAAAGGTAAACTCAACCATTCACGCTAATAAATTACAACACACACTTATTCACTTCATTTTACAGTACGCGATATTCCTAGGGATAACTGAGTACAAATCCTGCCAACACACTAAGACATTACATGCACAAACCCCAAATCATTCACGCTATCCCAGAATACTCTTTATTACTGGATTAATTTGGGATAAGCCTTTCCATTCGCGCTAATACATTTCCTGCACCCAGAACAAATTATTCACACTACCTTAGATTTGATATTCCTCAGCGATCGTCTTATCTTCTTGGTTGCATTTTTGAGCAAAGTCCGGTTTAAAATTATGCTTAATTAAATCTATATTATCTTGGTTATTCATATTAAACATGGTACATATTATATTTTATATTGTGAGTTTTCTCCGTGTGGTCCGGAAGAATGAGGCTGAAATTTCGGTCTGCTTCCTCTCAATTTTGATATGTAGGGCGAGTATTTCGACCTTCATGAGAGCGATTCTGTGTGATTTCTGTAAAAGACTGAAGATCGCGAATTGCGTGTGGCAGTCCAACAATTCTAAGTATAGTCCGCTTGACCAATTAATATCTTTCAATTAATTAAGCTTTTTAGTTGAGAAAATTCAAAAAGTGGGGTTGAGATTAGAGGTTAGTGACCGAGTGGATCGAGATAACGATAGCCGAGAGCCGCCGTATCTAGCTGAAGATCGTGGGTTCGAATCCCTCTCGTGACACTGACTTTTTATCTCGACTAAAAACCTTAATTAATTGAAAGTCATTTTGACTAACATTTCAATATAATTGAATAAAATTGTATTTTTTCATAATATAGCAGATCCTAATATGTATGACATTAATTGGTCATTTGAATAGTACGGTGTATTAAGTTTTAATTCCATTAGTTTAGTTTTCACTTTGTAATTTAACCTGCTTCATGGTGGATTTTTTTTATTTGTCCTTTCGACAGGCGATCATTAGCGGTCGACGGGGTTTGCATCTGAGATTAAACGGCTGCCGAGAGTACATTGTGATTCTAAACACCTCGATACACAAGGAAAATACCATAGAATTAAAAGAAAACAATATACACTTATTTATTTGACTTTTATTAATGTATTTATTAGAAAGTCTATAAAAAGGTACAAATAAAAATGAGACATTGAATTTCATTGTATGTATCATCAATATAAATTCCACATCCCTCCGTGAAATTATTATACGCACATAGCCTGATAATTTTATTATTAATTTAAGGTTTTAGATCAAGTAAGTATGTTCATTTATGTTATTTTTCGCAATATTTTCATGTTTTTATCAATTAGGCTACTAAACATGAATGGATTATTGTTGACAAAAAATGTCGAGCATTATCCTTTTTAATAAACCTGGAAAGGAAAACAAACAGAACATGTCCAAATACAGACTAATAAATTCATTACCGTTAAAAGTCTTCTTTTTCCTTTTTTCCAGCAAATATGAGGTGGACTTGACGAGGTACTTCTCCATATTGATTATTAAGGAATTTCCAGCAAGGAAAAATACTTTGTAATAAAAAACAGCGACCCGGGTAATTTAGTATTTCCTTCTCAGTAAACAATTCATTATTTGCATGCAGTACAGTACAAAGTTTTTATTAGAAGTGTGAATCCGCTAAATCAGCATAAATCACTTCATCGAATCTTTACAAACAAAAAAGTGGACCATGTTCACAATCGATGGAACTACTATACCATGCAGCAATACAGCTAAATATCTGGGAATGACCTTAGATGCCAAGCTAAGATGAAAAGAATACGTGAAGAAAAAAAGAACAGAAATAGGTTTAAGGTATAGACAACTATACTGGTTCATAGTGTTAGTTCATAGGTGACTCCAATCTTGCTATACAAAATAAAACATGTCATAAAGCCTATGTGGACATAGGTATTCAACTATTGGGCTGTACCAAACACAGCAATATCAAAATCCTACCAACACTCCAAAATAAAATCTTAAGTAGCATGGTTACCCTTGGCACATAAGGGATAAGGACTTAAATAGGGATCTTAAGATCCCTGAAGTCAAGGCGGAAATACAAAAATTTTCCGCCAAACACCGAAGAATGTGGAAGCGACCAAATTCTTACATAACCGAAACACGGTCAGTAGATTAAAAATAACAAAGCCATATGAACTCAAGTAGTTAAAAATGAATAGTGAAATGTAAATTTTATTGCACCAATGGGCTTATAAAAAAGTAAACATTTATTTATTCTATAATATTATTGTAAAATTAATGGTTAGTCCAGTAGTAAGAGAAGTTTTAATAAATAAATTAAAAAAAATAAAATAAAAAATAATTGTAAATTCAATGTACAATATCTTCGTTGTTTATTTTTCTTTCTTTATATTTTAGTAATTTTATTCAGGGGCATCCGACAACTAGGTCATTTCAGCCCCCAGCGGAAGTAAAATACTGTAACAGTCACACCAATAAATACATTTACAAATTGATCGAACTCATTCTGTTTTTAAGATGGAGTATATTCAATATTCCTTCATTTACATGTTCCACCCATGTCATTAACAAAATTTGAAGGGCTGTGGAAAACCTACTTCACCATCAGCCCCTCTTAATTCACAGCAATGAATATAGTCACTCATACAAGACCCAGAAAAATAAAACACATAATTTAATTCATTATACAATAAAAATTCCCGATTGCCTTCCAAATCGGAACAGGTTAAACTGGCTGCTATCCGAGAACCCTTTTAAATCTGGCGGCACGCCTGCTCGCGCTCTGTAGAGAGCCAAGACAAGTTTCGATTACGTGGGACACATCGTTCCTTGCATAAAAGACACCTGTTGGATTGTCAATCGCGCATGACCTATTCTTAATTTGGAACTATTCCTTCTCTACAGCTCAGATCCTCAGGGGGGGCCATCTGCAGGTAGTCTTCATTATTACATACAAACTTGACATTATTTACTACTCTATGTTTTTACATAAATTATTACAGTAAAAAAAATCTTACTTGCTTATTTGTAGATAAAGTTTTTGTCTTACTCAAATATTCGTGAGTATCAAAAAAAATTTAATCTGTAATTTATTCATGTTACTTTAAAGTTTTCCTTTTCCAGCCAATAAGATTTGGTCTTGTTCAAGTACTCAAGTGCAAATGATTGATTTCTGAGAGAATTAAAAATATTTATATTGAAACAGTGAAATAGCAAAGTATTTTCTTCTAGAAAAAGAACTCTTGATTTCTACAATGTTTGTATGCAATTCGAGAAATAGCGGCAGTTCGACTTACAAACTTGATTTATCAATGCTCCATGTTGTAAAATAATTAATCAAATAAAAAATTAATTATTGAAATTTTATGTATTTCTTATTGAAATAATTGTGAATAATGTTGCATATATTCACGATGGTTGATTTTATTTTTCACGTTGGTTTCTTTGATGTTAGAAATATCTGTCGTCTTTCGCTAATCCCAACTTACCCTTAATTTGTAATTTTAAACTATTACTTCCAACAAGAATAATTTTCAATTAATTAATCCTTAAGTAAGAATTGCAGGAGATAAAAATGATTAGTGGCGCGAACGGGATTCGAACCCACGACCTTTGGCTAAATACGCCGTTGCTCTACCACTTGAGATTTCGTGGACTTTGATCCACTCGAAACTTCCTATCTCAAGCCCACCTTTTCGTATTTTCCCCTCCTTTTTGCCCGCTGTTGACACTGACTCTTTTATCTAAAAACAATACCTTACTTAAATATTAATTAATTTATTTGGTCGATCGGATCACGAAGCATAATCGATTTAAAAAACAAAATGAAGTGTAATTCACTAAAGCTCTGCGTGGCCATTTCATTTGTCGCCGTGAAGCAAATAGATTACACGACATTTGAAAACTAGCAAAAACGAGTGGATATTGAACCGAAGGTCGTGGGTTCGAATCCCGCTCGTGGCACTGACTTTTTCTATCTCAACTAATACCTTACTTAAAGATTAATTAATTGAAAAGTATTTATTTGGTCAATCGGACCCCCGAAGCTTATTCAATTTAATAAGAGTTATGTTACTCATTGATGATAGACATTTAATTCAGTCGTTCTACTTTCTTTCGTAATACATTAAGTAGTCCGTTATTTTCGTTCTACACTCCGAATTGACAAATAGTCAGGAAACACGTCGAAGAGAGGAACGAATGGCTGCTGCGTCGGTCGTTCGCAACCAGTAGGTAAGTCGGTGCATTCTATTTCTCTGTCCTTGACCATCTCTTTGACCCGGTTAGAAGCGGATTTCTTCCTTCGGCTTAATTGTACTTCGAACTTTGACCCTCTAAGCACTTCACTAACTGTATACGGAGATATGTGGGAGACTGGAGGCTGGATAAGCATGGCATCCACTTTCGAAAACGTTCGCTTATGACGGGCGTGTGTGACTCATACACAGACATTAGTGAACAAACAACGCGGAATTCAAAATATCTGGAGAACTCGTACACGATTGTTTTGTTTGCTTAATGGGTTTGGTAATGAAATTTGAATATCGGAAGTGCATGACATGTTTCTGAAATCATCATCTTCTTTATTCATTATTTATTTTATAAAAACAATAATGAACGATGCTTTTGGTGAAAAACTTTTTTTATTAGTAGGTTTTGCATGTTGATGTTTTAATTCTTGGCCCTCAACTGGAAGAAACAATTATTGTCAGCAATTCTAAGAAGAGCTTCAACCAATAAAACCGGGCCTACTAATCAAGTTCCTTGATGAAATAGGACTCACCAATGTGCTCTAGTATACAACACCCTGAAATATCATTATCATCATCATCAGCAATTCTAATAAATTGTAAAAGAAAGGCTAAAGACACCAAAAAATTAATATTACAATAAACATTTACACATTTAAATAATTTATCAATATTAGATTTCATCTACATGGTGTCTTTTTTTTAGACGGTTTAGGCTTCTCTTGACCTAATGACGCCATAAAAAATATACTAGGTTATTTTGTAGTTTAGTTTAAAAATTTTCAACTTTTTTAGAGAAAAATTATAGAGAGTACCTCAGTACATGCGCACCACCTCTGCAACAACCACCACGAATGATTGATCCAGCTTGATGGATGCCTCGCAAGCAATTCTTTCTAGGTGAGACGTTATTTGAATCGTCACTTCCTGAGTGGGAGGACAGGCCTCATCGGTCTTCCGATATAACTCCAACTGGTTATTTTCTGTTGGGCCATTTACAAACCAGGGTCTGCACCAATCATAACCAAACAATCTCAGTTGAAAAACTGCGTCAAAAGTGAAAATGCTTGTCAATCAACCTCCCCTTCCTCTATCGCTATGATTGGTTCAAGATGGCAAATTTATTTGCAAGGCAGGCAGTTTGAACATGAAATGGAATTAACAAATACCAAACCAAATTACTTTTTTCCAAAACTTTTGTCACTTTTTGACCAATTTAAAATCCGATTAGACCATTGTTTTTGGTGTGAAAAAATTCCCTTAAATGACGTGTCCGGAAGTATAGGGTCGTACTGGAAATTTTGAAGTTGAACTTGGCCTGAGGTTTCTTCAAAAAAGGGAAAAATTCAAACTAGTCTAAAAAATATTAAACCCGTATTTTTTTTCTGTAACAGAAATTCAGCCGGCCCGTTTCAAAAAGACACCCTGTATATTCTTCTCACTCATTCTGGATACAATTTATACATATATACAGAAAATATTGAGCTTTCTTACCTCGAACTGGGGGTAAAATTTGAATAAGAGAGGGATTTCATGTTAAGTCCGAAACACCAGAGAAGAAATGGCGCTAAGGTGATCGAGCCCAAAAGTCCATTTTTTGGTTTTTACACTAAAAAATCGCATGTAAAGTCTTTAAAGAGCATGGTAAAGAATCTGTTTAGTTTTTTTTTTTTTTTTTGAAAAATTTTTACTTACAGCAAATTTTCGTTTTCGTAACTTTTTATGTAACAAATATCATTTATCGAGAATCTGCATGATATTTCCTAATTCTCGTTAAACAAATAATTTAAAAGATACAATATCTTTGAAAAACATTGCTAAAAAAGATAGATGAATTGCTTATTTAAAAACTAACATTAACATTACCTAAAATATTTTTTCCCTCGTCTCCTTGAGCTCTGAGTTTTCCGAACTATCATCCACAATTTATAAAAATCCGATGATAGTAACCCTACCTTGACATTCTTTTTTTGACATGAGTTGGGTGCGTCCATATTGCGGGTAGTTGATCCACATCCATTTCATACTGGTGGGTTCCATTTTCATGGCCTGGTTAAAATCCTCTAACTCTTTGACTCTAAAGTCTATCGTATTGATTATCTTTAATTATCTTCCTTCGTGAATTTCTAATCTATTTTAATTGCGTAATTTATTACTTCTCCCCCTAAAGAAACAGTAGAACAGTTTAGCTAATGGCACTTTTATAATTTATTTTCCAAGCCCCGATAAACTTTCACAGAAGCTTTCTAATTGCAAAGAGTATATTTTCGGATATATCTTCAAAAGATAGACTTTCACACTGCGCATAAATTAACTACTACAATTTAAATTTCATTGAGAGCTGGTTCTGGCTCTTTAGGGGGCCGGTAGTCCGACTCTGAATTGGTACGAGCAGGGAGCGGTGAGCGCGGAATCTGCGTGTAATTGGGTTAGCCGGTGGATCGCCTGTGGGCTGACAGTCCTCTTCAACAAAATCTGGTTTTGCGTGCCCACACACGCGCTCGGAGGCCTCGGACACGCTCTACGTGGCACACGAGTCCGCCCGCAATCCGTGGCCGATATAATTTTCACTAGGCGATTTCCGACTGACCAAATTGAAAAAAGAATCATTCGTCGCATGCTCGATTCTAGATTTTGAAAATGAAAAATACTCATAACAATAATAAGCATAATGTCATTTGCTTTGGAAAATATTACAACTACCCATTATTATGAGTAGAAAGCAATACCGAACGACATCTAGAAACATAATAAAACAATTAGAGTAGAAGGTACCCACTCCACTAGTTATAGTAGTAATAAATCTGACATGTATCACCATGTAGCACAAATTTAAGTAGCTGTACTGTTACCGTTGTACAGTATACCGGCCTACTTTTATTCCTTTATGCTTTTTCACGATTTTTCAACATTTGAACGTGTTTTAAGGATCAAACATTTTATTAGGTACAAATATTTTATTACTTCAAGTCCGTATGTTCTCGCCGATCCAAACAACCTCGTACATAAAAATACAGCTTATGTTCTAGCTGTCACTAAAGAATAAATTTGTAGAGACCACTTACCGTTATAACATATAAAACTGTAGTTTTTTCACAAGAACACTCAAAATATAAAACATATGAATCAATGATTGCAGAAAATGGATATGACTTTTTTTTGGAAAGGGTTGCTTTTTTCGCAATCTTCTATACTACAATTAGAGCTATGTTTGGTGTAAAATGAGACATTACACTTGATTTGATATGGAAGAAAACGGTCCTTCAAATGTTCCTTGTGGGCAAAAGGAGTTTTTAAACAAATTGGAAAGACAAAAACTCCCTACAAAAGATCAAAATAAATTCATTCCTTATGTGTATTTTTTGCCATTCTTGCGTGTCGTGTTGGGAGTGCCGGGGCACAAGTACACAAAAGACAAACACCTTCAGCTCTGAAGATGATCTCAATAAAGATCGAAACGTTAGCTCGATAAAAAAGATGTTTTTTTGAAACCTACATCACACCAGACCGCATCTCACGATATCTGAATAATTATTGATTAACGGTAACTAATCTCTACACATATATTTATGATTTTATCATGCCACTTTGAGGTATCATACCAAGCGCCAGACAATATTAAAACGCCTGAGATTGATTCCAGCTGAGGAAGAGAAATACTCCTAATTAATTAAGGTTTTTAGTTGAGATAAAAACTTTAGGTGGCCATTTCACCTTGAAAATTCAAAAGATGGTGTTAAGATGGGAAGTTGGTGTCCAATTGGATCGAAGTCAGTATATCTCAAGTGGTAGAGCCGCAGCATACTAGAAGATATTGGGTTCTAATCCCGCTAGTGACACTGACTTTTTATCTCAAGTAAAACCATTAATTGATTAAAATATATTAGTTGATCAAGCTAACCACGAAAACTAGTGAATTTAATAGTTCTAATATTGCGCGACGAACTGCAAAGTCGTACAAGTTAAAGATTGTAGTCAATCAAAAATGAAAGATTTGAAGAGTGTCAAGCAGTACATCCCGCAAACAGCAGTTACTCTTTTTGAATTTCATTGTACAACTTAGCCAACAGCTCCTTAAAACAAACTATTCAGTTAATTTTGTTCTTTTTCGTCCCACGTTTTTACTTGAATAGTGTTTGAAACATTTTTACAATGTATGTTTAATTGTATTAAATATTTTCGAGGCGGTAGCTTCATTTCTTGCAGAAAAGTAATCTTTAAAACCAACACGGTGGTGAGAGCTGAACAGAGACATGTCAACACCAACAAAGTGGCTACCCCGCTCACAACAAGGAAAATTTCATAATATTGGTTCAATAGCCTAAATACAACTGATTGAACTAATTGAGAACATTTATTATTTCTGTTTTTGTTTAATATACCTATTCTGGCCCGTCTTACTGACATACATTGTGCCACGATTTCTATCTATCTTTTTTCCTTTTTCTTAAATTATGTGACTTCATAAAAGGTTATTTTATTTTATCTCAAGTAAATTATTCTTAGGAGATACTAGTCAAAGAATAAAGTTATTTTTCATCATTTCTCTGAAATAAGGTCTAGTTATTTATTCAAAATTTGAGAAGAGAAAATACCTCAAACATTTTTTTTCCTGTCCGGTAAAATTTACGTTTTGGGACATGCCCCCTTTCTGCAATAAGGATTTATTTATTCCTTAGGATTTGAAACCAATGGTGTATGATTTGTCTACGATTACTGCTACATGAACATTTTTATCACTTGAGAGGATCTGTTGTAATGGCAGTAGGAAAGCAACAAACCTAAAGTTCTTCAAACTTATTTTCAACAAAAGTAAGCAGTTGAAAGGCAGACCAAATAGGGTTTGATGTGAGACGGTTCCACGTGCGCTTTTTTTTCGAACGTGTTCAACGAGAATGGTCAGAAGAACCGGAATTATTTGCTTATCGGACTTACCTAGCAACGCACCCATTCAATCTGCAGGGCGTGATGTCTTTAATACTTTGGGAATTGTTCCGTGAGAAGGATTGAAGTCGGGTAAAAAATCCTAGATCCGGGGTCTAATTCCGTTGTTTGTTCAGATTTAATTCACTTTCAACCTGTACGCTTTGACAGGCTAGTTTTGTTCAGAAGTGAAATTGGCTTTTCATTCCGTCACAAGCCGTTCTGGAAGACTGACAACCATTTGTGATTTACAAAGTGCCTCTTATCCAGGACAAGTGGCTTCAATAGTGCCCAGAAAGTTGCCTACGTTCGAATCCATCAATGGCTTTCCTTCCAGAAGTTATATTTTTTTCTATCTGTAGCCGTTTGCCAATTTTAGCACACTATCTCAGTGGCTTTCAATACTAACCTAATTTATAGAGTTTGAAAAAAAATCAAAACTATGTACATTCTTAAAATTAAGTTTCATCCATAATTCATGGTTCTATGACGGGGCAAAGTCTGTCTGCCGACCTAAGGGATCCGCGGCAACCTGGAAAAAAATAATAATTACAAAAATGAACGTATACTGAACAAATAAATTTGAAAAGCTAATAGTAATGAGTATTAGGAAACAAAAGTTTTTTAGTTTGCAACAGCAGTCATTGTGATCTCCAGAGACCGGCTTTATCTATGAAACCAATGTGAGCCTTTTTTTAAAGTAAGTTTTGGATGAGTAAAGAAGGTAAAAATTCTCCCACTGATGCCAGAGAAATTGCATGTATTCTCCATGCCAAATAAACCACTGTTGGAGGGGTGTGAAAATATTCCACAGCAATACACCCAAAACTTCATAAAATCCATAAAAGCCACTTCGAATACAAGACGAAGGAATACTACGTTCTGGATTCAGCTATCGTGAGATGCGGTCTGGTGTGATGTAGGTTTCAGAAAAACGTTTTCTTTATCGTGCCAACGTTTCGATCTTTATTGAGATCATCTTCAGGGCTCAAAGTGTTTGTCTTCTGTGTAATTGTGCCAGTTTTTGGGTATCATGTTGAGAGCGTTTTTCTGATACCTACATCACACCAGACCGCATCTCACGATAGCTGAATAATTATCTATTAACGGTCACTAATCTCTACACACTACGTTCTGAATCGGATACTTTTTTCATTGTTTCCAAAGAAACATTTCTAATAAAATTGTTTTACTTAGTTTAATTTTTTATTCAGCTACATTTCAGCTAAACTAAAGTACTATTTTAAGTACAAGTTAAACAGGTTAAAAAAAAAGTGGTCACTGTTTAACCTCTCAGTGTACCTTTCGAACTTCATCCTGCTTTCTCTAATTTGGCGAAATTCTGTCAAATGAACAAAAGAGAGTACCAGGCAATGCAAACAAGACACTTAATTAATGTACTTTTCCCTGTGGAATGTGAGTTAAATGGTTACCAAAAAATCACCACGAAAGGACTGCGCATTGTCTCCCACCGTTTCAAAATTAACACTGTTAACGTCAATTTAGCATTTCGGGAGGAAAAGAAATTCTAAGTGAACCGAACAAACGTCAAAGCTCAAGGTCCTAACTAGACAAACTATTGCGATTTTTTTTTTTAATAATAAGTAGTGAGCAGCTACCAGATAGTAATATATGATAAACTGGGGTCATAAAGTGGAAAATTGTATTGATAAACGGTTCATTTTTTTTCAACATATCTGTCCGTTTTTAATTGATAAGAAAGTATTTTGTCCTAAAAACTCCCTATAAACACAAGATAAATTAATTACTTATAATATAGTGATTATTTCGAGATGGAGAGATGGAGTCTGGTGTGATGCTGTTTTCAGAAAAACATTTTCCTTATTGTGCCTACGTTTCGGTCTTTATTGAGATCATCTTCAGGGCCTGGGATTTACAAACATGTTTAAATTATACAAATACATGTAGCATGTAAAAAAATTATTTTATATAATGCTAGAAAATTTAGACTAAAAATATTTTTACTCACTCAAAATGTTTGTTTTCTGCGTAAAACACAATGTAAACACTTTGAGTGAATACAAATACTTTGATTGAGTCTAAAATTTCTAACATTGTATAAATTCATTTTTTTCACATCCTACATGTATTAGTATAAGTTAGCAATGTGTATAAATCCCAGGCCCTGAAGATAACCTAAATGAAGATCGGAACGTTGGCACGATAAAGAAAACGTTTTTCTGAACCTACGTCACACCGGAACGCATCCCACGATCTCCAAATAATCATCACCTAACGGGCACTGAACAACATTTACAATATATTTTCGCATGCAAAAATTCCTAATGAAAACAGTTGAATATACTTTATGAATTTGTAAGCGGAGAATAATGGATCTCGATTATTAAAATTCTGTCATTCCCACGAGTTCTTAACGAAGCGAACAATCCGCCTACCACAAGTATAAATTACAAACCGCCGGCAGCATCTTTTTCACTGGTCGTTTTTTAATTAATTGCTCGGGGTCAGGTCGAAGGTTGAAGTTTTTTATGCAGCGTTTCACTTTCGAAAAACGAATCGTGTCCGGTGAATACAACGAGGGGATATTTATACACACAAAAATCTCGACTTTCTTTTGATCTCCGGCCAATGGGATAAGTTTCGCTTGCGGCATCGAGGTTTAAAGACGATGGGAGCTCATGGCGAAATAACCGAGAGAGAGACAGAGAGAGAGAGAGAGAGAAAAAATGTCAAATTTGATAGGATAGCGAGATCATCTGAAAGTATGTCACATCTAACGAGGTGCATAAGCACCATTTTCCCATCCGGCGTTTTCCCACTGGGATCGGCTTCAGAAGAAAGTTGATTGCACGTGGAAGAATATAGTGTTGTTATTTTCGAATTGGGTGAAAAGAGAGGAAAAGAGCCGGGACCTTGCGCTTTCCCGAAGTCAGATCTGAGATAAGATGGTCACGGTGCTTCATAACCGTGCAATGATTTATTCAGATGGAGTAAAACGAAAAGCGAATGGCATCGAGAGAATGCACATGTGAATCGCATTAAAAGATTAATTGTCTTGATGAAGTACAAAATGCAAAATTACGTTTTAAATATTGAAATGATTAGTTGTTATGTTTTACTGTTATGGGCAATTAACACCAAACCTTTCTTGTATATCCATAAATCCCTTAAGTATAACGTGTAAAATATTATAAAATGAGCACGAAAATCGCGTGATGCTCATACATTTATACATTTTTATAGAATATGGTCAATCAAACCCATTAACTAAATTACAATTTGGTATTTCAAACTGGAAAATATGTTACTAATGTGTCATAGAAAATATCAAAACTGGTTACACCGATCAGATCCGAACAAAGGATCAGACAACTAACCAGCTCTGAAAACCTTAGAACGTAAAAATATCACAGTTAAATTAGTTTGTGCATACACCCAAAACTTACAGAAGAGAACCTCCATGACCAGCTACCTATACCATGTCTCTAGCTAATTGGCCCAAATTCCATTATCACGGTGAACCTTGTACATTTCATTAAACTCAAATTTGTTTCGTTGTTTTAAAAGTTTTATTAAAATGTAATGATCATTTGGAGGTCTGGTGTGACGTAGGTTTTAGAATAACTAAGAAGAAGACTTCTAAGAAGAATCAATGCGGCAACAATCACCAAAAAAACTGCGGTAACCTATACTTAAAATTCAACCAAAATGAAATGTTATATTTTGGAAAAACTGTAATTAGCAATTGAACACTTAGAAACGACCAAAATCTATTTTTAAACAATGTAGTCATTGATTATTTGGAGATCGTGAGATGCGGCCTAGTGTGAAGTACGCTATAGAAAAAAATTTTCTTTATCGTGCCACTGTTTCGACCTTTATTGAAATCATCTTCAGTACTCGAAGTGTTTGTTTTCCGTGCAATGTGTTATTCTTCTCTGCCGTGTGAAGAGTTCCATTAAAATATAATAAAAGTGCGAATTATTGACTTAGATCTGAGTGTTGTTCATATTTTTATTTTATGCATCTTTCAAAGAACTAATAAATAAAAGTAACTATCCTATAAAATTACGGCCACTACATATCAGTACATGTACCCAATTAATATAACACGTCCTGAATGAATAAAGGTCATTAATTTTTTATTTTACCGGTAAATTTTGAGAAATGTTGACTGGACAGCATTCCTCATTGTAATATATGCCTAGTTTATGTTTGTCCTAACCCATGCGATAATGAATTGTGATCATTCAGAAATATATGACTCATGCTCAGGCTTAAGATTAATTGTCACGGGGAACACGATGGGTTTTTTATACGGAGTTAATTGAGTCTTTAATCGTATCATGATTAACCAGGTGTTTCGTTGTGATCCCTGCAAATTTATACTGTCTAAGGTCAATCAATTATTGTTAAATAAGACGTATGGCTTGTCAACAATCAATGGGTATATTGTGTGACAAACGAGAATGAACAGGTTTAGGTTCAAAATGAGGGTAAAAGTTAAAATAGTTTTAGATATCAAATATTTCAACAACGCTGATGATCGATGTCGTACTTTGACGCTTGCCGGCCAGTGATTGATCACTTCGTAGGGGGTTTGACACAGTTACCGTTTCCCTCCGGATTCTGACTCGTCCGTCATTCATGACCCGGAATCTGAGGCCCAGAACTGTCTCCATCATTTCCAATGGAATTCGCAACACATCGCCTCCACGTTTATTTGGAATTCAGATCAGGCCCTGATGCCGATATTTATAGAAGTTAGAAGGGTCCTTGCGAAATAAATCTTGGGCCGGAGAGGGCAATTATAGAGCCGAGGTGGCAGCCGTTTTGCACATCCTACGAATAAATTATTTACCGGATTCATAAGGGCAAATTATTAACAGAACTAGTTCGTACACTGACTTCTTGTCAGTTACAATGTGTTACCTTGTTTAATTATGTATATTTATGTTATAAATTTATGTTTACACCTAGCATCTTCAACATTTAATATTATAAATCCTACCTCATGTCATTCTCAAATAATATGGATTATTATTCATTATATACAGGCTATATCAAGGTTAAACAACCATATAATGTTCTATGTTTATTATTGTATATCCATTTTTTATGTTTTAGTGGTCAATTCTTTCAATATTTTTTTTTATGTAAGGGCTTGGTTGAGATAAAAAACGTCAGTGTCACGAGTGGGTTTCGAACCCACGACCCTCTGCTAAATCCACCGCAGCTCGACCATTTGATCTATCGTGATTTCGATTGAAAAATGGAAACAAAGAAGGTAAAATTCGACTGGTGAGGTGGGGATGGGAAGTTAGTGTCGTTTACGTTTTAGTGGACAATTGACCAAGTTTTTTCTTTCAATTATTTATTATTTTTATGTAAGGTCTTGGTTGCGATAAAAAGGTCAGTGTTACGAGCGGAATTCGAACCCACGGCCTTCGGTTAAATGTACCTCAGTTGTATAGAATCACTCCTGGGAAATAGTAGTAAATGTTAATTTTGAAGTGGCACACAAAGAACATCTTCGGTATGCTTTAGTTGAAACTTAAATAAAGTGATTATTTGGAGATCCTGAGCTGCGGTCTGGTGTGACCTAGGTTTTAGAAAAACATTTTCTTTGACGTGTTAACGTTTCGATCTTTATTGAGATCGTCTTCAGGGCCTGGGATTTAACACTAATTGTTAACTAACGGTCACTAAACACCACAGTATTAATACAATTTAAAGATACTTAAAAAGAATATAATTCTGATCCTAGTACATGCTTCATATTTCTCCAGTATAATTAGTTTATATCAAATAAAAACCTTAATTAACTGAAAGATATTGATTGGTCAAGCGGACCACGAAAACTGGAGAATTTAATAAGTAAATATGAAGTATAACTTTACTGAAGCTCTCCGTGGCCATTTCATTTGTCACCGAGAATCAAATAGATTACACGGCATTTGAAAAGTGGCAAAAAGGAGGGAAAACTCAAAAGGTGGGGTTGACATGGGAAGTTAGTGTCCGAGTGGTTCCAGGTCACCATAATTCAAGTAGTAGGCCAGCGGCGTATCAAGCCGAAGATCGTGGGTTCGAATCCCCCTCGTGACACTAATTTTTTTACATCTCCATTAACCTTAATTTATTGAAATGATGAATTACGTTTAATCTTATATTCTGACTTTTTGATTCTGTTGAAGAAATGTTCTTTGCTGTCGTTTAAAACACCCCCAAAATGACAATATATTGTTCCTAGTGACATACTAGTTCAGATTTTTTTTCAATTCAAAAAAGAGAATGTACTAATACTAACATATACCGTGGTACCAACAGAAGTGCTTTTCCAAATCATTTTAAATAAAATTGGCTTTTGCACTAATGACAAACAAATCACGAGGTCAACCTGGAAAATCCATGTTTCTCTCATGGACTGTATGCTACAGGATGTGGGATTTATTTTTTGTATGTTTGCCAAGTTGAATCACTAAAATATTGCATATCCAGCAGCCTGCAATGAATTTAACGCTGAATGCAACGTTAATTAAAATTTAACAAAAACGTTAATACGAAAACAATTTGACATATACCAAAAATATTAGTCGTGTGTTATTTTTCAGCCTGGGTCTTATATTTTTAGGTTATAACGATCTTTGGTGAATCCCTTTCACTCGATGCATATAAATTTCTTGAATTGTGTAAAAATGAAAAATAAGAAACAAATATACGTAATACAAAAAAAAATGAAAAGGAATTTTTGTGCCACAAAAAAAACTAAGGTCTTGAAAAATAATATATTCAGATACTTTGTGGATAAATAAAAATATGTGACAAGTAAAAACATACGATATCAGCTCCTTGCCCTTAAAATTGAAAATACAGCAGGTTGTTCGATTAAAAAAAGAGAGACAGTCCTTCCTCGTCCTTTGATATCCCAACTCACATTCCCGATCCTGCTGTAGGGGATTAGCTTATCCTTTGAGATAAGCTTCCGTTTTTGAAAATATTGTTATGTTTTTATTTTGACCTTGCCAATTTTTGTGGGGATTGTTATGTATATACAGGAGAACATGAAGGTTCAGGGATAATCCATATTTTCAATTCGCAGTCTACTCCGAAAATCATAAATTTGTTACTCGACCATACACTCTCTGACCTGAAGACCTAAGAAGATAATTTGCAACTACGTTTACCTCAACTAAATTGAAGGTATGGCTCTAGCAAAATATATGTGAATATTTGGTGTATATTGTTTGACGATAACTTATTCCAAAATAAGCAATTTAAAAAATGAGTGTAAAAGGGGGAACTTTCGACATTTTTCAGCATCCCTTAAGTCAACTTTCAATCGAAACAAAGAAAATGATCAGACAGAGATATTCTGTGGGAGCGTGAGAAATAGAAAAGAAGATAATGACCGGTTCTGCGTAGGAGTGTGTTTTAGGTCAGGAAATGTATTCAAACCTGGAATAAGGTCACAATTGGTCGTTTGGCGTCGTCGTAAGGCTGAGTAGAGTTCGTGCGCATATTAAAGTGGTGAAACTTTATCGCGGCTGACGATTTGATCTTTGGTGGTGTACGGTTCACCTTATTCGATTGTTTTTATCAAATCCAACCCTGCCAAATATTTGAAGCGGGTTCAAATCCTGTATAATTGGAAAATAACGTCTACGCACACTGTAGAACTCTAAACTATTTTGCGGTCGACCAGGAATTTTCTCTCGGAGGAATGTTTCGCGGTCGGGATTGATTTAGTGAATATCTGGCTTATCTTCTCTGTCCACTTACTGGTCCAGTTAGCCAGTAAAACCAAAATGACATGCCAAATAAAAAAAACTAAACCAATATGCAAATTCATATCAAATATAGACAGAGTGATTCAGTTTCCGACGAATCGTTGGGAAAATTAGTTTATTTTAGTTTTACTCAATCAATAAAATAATAATACATATATTAGTTTATTATTGAGTGTAGGTCAATACACCGATTAACCAGAATGAGTGCAATGTATATACGTGTGAATGTATTTATTAGTGCGATTGTATTACAGTGTAGATATTACTTAGTTTCAGGCTAGATGATATTTTGTATGTAATGTGGGTTCAAATGACCTAGGTGTCGAAAGCATCATGAGTTTAACCCCGTTGGTTGAGAACGATCTCCAAATCTCTTGAGCATCTGACTTAATGGAGATACTAGCGACCAGGCCACATAACGCGTTAAGCGAACCCCTCTGAGGTGTAGACCCTACAGCCAGCATATCGGAGAGTGACAACCGACACTAGCACTCTGTGCGTTAATACAACCTCGTAGTTGAAATAAAATCCTTAGAGAGAATGGTGAAAGTTCAATAAATTGTAATTTTTTATAAAAAGCAGACAAGGAAATACGCATTTTCATGAATTTTTATATAAGGCATTGGTTGAGATAAAAAAGTCAGTGTCACGAGCGAGATTCGAGCCAACGATCTTCGGCTAAATACGCCGATGCTCCACCACTTGAATTGTCGTGACTTCGATCTCGGACACCAACCCTCCATCTCAACCTACAACCGTTCAAATTTTCCCTCTTATGGCCATTTTATATTAGTCAAAGTGAAGGGCACAAGGTGCAGAATCCCGCTCGTGACACTTACTTTTTCATCTCAACCAAGACCTTGCGTAAAAATAATAATCAACGAAAAGAAGCAATTTGGTCAATTGACTACTAAAACGTAAATGGATTAATTACAAGGACACTAACTTCCCATCCCAACCTCACCTTTCGAATTTTCCCGTTTTTGCTATTTTTCAAGTCGAAGTCATGATAGCTCAATTGGTAGAGCAGCGGCGTATTTAGCCGAGGGTCGTGAGTTCGAATCCCGCACGTGACAATGACTTTTTATCTCAACCAATGCCTTATATAAAGATTAATGAATTTATAAATGTTATTCAATCAATTGGACCACGAACACTGCTAATTTTTTATTAATTTTATCCCACTATATTTTTAGTTGATGTGTGCAATGTACATATAAATTTTGTAACAGCATTTTGTAACTTTGTAATTGTAATTGCTTTTTTCTATTTTTATTAAACCAGTCCCAAATGTGGAGCAAACATTCCCAGCATGACGTTTATGATGCAAAAAATAAAAACAAGCCATATGGTCTTTAATGCTTTAAGTTTGGATCGCCAGTTCGATCAATGGGATTGATCCAATGATGTAAAACTAACCTCGTTTCTCCATCATCGGTTCGCATCAAATCTTTAACCGTTATACACTTAAGTACGATTCACTATTGCTTTTTTCTTCACTTTCTTTCTGTCGGCACTTGTGATGACGGCGAGACGAAAGAAAGCGGCCGTCCGAAAACGGCAAGGACCGCCGAGGGTGTAGGTTAATGGAGGAGAACTGTCTTCATACGTCGGAAGTGGAAGGGCGGTTTCCGGATAAGGTAAGAAGAGCGATTGACCCCGATTCCAGGATGGCAAAGACGGCTCCGCCATAGAAGTGATACCACGTGAAACTGACCCTCAGGAGTCCTCTCTTCGTCGATTACATTGATTGCTTTCTCGCTGGCGCCCACCAGTTTTCGAACGTCTGTTTGTTTTGTTTATATCTGTCATTTTTACCAATTTGGCAAATCAATTCCATTCTGTCTCCGATAGTTTTACGCTGCAATTCCCCTCTAATCTTGGCATCTGCGTGGAACCTGACACCTCCACTAGATTTGTCTTGGCTTCTTGCCTGAAGGAGAAGAAACAAAACTACATGTGATAGGATGATCTTTGCACATTTTCGAACATAGAGATTTCTCTTTTCTCCGTGCATATAAGCGATTTTAGAAAATAACTGTGTGTGGGTGTGTGTGTAGTATTAGTGACCCTTAATTAATCACTATTTACAGATGCGGTCTGTTGTATGTTGGTTTAGAAAAAACATTTTCTTTTTTCGTACCAACATTTCGGTCTGTATTGAGATCATCATGAGCGCTCAAAGTTTGCGTATTAATTTCATTCAATGCTCTCAACACGAGAAAACGCTCACCCACATTGACGCCTAATTGTCCAAATTACTTTTTCAATTAAATCTTTTAATGTAAGGTCTTGGTGACAATAACTTTTTCATTTCAACCAAGACTACAAAAAATAATAATTGATAAAAGATCAAAACTTTGGAGCGATAAAGAAATAATTTTTTTCATCACACTTTGACAAACTTCACAATTTTACAAATACATGAAGGATGAAAAAATGAATTTATACAATGCAAAAATTTTACATTTAAAATAATTATGCTATTAAAAAAGAAAAAAAAATATGGGGACGTCGGTGGCCGCGAGGTTTCGTCTTTGACAAGGCGCTCATCACTGTAAGGTCAAGGTCCCGGGTTCGAATCCAGCGGCCCTGCATTCGAACCCGGCATACTTACAAATGGGTTTGTTTCAAAAACACCGGCACCCTGAGGGTTTATATGACCTCTGCTGTTGGGAACCCTCGTAAAAAAATTTAAGAAAACAATACCCCTAAACTCAAAAAAAAAAAAAAAAATTATATACAAAAAAATAAATTTATGCAATTCTGCTTTGAGTGAGTGCGAAATACTTTTATTGAATCTAAAATTTTCTAGCATTGAATAAATTTATTTTTTAAATTTAAAATTGTCTGCCATAATATAAATTCTATTTTATCTAAAATTTTCTAGCATTGTATACATTTATTTTATTTTTTATTCTAAAATTTCTAGCATCTAATAAATTCATTTTTTCACATCCAACATGTATTTGTAAAATTTAAATAATGTTTATAAATGCTAGACCCTGAAGATGATCTCAATAAATATCGAAACGTTGACAGGATAAAGAAAATGTTTTTCTGAAACCTACTACACACCAGACCACATCTCACGATCTCCGAATAATCATAGAATAAAATATACGTTCCTCTTTAAAAGGCAATCATGTAATTACATTAATTGTATATTGCATATTTGATACATTTAATTTTTTTAATGGGTAACTATTAGATCTAAGACGTAGAACAAAATGAGGAACAAATCTTTCCAAATCCTTATAAATAAACAAAACTATTTAATTATCATAGTTCATCAGCTTGTAAAAATTATGCACTACGGCGTCAGTAGCTAATTTTTTTATTAACACATAAATAATAATTGAATGTAAATAAATTGTAATTGTTTTGTAAGTTTTATTTTCACCTCCTAAACGTGGTCCTTGGATCGTCTGTGGAGTGAGGCGGTTGTATCCTTCCCATCGCTGGTTCACTTCCTTGGGTCTTTCCTTTCCCAAAGTATCTTCCTACTCCCCTCCGAATATATATCCTTTTAAATATAGAACTACATACTGCTTTCAGTCGTTTCTTCCTCGTCGGTGCATCCAACCTCTATAATTCCCTTCCAGACACAATCCGCCACGCCTCTTCCCTTCCCACCATTAGTTCCGTCTATTTGATTCCGTCTAGTTCCTATCGTTGTAATTTAGCACCAGTTGCTCTAATTGATAAATTAGTATTAGTTCTTTTGTACAATTATTAAATTTAATTACCCCTTTTAAATTTGTTACACTAGGTTTTTAGTTTATGTTTATGTATCAAAACATTTTACAATTATATTTTGTACGTTTTAATTGCCATTGCTCTTTTGTGTTCGTGTTGAGTATGAGTCTAGACAGATAGATAAATAGAGAGAGAGAGAGAGAGAGAGAGAGAGAGAGAGAGAGAGAGAGAACAATATAAGAAAGAAGCGCTAGAAAAATTGATTCAGGGAGAAAAAGTGAGAATATTCGAGAAAGTAGAGAGAGTGATAGAGCAAGAATGAGGAAAAATGAGTAAATGAGGGAAAGAGAAAAAGTATTACAGAAAAGAGAGAGAGTGAGAGAACAAGTGGGAGAAAAGCCGATAAAGACAGAAAATTAATATATAAAAAAGGAATGAGATGGAGAAAAAGAGAACGTTAAAGAGAAGGAATGACTATATGAAAAAAGGAGAAGAGATTGAAAGACCGATAAGTTAATTAGTTAGAGAAAATGTGTAGAGATTAGTGACCGTTAATAGATAATTATTCAGATATCATGAGACGCGGTCTGGTGTGATGTAGGTATCAGAAAAACATTTTCTTTATCGCGCCAACGTTTCGATCTTTTATTGAGATCATCTTCAGGGCCTGGGATTTACAAACATAATTTACATTTAGAAAATACATTTAGGATGTCTTACATCCCGATTATCTGGACAGGGAAATAAAGTAACATATCGTTGACACCATGTTAAAGTGACGAATATGGATTTCTCCACTTTTCAGGAGAGCCAAAAAACCGATTTACCCATCATTTTCAGTTAGGAAGTTACTTACTTTTTTAAATTTTTATTTAAATAGGTTTCATAAAGTGTACTGTTATTGTTTATTGTCATTTGTATGTTTTTAATAATTTTAACTAATATATAAAATTATTTTGAAATATTCGTTACTTTGCTGCGTATAGAAATTTGTGTACATTACAGATTTCGGTCTACCAGTCACCGTATAGATTCAATATTTTACCACAAGGTGGGCCTCATAGAATGCAACGGTAAACGAACGAAAAAAAAGCGATTTTTCACATTCGTTACTTTAACATGGTGTCAACGATATCTATGACTGCAAAAAACCCAACCAAAATCCTACAGCACTCGCTACCCACCACTTTGAACACCAACATAATTATGACTTCAAAAATCCAAAAATCTACATACAGAACAAAACAAATTTAAACGTAATTTTTTTCGAAAAGAGTTTCCATCAACAAGGATAAACACAGCATCAATTACAGAACAGAAACATGCAAACTCAGTCGCAGCTACGCCAACATCATTAATCAACTTCAATAAAGATATCATTACATTACATTCCACATATCAAATATTTTTCGCATAGTCTAATTTCCCAACAATGTAGATTCCTTTTCCCATTTATCCCTTTCTATATAATCCTGAAAGAATAATCTGGCCGAAACATTACCAACACATTGTTCCCTTTGTCGGCTCTTTTCACCTCAAAGAAGCCGACGACTTATACAAAATTGTCTCTTCTATACCCACTTCCTTCCCCACCCCTTAAAAATCCAACATATATAAACATTAACCAGCAAAATCTCACTGGCACTCTCAACACGACATGGCACAATTACACAGAAGACAAACACTTTGAGCGAGTAGAAATTCTTTGGTGGAATATAAAACATATTTTTTTTGCATTGTATAAATTCACTTTTCCACATCCTATATGTATTTTCTAAATGTAAACTATGTTTGTAAATCCCAGGCCCTGAAGATGATCTCAATAAAAGATGAAACGTTGGCACGATAAAGAAAATGTTTCTCTGAACCTACGTCCCACCAGACCGCATCTCACGATATCTGAATAATTAGTTAGAGGAAATGTTGAAGAAAAAGTGACAGAGAATGAAAGAAAGAGAGAGAGAAAAGATGGAGGTAGGTAGAGAGGAAGGAAGAAGAATAAATGAAATAATGTATATGAAAAAAAGGAAAATTGAAAGACAGAGATTTTTTTTTCTACGCCAATGTGGTACTCCTGAAAAATAAAAGAAAGAAAGGGTAAATGAATAATGAGTGAGAGATGGACAGGCACATTGCGCTAGTGAGAAAAGTATGATCAATGATTGCGATAAATTATCGTTATTTAGGAACTAAACCACTGTTTCTCGTAAATAAATAAACCGTAAATTATTGATTCTGTTTATAGAGAAGTTGCAATGCCGTAATTCAATAGGCAAACCTATATGTTTAATTTGGTCGGCTGTAATCCAAGTGTCCACAAAAATAATACGAATTTTCAAGAGGAAAGCAAAAAAGTATTACGTATTAATATGCGTTTTTAAAATCGTGCAAAATTCGTAAAACGTTTTTTGTTGTAATGTGTCCCGGTGTCCTTTGTATAAATTATCTTCCAAGTTGACAAATGACGAGGACCGAGCATAACAAACTACAGAAAATTTGAAGAAATTTTATTTTGCAAAGGAGTAAACAATATGTCGAAATGTAGGGGAACATTGTAAAGAAAAAGATGTATAAAGGAAGTGGCTTCATTTTGATTTATAGCAAACTCCCTTTAACATTATTACGAAAAAATATTAAATACATAAAAAATTTTGGATACCTGCTGACGAGTTCGTAATAAGAAGACAGTCGAGTTATCAAATGTCAAGAAACGATTATAGTTTTTTTTATTATTTTCACTTTGGAATTAATTTTCATTCTTGGGCTAAAAAATTTAAATTAACTTGGTAATTATCCAAAAAAATGTTAATATTTATAATTCACTGTTTTCGTGATCCGTTTGACCAATTAATATATCACAATTAATTACGGTTTTTAGTTGAAATATGGCAAAAGGAGATAAAACTCGTATGGTGAGGTTGAGATGGGGAGTTAATGTCCGAGAGGATCGAGGTCACGATAGCACAGGTGGTAGAGCAGCGGCGTATCTAGCCGAAGGTCGTGGGTTCGAATCCCTCTCATGCCATAAACTTTTTTCATCTCAACTAAAAACCGTAATTAATTGTTAATATTTAAGATGGTTAGGGATTCATGAATCGTACTTAAATCAATGAAGCTATGAATTGACTTGCGTTACTTCTCAATGTATCAAGCTATGGCTAATGTAAATTTGAATGCAGCATGACGGTATGAAACGTTCACTTCCTTGACATTCTTGAAAATATTCAGTGATTTTAACGCATGTATAGAAAGATTACTCTCTTAAATTTTTTCCTACACATTGAATTATAATTAACAATTTATTATTAACTTGCAATTCGTAGCAACTAAAGATTATAATTAAATAAAAAAATTGGACGTTTTTGTATTTTATAATTTAAAGTGTATAGCTAAGTTTGGGAAATACGCTTATAGATAAATTCGACGCAGCCCTTAATTTATTGGGTTTAAAATTAAATCCCTCTTCTTTCTACTGTTAGTTACAAATCTTTAGGATCTTAAATCTTTCGTATTAAAAATAAATTTTGTCAAGTAAAAATAATGCTTTGTTTACTTTTGTACTGATTTGCACAAACGTAACCGAACCGCTTTCAGTTAAATTTTTCCTTCGTAGATTTCATTTGATATTGCTCTTATTCTGGAACCTTTTCCAAGGGTTTAGGGTCAGAATGAGTATGACAGTTTCAGTGTAATAACATTATTAGAAGAAAGATACAGCCAACGCGAAGTTGCCAGGGGACTCCCTGTAAGGCAAGAGTTTTTCGGGTTCAGAGAACCAGGGCTTTACACTCGAAGGCTTGAACAGGATCGACCTAGGCCCACAGACGAGAGACGATAAATTCAGTTGTCTGTCAACAGGCTTTAAGGAACCGTAGCATGACGGAAAATAAGAAAAAACCTGATAATGCCGGTCCGAAGTGTTTCGCTTTCCTTGAGGACAGAAAGCTTTAAGAAAAGAACCTAAGGGCACCTGGCTCATGGACCTCATCTTACAGCTCGGAAAAAGCCAGGCTTTAATTCGCACGGGAACATGTAAATTGCATATTGAAAGATTGAAGACGAGTTCTCTTTGCGGATGAGGTGAGAGCTGGCTTCAAATCTTTAGAAGGGCGTCATTTCATCTAAAGCCGCTCAGGAGAATGGTATATATGTATGGTTCCTCAGGTGTCATTCCAAGGAAGGGTCATTGATGTTCGGGGACGTGATTTTCTTGGACGCCCCCGTCAAATTGGTTATAGAGCGAAGGAGATCTTTAACTTCACAGAGGTGCTTACAAAACATAACAGAAGGACATGAAGTACCATTTACCTCAACATCGATGAGTGATTCTTCCTAATGCAGGATATGTCAGGCCCCGTAGAGCATGTATTGTGAATGACGACCTGAATGAGGATGGAATTGAGCGCTCGGTATAGCCAGCTCGCAGTCGAGATTTGAACCCAATCGAACACTTTTGGGACAAACCTAAGCGACGATTACCACAGCGAAACGTTGGAAACTTTTTTACTCAGGAATTGTTCTTTTTAGAATTAGTTAAAAAACATTTTCCTTCTAAATGTCATGTTTTTTATAACATACCTATTTTTAGTGTGCAAAATATGAATTAACCTCAATACATTAAAACTTAAGGGGGTGCGTTAATTTTGTTAACCTAAATTAAAAAGAAATGTTGATTCATTCCCATTCTCATAGATCTACGTATCACAGCAATCTTTTTCCAACTGTATTAGCAATTAATGACGCCTATAAATGCGGGATTTATTCAAATCAAACAGAACTTGCAATTAGATACGAATATAAAATGAGAAATTTATTAAAACCCATCCAATTAACACTGAGTAGTCAATCGGTCGTCACGAAACTAACATTAAAAGTGGTCATATTTTTAATGATTTCTTTAAATATGAGAAAAATGTAAATTAATATTATCAAAATAATCCATTTTTCAATTGGTATGATTGTTATATCGTAAAAGTTTAAGTGAGTTGAATGATGGACTTTCGCCCTTACCCAACCATTCAACTCTCTCAGAATTTTCAGCTATGATTTGTTTTAAAAGGAAATATGGAATAAACCATACTGTTAAACACATCGCTCTCCTCTCCCTCCCTCTCTCTCTCTCTCTTCTCTCTCTCTCTCTCTCTCTCTCTCTCTCTCTCTCTCTCTCTCTCTCTCTCTCTCTTCCTATTTTCTCTCTGTAAGTAAATAAATAAACGATAATGTTAAGAAATCTTTGATCTCTTTCTTAAATTTTGGCTGTTATACAATTCTACTAAAATCACCAAAATTTAAACAATTTTTGAGTGTATTAGGTAAAGTACAACCTTTGCCTGTATAAGGGGCTCCTGCGCGGGCTTAAAGAGGCTTAGTTGACAACGTGAGGTACAAACGAGGGGCAAAAAAATCGTTTCATACAAAAGCAGAAAGTCAGGAACCACTTTGAAACCCTCAAATGGCTGCAGGTTGAAAATTAAGCGCGAAAGACCAGAAAGAAAGTAACAACACGCAAAAGGCTGGCGATGACCTCAGCTGTTTCATCCCCTAATGATGATCACCATGTTCCGTTGTTTTATTTTTTGGCTGTCCCTTCTTAACCCAGAAACGTTAAAACATTTTTCCGACTGAATTGTTGATTGGTTTATTTTAAATTCTTAATAACATTAGAATTGGTGACTTATTACATTTTTTATTTTCGTGAGGTTTTTAAAAATATTTATGCATTTTGTGTAATAGCTATTCTCAATATTAATGATAACATTTTGAGGAGAATATAAATGCATTAAAACGACAAATGTTTTCACAACAGTCAATCATATATCACGAAATGTTTTCTTAATCGTGGAATGCCCATGAGGAAGGTGATCGCGTGCGCAAGTTACCCATTTCGTGTGGGAAATAAGACAAAGTGTAGATTTTAAGGGAAACTTAAGTTAAATTATTTGAACACGATTTGAAAATGAGACAGTCACACATTTTGTTAGTCGAAGGTAGAATTTCAATTGATTTCATTCAAGACGCCGGAGAAATTGCCGTTCCCCACGATACGTCCTACGGTTCTGCAATTTCGGTAATCGCTCTCCATCGGGGATGTAAACGTTTGACATTTCGTATATCGTGGTTCTAGGCCATATCTGACACAGAAAGTAACCCGGGGTCAATGGTTCAAAACAAGCGGAGTGTCAGGAGGTCGGCGGATCCGCACTCCCACGTACCCAACCCCACAGACTCGATTTACAGAAACGCTTAAATTATTATCAGAAACTTTCCTTTGTGGAATCATCAGGGCGTAAAATGTGGGATTTCAAATCAAGAACGGTATGGTTTAATTTACCGTCGACATCTCGCTTTCACCATGAATTCTCAGGCCGGTTCACATGGACCTATTGGGGCCAATTTCTTGTACTGATGATGAATTAATTTTTAATTGCTAACGTAAACTGGTTTTGTCCTAGAAATTATTACAAACAAAATTATTATTCCATAATAAGGAAGATCAATAATTGTCATTCGTCATAGGTTGTCATAAAACCAAATTGATCTAATGGACAAAATTTGTACGAAAAACGTTATAATTCCAAATTACTTTATGCTTGCTAACCTAAAAGAAATGTCTGGTACAATCAGCGTTTGATACAAAATTGGACCATCTTAAAAAAAATTCCATCATGTATAATTACGTAAATAAAAAGTCCTAGAATGAGAACGTTTATTTCCTATACAATCCGCAATATGAAATAATTATTTTAAACAATTATATGGAAGCTGGAATAGCCAAGAAAAAAAAAATTTAAATAGGCTTTTTTTTTAACAAAGGAAGTCTATTTCTTATACAACCCACAATATCCATTAATTATCTATTAATGGTCACTAATCTCTACATATATATATATATATATATATATATA